>JAECWM010000048.1:1305000-1720000 GCA_018150695.1 Drosophila oshimai | reverse complement strand
TCCAAGGCTAAGAATGGTGAGTACTTTTTTCAATGCATTTTTTTAGTTTATTGAGAAATGTTTCAACTTGGTTTGGATGACTACGAAAGTGCAGCATACTTCTTGGCTGAAATTTAATGCTTACAAAATGCGCTAACTGACAGAAGCTCGCTGCGGTCACTATGCGAGGGCGCTTAAGATTAAAACATTTAACATTTAAATTCCTGGGGAATCGAAAAAGCTAAAACTAAAACAAAGCTGAAGAAAACAAAATCAACAAAAAAAAGGCAACAGCAAAGCAAATGAAAAGCAGAGCCATGCAAAGCACGTTTTAAACCCAAAGCAAAGCACATCATTTAATATTTTAGCTTTTGCCTGTTAATTTTAAAAATATCAACAGAAATACAAATATTAATAAAAAAAACACAAAATAGCTAGCTAAGGATAAAAAAAGAATTCTTAGTAGCTCTAAAATAATATTTAAGTATATCTAAATTTCTTATTTTTGTCCCTATATTAAAAGTTGAAAAAGTTTTTGGAGTTTTTATAATAAAAATAATTTATTTCAACGGATATTTTGGATTAATATTAAGGAAAATGCAGTTAGAAAGTTAATTTTTTTTTTTTTATATATAAACAAATTTTAAAGTTTTTTGAGTTTTTATTTAAATTTTTAAATAAATTTGTGTTATTTAAAATTAAATGGCAAAAATAGTTCTTAAGGTTTTTATTAATAATAATCAAAAAAAATCCTAAATTGGATTTTAAATATTAGTATTTTAAAAATTTCTTTTAAATTTTGATTTTTAAAATAAAAGTTGTAATGTTACGATCCCCAAGGGGAAACATATTATGGCGACAGCGGCTAAAAAGGGAATAAACGGAGCTGGTTGAAGTTGGCCAAGTTTGCCAGCCGCAACGCAAATGAAAAACTTGTAATTTAGGTGACAAAAACAACGCCTGACGGCGACAGAGGACAAAGGACACAGGACGGAAGACAGACATTTGGAGTCACAATTGGCGGAGTGACATGAAAAACAGCGTCAAATGGGCTGTGGTGGTGTGGGTGTGGGTGGGTGTGTGTGTGTGTGTGTGGGTGGAATGTGTGTATCTTATCTGTGTGGTGTGTGCTTGGATTTGGCAACACCCACTGTATAGTACATTGGGTGGGTGTACTCTGCTGCTACTGCTGCTTGCAATTTCGCACTCGAGTGAATCTGCATCCTGGATTCTGGATTCTGCATCCTTGCTAAGCATCTGCATATGGAGGTCGGGGGGGTAAACACTGTTGCAACAATTTATTGTGCATATGAGTGCACTGCTGGCGCCCACTGTGCATGCACACTGTCTTCCAGAAATATAGTCCCCAAACTATGGGTTGTGTAAATCTTTTTGAGGTAAGAAAACATATAATAAAATAAAATTATTAATAAAAAAAACTATTTTTATTGTAGTCCAAAATATAATTATTTTTTTTTTTATTTTTTTAGCTTTAAAAAGTTAATTTTCAGAACTTAAAAATATGTAAAAATAAGAGTTAAATTTTAAAAATTTTTACTACGGGTCCCTAATTTTTGGATAAGTTAAAAAAAGTTCCCATTTTTATGAATATAATTGGAGTAGTCCTAAAACTAAAATTCTTTATAAAAATAGCATTTTTATAAATTAATTTTTATAGTTTTGAAAACATATAAAATGTTCAATAAATTGTTAACATTTTAATGATAGGTCCCTAATTTTCGGTACCTATATTTATGGTTAAGAAACCAGAGCTTGGAACCCCCAACTCATGTGTACTTGCTTCAGTGCATCAGTGGTGCGTGTGAGTATCTGCAGGATTGCTTTGCCAGCCTGGCCAATTGCTTGAAAATGACTTTTGGCAGCGTGCAAAAAGCGAGGAGCTACAGGAGGAGCTTCAGGAGGAGCTGCTTAATGGACAATCGAAAACGCATTGAACTGGCAATTTCGGTTTTGCTCCCGTGGCAAGTGGCAAATTCATTTCCGTTTGCGGTCGTTTTCCCAGCGTCAACTGCCCGCCGCCGATGACAGCCGACGCCGCCAGGTGGTGCTCTCATTAAAACTGCACTACGACCCGCTCGAAATTGGCAGTGGATGTGGATGTGGGTCTTGTGGTATGGGTGGTGGGAGGTGGGTGGTGGTGTCGAGTGGGGTCCAACCACTTACCGTTGTCAAATGCAGTCGAAACGAGCCGTGGACCAAGGAGCTGCTGCTGTTCGCCTCGTAAGCTTTTTTGCCTTGCTGCTTTTGACTTGCGTGGAACAAACAAACATTTGTTAATTACTTTTCCGGCTGCAGCCACAGAAAACTGAAAACTGAAAACAGAAATCGGATTCATTTTGCACTCCTCTTTTTTCCCAGAGCTTCCGTCGACAGGCATTTTTTTGGCACCCACAGAACTGTCCATTGTTCGAGACGCGTTGAAATTGAAATTAAGCAATTTTAACTTTGACAATTACGACATAAAAAAACAGCAGCCTTCAACATGGAAAACAGAAAAGCTGCAGTGGAAAACTAGTTAAAAAAAAAGGAAAGTGGGGCTGCTGCAAAACAAATTTTGTATAAACTTGTCATCTGTGGTAATTAAAGTGTGAGTTTGCTGGTTAAACTATTATTCAACTGACCTTTTGTTGTGCTTCTTGAAAAAG
This sequence comes from Drosophila oshimai, assembly GCA_018150695.1. Taxonomy (NCBI): domain Eukaryota; kingdom Metazoa; phylum Arthropoda; class Insecta; order Diptera; family Drosophilidae; genus Drosophila; species Drosophila oshimai. The sequence continues at coordinate 1,717,355 of JAECWM010000048.1, read as the reverse complement.
ATTGATTTTAATCTTATCCTTTACAACAGTACCCAAAAAAATTATTTTAAGTTTTTAATCTAGGATTTCTTAGTGAGTTACAAATTAATAAATACATTAAAATTTGATATATAAATAAAGTATTGAACCCACATTATTGACCAACTTTGTTTGCGAACAATATTACACAATATTCTTTTTTTTTTTATTTTATTTTAAGACTTTATTTTATTACCTATAATTAGACAACATGTATTAAAGTTGATGTAAAGTGAGACAAGCACAATAACTTAAAGTTTTTAACTTTAAGTGTTAAGTTGAAGTTTTGGGAGTAAAATAAATCAAAGGTGGGTGGGGCGGAAAGACCATAAAAGTGCTACATAATTAAAAATGCTTTTCGTTTAAAGTTTATGAATTCCTCTGACCTGTCGACGAAGTCTCCCTTATATTTAAATTCATAAAGCAAAAGCAAAAAGAGTTTAGCTTTTTTCATAGAATTGAACTAAGAAACGCGAGCACAAACACCACGTATATAAAACAAAATAATAGATAACGATGTCATAATTTTCTAAGTCACTGAAAAATCTGTCGATATACGAGGTCCGTTTCGCCCCATCCTCCCCTAATTTATTTTAAAAATCGAACGACTAGGTGCATTTATTTTGAGATAGAATATTTTGGAAAATAAATAAATTCTTTCTTGGTTCATAAATAAGCTTGCTGAAGAGAAATGTTTACACTCGCACCTGAGGAAATGGTTCTCTTGCTTCCGATTGGTCTTAGATAAACACATGAGAGGCGCTAGAGAGTCTCGTGGTCAAATAAAATAAATAGGTAACCACAAAGTAATATTACCCGAAAAACTCGACGATGAGATACCTTCTTTTATCTTAAAATTGGTTTATTATATAACTTTATGAGTATTTAAATGGGTTTTCTCTACGAAATGGTAAGTATTGAAAGTGCAACTGTCACGAGTTCTCTAAATCGTAATTCTCTTAGTCGCTAGGGATTATAATTTCATCAATGATTTGAAGGACTTAGGAAAATTAAGGTTACAAATTGAGCTCTTTAAATATTACATACGATTTTTCAAAGGCCTTTTTGTAGTTATGATAAGAAACGTTTAAAAACTTAATCGTTTTTGAAGTCCATAGTATTAATAGTAATTCGAAACACTTCCTTATTTTTCCAGTGTAGGTAGAAAAGCAATTAACATTTTCTTCTATAGATACAATTATATTAAGAGAAACACCTTATTTTCAGGGTCACGCATCAATCGAAATGGAAAATGGGATGATCTCCAGTCCGATAAATAGCCGCAAATCGGACGGTGCAGACTTTAGTGACTTTCTAACTCACCTGTGAGAATGTGGTGCGGTTCCTTTTCGATCGTGTGCCTCCTGCTGGGGATGGGGATCTCGCAGTCAAGTGCTCGTCGGGGCTTTGGACCTGGAGAGCAGGACTGGGGCTACGTGGATGTCCGTGAAGGGGCCCATATGTTCTACTGGCTGTACTACACGACGGCTGAAGTGGCAAGTTATACGGAGAGACCGCTAGTGTTGTGGCTTCAGGGTGGACCAGGAGGTTCCTCCTCGGCCCTGGGTAAACTTCCTGGAACTGGGACCCGTGGACACGAGTGGAAAGCCAAGGGAGGGCAACTGGGTGCAGCATGTGAACCTGCTGCTCATCGACAATCCCGTGGGAGCTGGCTACAGCTATGCGGACAACACCAGCCTGCTGGTGACCAACAACGAGGAGTTGACCAACGACCTCATGACCTTCATGATGCACTTCTACAAGCAGCACCCGGAGTTCAAGGCCGTTCCCCTGCACATTTTCACGGAGAGCTATGGGGGAAAAATGGCCCCTGCCCTGGCCATCAAACTGGATGAGGCCATGAAGGCGGGTGAGATTGCGCAGCCAGGAACTCTGAAGTCGGTGACCATGGGAAATCCCTGGATATCCACGCGGCACATCTGCCGGGAGCACTCGAAGTACCTGTTCGTCAACGGTCTGATCGATGAGGATGGGGCGGCGCAGCTGGATGCCCAGGAGGAGCTCATCATCAGTGCCCTCAAGAGGCACGAGTTTGAGAAGGCCACGGATGAGTACATCGAGTGGTTCTCGCTCATGCAGAACGTGACGGGCGAGGTGTTCCTCTACAACACCCAGACCCATGTGGATCTGTCCGAGGATCGCACCTACGGCTACGGAGATGAGTTGAACAGGTTCATGGAGGAGGAGATCGGTGAGGCCCTCCAAATCAATGGGAGTGTCTACGCATCGCAGGTCATAGAAGTGTTCACTGCCCTGCACGGAGATCGCCTGAAGTCGGACATGACTACGAGTGAGTAATGATCCTGTAGATCCTTTTAAATAAAGTTATAGCAAATTTATTTCAGTTCCCCGCCTGCTAAACGAGACTGCGGTTAGGATAAATATCTACTCCGGCCAGTTGGATGTCCTGGTGCCCACTGCCGCCACTCTGGCCCTGATCAAGGATTGGACATGGACCGACAAGTCGGAATATCTTGAGGCCCATCGTATCCCCATTGTGGTGAATGACCAACTCCAGGGCTACCAGAAAGTGGGTGGAAAATTCGGGATGTACTGGATCAATCGGTCAGGACACTTGGCACCTGGTGACAACCCCACTGCCATGCAGTATGTCCTCAAATCCATCACCCACTACGACGGCGAGTCCTCCGATTAATTATTTGTTTGCTAAACATTTTGAAGCTCGAATAAACGAAGAATTTTAAATCTAAATTTATACCTGGAGTGATCCAGATGCCCACACTTCCAGTGCTTTCTGCTGACGTCCCACCCGAGTGTAAGCAAATATTGCGGTGGGCAGAGGTGGGTCATCCGGCCAACCACCAACGGGGGTCAATGTTTACCTTATTGCAGCCAATAAATAAGTTCGATTTCGTTTGGAGGTCAATCGTTTGTGGCATTTCTCTTAGTTTTCTTTAAAAGCTCATAGATAAATTTTTACAGGGTATTTAGAAAGTGTATTTTCGGTCTTTATCCAACTCAGCATATACAAATTTTTTAAAAGAAAGTGTAGGTACATGACTATTTTAAAACATAAGGTAAAATTATTTTTATTTACCTTATATTTATATCAGTTTAATGAATAAGAATAGAGCGGACTGCACCAAAATAGGGTCTTATAATTTCTGTATTTTAAATATAAAATAAAAATATTTTAATTTATGACCAAAGGAAAGGGTAATTTCAATTTCGCTCACCTTAGATTTTTTTCCATTGTTTTTGTTTATGGGAGAACATGTTTCTCCGCGTACATATAATTAGCAAACTGGCAAAAGCTTTAAAAGATCAGTGCGCAGCATACGAGTTTAGTTCTACTTTTCTTTTGAGAGAATCGGGATCGCAATATGCAGCTCGGATTGAATCCAACTAAACTTTGGGCCTTGGGTCTGTTTTTTCTCATATGGCTGTCGTGGGTGAAAGGTGAGAAAATGTGTCTTTATAGGACATGATTTAGTGTTATTTTTCTAGATAAATAAAAGTTTTAAATAAACACTTACTACGAAAAAGAAAAGGTGCACAAAATCTTTTTTAAAGTAATATTAGCCAAACAAAACACTTTAAAATATGTTAATTTATGCTTAGTCTTAAATGGCTCTCTTCATAAAAAATTTAAAATAATCTCAAGATGTTTCGTAAGATTGTTGTAGGATCCTGTAAGATTTTTGTGATAATTCTGATAGTATTTTTTTCTCCTTTCAGGACGCGTTGGCCTGGGACCCGGTGAACAGGAGTGGGACTACGTGGAGGTCCGCAAGGGAGCTCACCTCTTCTACTGGCTGCTCTACACCTCTGCCAATGTGAGTGACTTCTCGGAGAGACCGCTGGTGATCTGGCTGCAGGGTGGACCGGGAGTGGCCTCCACTGGAGGCGGCTTCTTCGAGCAACTGGGACCCATCGATATCGAGGGTAAATTGAGGGAGAGCAGCTGGGTGCGACATGTGAATGTGATGTTCATAGACAGCCCCGTGGGCACGGGGTTCTCCTATGTGGAGGAGCCTGGAATGTACGCGGATACCAACCGTCAGATAGCCCTCGATCTGGTGCAGCTGATGAAGGGGTTCCTGGAGAAGTATCCTGCCTTCCGAAGCGTGCCCCTGCACATCTTCTCGGAGAGCTACGGTGGCAAAATGGCCCCCGAGTTCGCCCTGGAGTTGCATCGGGCCAAGAGGAGGGGCCAGGTGGACTGTCGGCTGGAGTCCGTGGTGGTGGGCAATCCCTGGACCTCTCCCCTGGACAGCGTCCTCTCGTACGCGCCCTACCTGCTCCAAATGGGCATTGTGGACGAGGAGGGATACCGGAAGATATCCCGATTGGCCGGTGAGTTGGCTGTCATCGTGTACAGCGAACAGTGGATGGAAGCCCTGCTGAAGGAAAGCGAAGTCCTGGAGGCCATAGCCGCCAGCTCAGGCGGCGCCTTCATCTACAACACCCAGCGGCGCGTTCACGTGGACGAGTTCTACCGGTACGGTGAGGACCCGCAGATGAGCCACTTTGTGCGATCGAACGTCACACGGGCACTGGGACTCGCCAAGAAGCCAGTGTGGATGGAGCAAAACGCCACAGTCTTTATGCGCCTCAGTAATGAGCTTTTGAAACCAGCCACCCATATAGGTAACCTACGATTTAATTCTATTATTATATTCTGTCTTGATCCTTATGAAAAGGACTTTTTCCAACAGAAATTAATACTATTACGTGCACAAATTTCGAAGGAAAACAAAGACAGTTGAAATTTGAATTATTTGAAAATCTTAAATGTTAATGTTAGATTTGTGTTTAAAAGACATTTGAGGACTAAAAAAAAGTAAAGGTTACAAGATAATACAATTAAATCAATGAACTAAAATCAGTGGTTTAGTGTTCATAAATTTGATAAAATAATGATTTTCTTAATTAAGTTTTTATCAGCTTTATAATTTTTATAAATAACCTGCAGCTACAAACAATTATAAATTATTTAAAACTTTTTTAGTGAAAAGTTATAAATGATTGCTAGTGGCAGAAACAGTTTTAAGGCAGACTTATAACAAAAACTTGAACACTTGTTACATAAAATCTCTCAACGAAAACACCTTTTATTTTTCAGTTACCAAATTGCTGGATGAGACTCCCATAAAGGTTGGAATTTACTCTGGAATGTTGGACCTGATCTGCGCCACCCCAGGCACCGTTAGCTGGGTCAGCCGACTGAAGTGGGGTCAGAGGTTGGCCTATGCGAAGGCCCCACGAACCCCCTTCCGCGTCGACGGAGCACTCGAGGGCTACGAGAAGCACGGAGGACGACTCAGCATGTTCTGGGTCTTTCGAGCAGGACATATTGTGCAGCAGGACAACCCGGCGGCAATGGGGTACATTCTGAAATATTTCACTAACTATGGATGATATTTTATATTTTTAAAATAATTTTAAATAAATTAACAAGTTAAAGGGGAATTAAACAGACAATAATATGGAAGAAAAATACTTAAAAGGTATTTACATTTATTTTTAGTCACATTTAATCAACCCATTTTAACTGTACCCACTTTATCTCATCAGATCCTTTCCTACTTCAAAACACTTGCTAATTAAATACCATAATTCTCTAATCAAGGCCACAAGTCACCCACATGGGATCCTTGCTCCTTTTTGCCCAGCAGAAAACAATTCTCTAACAATTTACTCAAAATTAACTGAATCTCGGTTGGCAGTCCCCCAAACTTTCTGGCTGGGATGTGGTTGGCCTCATCACACGGACACAAACACCGACAGAGACAGACGTTCGTCTGGCTGAGGCGGTTCCATTGTTGGAGCGCTTTACAGGTGCACCGCATCAATTTATTTTCCACACAAAAGCCTATTAAAAGTCTTACACACTTGGGCATTGATGAGCTGGGTGAGGAGGAGCAGCTTTCCCGTTTTGGGGTCTGGGTAAATGTTTGCCAAATTAAACCACTTAACCTTTTTTCTCCTGCCGCCAAAAAGAAAAATGAGCAGGAAGGAAAAAACGACGGGGACCGCAGCAAAACAAATTAATTAAAAACTTAAAAGTTTGTCTACGAAAACGTCCCAATTGGATAGAGAAAACAGAGGGAAGACAACGACCGGAAATTCGTCGATTCAGGACTTTTTTGTCAAGTCCCGAAAGTCTGGCTATTGATTAGGCTGAATGTGTCCTTCCTTTTGGAAACAAACTCCTTAGAAAGCTGGTATTCATTAATGGCAACAAGTTTCTGGCCAAGTTGAAAGGACCTCCCTCTCTCAATCGATAAAACATATTTTAAAGCATCTAAAATTCAATGCTTTAATTATTGATTTTTTGGTTGCTATTTAGTTATTTAATTTTACTTATTTTTAAATACGGAATAAGGTAGACTTGTAATCGTTGTATAAGAAAAAAGTTCAATAATTTTTGATTGTTAAATCATAAAGGAAATTTCACTTAAGATCCGTAGAAGCATACATATTATTTTAAAAATATTTAAACGACCAAGAAAGGTTAAGCTTTAAAAGCCACTCAAATTAAAATAAAGATTTGAAAGGTTAAAGGTTAAACTTGATAAAAAAAAGCCCACAAATTAAAGCCCACAAATTGGCTAAGGATATTGCCTTTTTATCTTGATTAATTTGATTTAATTTATTCATTTTGATGGTAAGCCAATTTGACAATTGATTTTAGTGGCACTGCTCTTTACATGCTAAAATTTATCCCGTACTTTCTCAGGCCCAACCAGAACTTCAGAAATCACTCACGTCCCTTTGTCATCAACAACTAATTAGGAAATACTTAGGGGCGAGAAGCGCAATCGAATAACAAGGGCTGCCAGTGGCGAATAGATGGATTGTAATTGGAGTAGATGGTTTTTGGGGATCGCGTTCCACACGAACCGCGCTGCGTCACGTCAGGAGCCGAGTAATTTTCACACAAGTTAACGCCACATATCGTGCATATTAATTATAGGCAAATCTAATTTGCCACCCTGCCTCCCTAGGCTCACATGGTAGTCACGTAGAAGGAAGGACCCGGATGATGCCCCTGCACGTATGCCATGGGCTCAGGGCTTGCGACTCCGTGTGGCTGCCACGTCTCCTCCGTTTCTATCCATTTCCCAGATCCCAGTGAGGGCTTTTGTAGCCATGTCAAATATTTATAGGTAAGCATGCCAAGATTTACCACGCAGCTCACAAATTGCTCCCAAATGCCGGCTTTCTTTCTTTCTAGACTGAAATAAATTAAATGCCTGCTGCAAAACAAAGGAAAATTCTTCGCATGAAAAATGCGGCTGCTCGGGTAGACCGAAAATTAAAGAAAGCAAAGGTGAACAAATAGGTGCTAATTAGTAAACAGTCAAAGGCAGATGTTGCAGTTTCTCGGGGAGGTTAAAACCAAATCACCAAACTCTAATGTGTTTTCCCAGAGTTTAATACAACATTCAAGTATTTCTGTTATGTGTAAAAAGATGTGTGAAAACTGTAAATTTATCCAAAAGGGTTTTCCTCGTCTAAGGTTTCAGCGGTGCTCAAGGTTTCAGCGGTGCTCACAATATAATTATCAAGCAGATTATCAACTCGCTTCAAAAATCCTAGCAGACTTTGTCGGCTGTGGAAAAGGTCTGTCGGGACTTCCACTTTTTTTTCCTTCAAGAAATTCCATTTCCGCATCCTGTCTATGACATCCTTGCAAAATTTCTTTTTCGAATTTTTTTCTATAGCGATTATCTTGTCTTTTTGCTCCTGTCGTTTGCCTGAGAAGAAGGTTAAAAAAGCTCTTAAGTCAATTACAAAATATCCTAATAATATTGTAACGTATTGATTAATATAACTACTTAAATATTGTGCTCAAGATAAACTTACGCAAACTGTTGCGGCGATGTACTTCCCTCAAATTGTCATCCAACTGCGACTCCTCGTACTCGGCGATGATTTCAGCATAGCGTGTATCAATGGGCAGGTCCTTGACTTGATCTTTCTTGTCCTCAAGAACAGGACACAGCTCGTTGAAGTTGGGTCCGGCATAGGGAACGAGGGTTTGAAACCTTCCCGACTTAAAGTGCCTGCAATGTCCTTCCCTTTGGGACATCCTGTTGGCTACCATCGACAGCACACGGCCATTGTGGAATCGGAACATCATGGTGGCTGTCAGTTTCTCCACCTTTGCGAGGCAGCTGCAGGAGAATCGAAGGAACTCAAATAGCTTAAAACAACACCAAATCAAGTACTCACTTGGAGCTACTCAGCGAAAAGAGACCGGGTAGGGAGCCGTTGCCCCTCAGGTGATGCAGCTGGAGGATCACGCAGTTGAGCAGTTCCTCGGCGGCGGCGGTCTGCATGCGTCGCAGGCCGTAGGCGTCGTGGATAAGCCGCCTGTCCCGCCAGCCACGGAACAGAGCCTGGATCCTAGTGGCCTTCCGGTGGAAATGGTCGAGGAGCTCCTCCTGCAGCCGCCGCTCGAGCTGTTGCCGCAGGGTCCTCCGCACCCGGAAGCCACGCCACCATCGCTGGATGACAATTGCCGCTTGCCAACGCTGATGGAGCAGCTTTCTGGTGCGATATCCACGCCAGTGGGATTGGATCCTCCGGGCAGCTATGAACATCTTGTAGTCGACCAAGTGCAGCGTAATCCTGAGGGGGAATCAAGAAAAACTTTTAATCGTGGTTTAAACACTTTTTGAACCTCACCTGGACAGCTTCACCGCCAAAGGCCATGTGAAGTACTCCTCCTCGCAATCGAAGCTGGGGATACAAAGAATATTATTCAATCAGAGATTTGGTATAACCTCAGCTTACTCGGACTCTGACGGACTCTCCGAGGAGATGACTGGTGGTCTGGTCAAATGCATTGTCTTCTCTGTAAAAACAAGTCTTTGGTGTTTGTGTTATTTTAATATAACCAGTCTTTTGTGTTGCAGCAACAATTAAAGTAAACTCATGTGTGTGATCAACGCATTCCTTATATTATGTTTATGGTATTTAAGTAAATTTCAAAAGCAACTTTGATACTGTCAGTAACAAAAAAAAATTGTAAGTACAATACATACTTTAACGTGTTTTTCTATTTATTACATTTAAATTGTTTTTGTTATGTAAAATATAAGTATCCAACTAACACTCTTAATTATATTTAATTTGATTTTATAGGTTGCCTTTATGACTTACTTGTGATTTTTTAAACTAAAAACAATTAAAAATTTCAAATTAATCAATTTATTTTTACTGAATTTGGTTTTTTTACTGCTTTTTTTGATTAAAGAAATATGAAACTATAAGTTATGAAATTATAGAACTTTAGTTAAATCATAGAATATGTACAAGAAACAAATTTATATTCCTTCTGTGTCAAAGGAGGACTTTTTCCGTATAGGCTAACTTGATTTTTTCCCTTTCACGTCTTCATACAAATTGTTTGATTTAATTTGGCAACGTATTTGCATATTTTTAGCCGAAGCCCATGAAACGTGATAATATGGAAGGAGCTTTACATAGGGGAAAATAGATTAAATTGCTTGTCAACGGCAATGAAGCCTGTCTCGAGAGGAAGACAATAAAAAGCCAGGCAAAATTATTTAAAGGTGAAAAATTGTTTGAAAATTGTACCGCCTTCGGCGTCGCCCACCTTATTTCTTAGATCAACTCACCTGTGCCCCCCGTTTCATGCGCTCAATCAATTTCTGTAAATTTTTCTTCTTTTTTTTCACACTTCGCTTCTTGTCACGGCTCACGTGTGGACTTTCATATTGTATCCCCCGAAGCCCCCAGAGCTGTCCTGTCTCCATAGCTCTCGCATCGGCAGTCAGGATGTCGGCCTCCCGATGCGCTGATGTGTGTCGATATTTGACACTTTATTGTGTGCACATCATCAATTTTCAAATTATTGTCAAGTACAGGGAGCGATTGTTGAACAAGCTAAAACGGTAAAAGCATACAGCTATTCTTGTAATAAAATTAATAAGCCAAAAATATATTTTATTGTTTATATAGTGAATAGTTTAGAGACATTATTTTTAATTTTTTACAAGCTCGAACTTACACTTTAAGGCGCAGTTCACATAGGACATGTATTATTTACAATTTTCTGAACTTAGTAATACAAACTAATACAAACTTACAATGTAAAAAACATATATTGAATAAATTTAATTTTAAAATTAATTTTTATTACATGTTACAAGATGTTAAGAATTTCTTTAGATTTTCTGAATTGTTACGCAGTCTGTTGCTAGCTTGGACTTGAATATTTATTCAAGTGATAAATAAGTAAATAAAATATATTTAAAATGCCTTATTTTTTTCTTACTTTGTGGCTCACATAGACCATTTTTAGCTTGGCTCTTTAATATCTGCACACATCTATTTGACTAGTACTCACGCACACAGTCATCGCACACTTGGTGCGCCGCAAAGTATGCAATCAATTTTTATAGCCCACATGCAGTGCCAAGCCTAGGAAACGCCACCATACAGCCCACTTTGGCCACGCCCCCTCCCCTTACAGCAGAGCCCTCACCCACTGACGCCCCCATCTCCACGGGAGCTGCAATGTTTCACTAATAATTTTCAATATAATCAGCACCTGCGACGACGCCCGAGCATTTGCACAAATGTTGCTAATGTACAAACATTTGTGGGCCCATTGTGGGTGGGTGTGGGGGTAGGTGGGTGGATGTGGGTGGAGTCAAGGGAATAAAAATTTGAAATGCCTTTGTGGGAAGGGGGTGGGGACCTATCAGCGGGGAGCGGCTGGAGTCCTGGGTGTCCAGGATGCGGCCTCGTAATGCGTTAATTTCACCACATGCGGTTATTTTAAAGGTGCAAGAAAAGGTGTACTTTTTTTTTTTTGTGATTTAAAGACTTTTTGGGCTAAGTAAAAAATTACAGTTTTGTTGTGCATAAATATAAAAAACCCAAAGATTTTAAAATAACCACTTCGCGAATATACATTTAAATTTATAAAGAACATATTAAAACTTGAACTTATTGGCAAGCTTAATAAATATGAAAAATAAAAAAAAATGAAATTCGTGCTATAAAATGACATCCCACTCTGGGACTCATCTCATTGTGCTGTGTGAATTAACGTGGATCGGTCGAGAAATAATCAGAGCTCTAGAAAACCTATAAAAATATTGAAAAAGAAAAACGACTGTAATATGTTGCGGTGTATTTTGAGTTTATTCCTTTTGCAATATGTGTTAACAACTAATGCCAACGGGTAAGTTAAAGTTTTAAGTTTATTCTGTTTATTTATTCTAGGTTAAGAAATTAACAGAACGCAAGGTTATTATTATAATTTTTTGTTTTAACCACCTATGTTATGTCTGGTATTTGATTTCACAGCAGCGATTTGTGATAATGCTTTGGGTGGTTCTTAAGAATTAAAATAAAATTATTGTTATCTTTATGAGTTTGTAGAAACAAGAGTTGATAAGCTGATGTCTTGGATGATGAGCGATTCGGTGATCATCGAACAAGTAATTCATTTCAGCACCAAGTTTTTCATAGGTATAACAAATGTGTACTTCTTCGTGGAATTTATTTAAATATATAATTTTTACTAGGAAATTAATGTTTGATACTACTATGTGCATAGCAATATGAAAATTAAAAAGCGAGCTGGTGGGAAAAATTGGAATATACGTATGCATCCTATATCTAGATTATCTCTTGCAATGATTGCAAAACTTTTTTTGGATTTTTCACTTTGGTATACAAAAAGTATTAAATATTTTTGAACCCTTTTTTATACCATTTTCTTTACCATAATAATCTTTTCAGAATATATTCCGTGGTGGGACCAGACACCATTACACCCAACAGTTATTACAACGCGGGCGTTACCGTGCACAGCGCATCTGGGCCCTGTCGAATCAAGGTCAGCCTCAGTGGACCCTCATACAGTAGGATGAAGGAAATCCTGGTGCAGCCCATGTCATCGCTGAAGGTGCCCTTTGATGTCCCGGAACTGCGAAGTGGCGAATACCAGCTAACTGCGGAGGGTGTTTCGGGCATCGTGTTCAAGGAGTCCACCAAGTTGGCCTTCGTCGACGACAAGACCTCGGTCTACATCCAGACGGACAAGGCCACCTACAAGCCCGGCGATCTCGTGCAGTTCAGAGTGATCTTCCTGGACAGACACACTCGTCCCGCCCCAGTCAGTAAGCCCATTACGATTGAGATCCACGATGCGGACGAGAACAGGATCAAACTTTGGAAGGACGTTAAGCCGACCAAGGGCGTGTTCTCGGGAGAACTGCAGCTGTCCGATCAGCCGGTGCTGGGCAACTGGACGCTGGGAGTCACGGTGGAGGGCGAGGGCAAGGAAACCAAAATCCTGAAGGTGGACAAGTATGTGCTGCCAAAGTTCGAGGTAATTGTGATGTCTCCCAAGGACATCTCCTCTACCGATGGAACCATCAAGGCAACGATTCGGGCCAAGTACACCTTTGGCAAGCCGGTGAAGGGCAGGGCCGTTGTCTCCATGGAGGGCAGTGCGACTGAGAAAAGCGTGGCCATCGATGGTCAGGTTAATGTGGAGTTTCCCTTCGCCTCCAACGCTAAAAGCCCCCTTAAAATATTGGCCACTGTCACCGAAGAGCTGACGGATCTCCAGCAAGAAGGAGCTGCCTATGTGACCCTTCACGAACATCGTCACACCTTGGAGGCTGTCTATTGGCCCAAGAACTACAGGCCCGGAAAACTGTTTGCCTTTCACATTGTGGTCAGAAATTTGGACGGCTCTCCGGTCGTGGGGTCGACAAACAAGGTCAAGTTCAGCTTCTCGTGCTGTCAGGCCTACAAAGAGATCGAGGCATCCCTGAGAAACAGCATCGCCACCGCAGAAACCATGCTACCCGATAATTCTTGCATGAATTGCATTGTGAGAGCCACATATGAAAATGCAGTCACCTTTAAGCAAACCATAACAAAGCTCGACAAATCACTCAAGATCGAGGTCAACACTGTTAAGTGAGTAGCATCAGAGTTAGCAGAGAATTTCTTTAACCCATTATTTTACTCCAAAGTCCAAAACTGAGGCAGAAGGTTACTTTCGAAGTGATATCAACCGAAGATCTTCCCTACTTTATGTTTACGATCATCGCTCGGGGTAACATCGTCCTTAATGAGTATGTGCGAGTGAGTCCGGGACAAAAGAGCAGGAATATCACTTTCTTACCTTCATTTGACATGGTTCCTCAAGCCACGCTATATGTGCACTACGTTGTGAACGGAGTGATGCGCTATGACGAGAGGACGATCGAGTTTGAGAAGGACTTTGGCAACACGGTAGGACACTACATAAAACCCACAAAACCACTATTTAAGCACTTGAAATTTTAACAGATTGAGATCACTGCTCCCACGAATGCTAAGCCCAGCGAGATGGTGAGCATCAAGGTGAAAACTGATCCCCATTCCTTTGTCGGTCTCCTGGGAGTGGACCAGAGTGTGCTGCTCCTTAGGTCTGGAAACGATCTAAGTAGAGACAAAATATTGAACAATCTCGGCAAGTACTCGACCGGACTGGTGACCCTTACCAACGCGAATATAGACAACAGCGAAAGTTGGGGTGAGTTAAAACAAAAATGTGTGTAAGGGACTTGCTTAACTTGGTTACCCCTAGGATATACAAGTCGTTCGAATGTTGGGGGCTTAGGAAAAGGTAAGAGCTCTGCTCCTTTAGCAGGAGTGCAATCCACCAGTACTCAAAGCTCACTTCCTCCAGTTCGTCAGGAGTTCCCTGAAACCTGGTTGTTTTCCAACATCACCGAGTAAGTCTTCCACATCTTAAAGCATATAAAATCTAACCGAATCAAAATAAATCCAATAGCGTTGGTGTAAATGGTGTCACGCTGTACAAACAGATTCCCGATACCATTACCTCCTGGGTGATCACTGGCTTCTCCCTGAACCCCAACTCGGGCATTGCGGTGACCAAGAGCCCCACAAGAGTCCGTGTCTTCCTTCCGTTCTTTATATCCACCAACCTGCCGTATTCCGTGAAGCGAGGAGAGATCATTGCCATTCCGGTGGTGGTCTTCAACTACTTGGGCACCCCCGTGCAGGCCACTGTGACGATGGACAACTCCGACCAGGAGTTCGAGTTTATCGAGCTCACCAGTTCGAATGGGACAAAGGATCTGCAACAACTGACCAGGGCCAAGTCACTCTGGATACCCGCGAACACCGGCCGAGGCCTCTCATTCATGATCCGTCCCAAGAGGGTGGGACTGACCAACCTGAAGATCACTGCTATTTGTCCGCTGGCCGGTGACACCATCCACCAGAGGTTGAAGGTGGAGGCCGACGGCGTGACGAAGTATGTGAACAAACCCATACTGGTAAACCTGCAACGACTGCAGCGTCGCAGTCTGGGAGCTCCTGAGAAATCCCTGGAGGTGGAGCTTCCACCGGGAGTTGTGGAAGACTCTGAGTTCATAGAGTTTGAGGTGGGTGGAAATATCCAAGCACCAGTCCTCGAGCATCTCGATGGTCTGGTGAGATTGCCTTCTGGCTGCGGGGAACAGAACATGTTCAACTTTGTGCCCAACATACTGGTGTTGATGTACTTGGAAGTGAGCAACCAAAACAATCCCGAGGTATCAGTAACGGCTAAGCAGCACTTGGAAGTTGGCTACCAGAGAGAGCTTACCTATAAACGCGACGATGGTTCCTACAGCGCATTTGGCAAGAGTGACCCACAGGGCAGCACTTGGCTCACCGCATATGTGATCCGCTCCTTCCAACAGGCCGCCAAATACATACACATAGATCCCAATGTCCTGACAACTGGCCTTGATTTCCTGGCTGCTCGGCAGAAGCCTGATGGAGAGTTCCCTGAACTGGGCAGGGTCGTTCACAATGAACATGGAACTCCCGTGGGCCTCACTTCATTTGTTCTGCTGGCTTTCTTCGAAAACAAGGTGAGGAAAAAAATTCTTTAAATAATACTATTGACTCATCTTTGTACCATTCCTTCACAGGCAAATATTCCCAAGTATCAGTACGTAATTGACAAGGCCGTGAAATATGTAACTGATAATGTGGACGGGACAAATAACCAGTACACCCTAGCCATCGCCGCCCTGGCCCTCCAAATGGCCAGGAGCCCCAAGGCCACCGATGTCCTGAGGAAGCTGGAGGGTATGGCCATGCGGAAGGACAACCTAAAGTGGTGGTCCAAGTCGGACAACAGTGCCAGCAACGACGTCGAGATCACCGCCTATGTGCTGCTCGCCCTGCTTGAACAAGGAGTCACCGAGGTGCCCAAACCCATTGTCGAGTGGTTGGTTTCGAAGCGGAACAGCAACGGAGGCTACGCCTCTTCCCAGGACACGGTTGTGGGACTGCAGGCCCTGACCAAGTACGCCGAACTGTTCCACGAACCGCTTGGTCTGTTGGACATTGACTTTGCCCCGCTTCACGGTGTCAAGAACTCCATCAGGGTGACCCCGGCGAAGGCGCTGAAGGTACAGTCCCACGAGCTTCCGAAGACCACTCGGGATGTAAGGTTCTCGGCCAAGGGCAGTGGCTCCGCCCTTGTCCAGCTGTCATACCGCTACAATGTGGCCACCAAGGAGCCCAAACCCAGCTTTAAGGTGACTCCAACGGTTAAGACCTCCCCTAGAAACCACCTGGTCCTGGAGGTTTGTGCCGAGTACACTCCTGTTGAGGCCTCCGCCCAGGGAAAGGACTCTAACATGGCGATAATGGACATCCAGCTGCCCTCCGGGTTTGTAAGCGATTCCGATTCCCTCGTGACGATCAAGTCCGTTTCCCGAGTGAAGCTGGTGGAAACGAAGAACCAGGACAACCAGGTCATTGTCTACTTCGAAAGCCTGACCCCCAATGACCGCAAGTGTCTAACTGTGAAGGCCACTCGCACCCATGCGGTGGCCAGTCACAAGCCAGCCTATGTCCGCGTCTACGACTACTATGTCACGGAGCGGAGCTCAACGGAGTACTACCAGGTGGACACTTCCCTCTGCGACATCTGCGAGGGATCCGACTGCGCACGCGCTTGTTAGAGCTCCTTATTTTGTAATTTTCTCTAATAAAAATGGGTTCTTTGCATTAAAGCTTTTTTTTTTGTAAAAAGAACGCTTCACACATCTCTTATCAATTTGGAGGCCGAGTTGTTGTATTTAGGCTCAAGGTTGAAACACACCACAATAATGAGGTCAACAAACACGCTGTTATCATCAATAATTTTGACTAATTTTTATAACAATTTATAATGACATTTGTTATTATTTAAATTTTTAGCTCAGCAAAATCAATCTCGGCAAACACTGACTTGTGTATGTAAGTGAAATCACAGATTCATTTCGCTGGTAAAGCATTAAAAACATTAAAACAAATACATTTCACTTGTACAACTTACTTATATAATAGTGGTACGCAAAAATATTTGGTTTGTTTCAGTACTTATTTTAAGCTTAGTAAACCCAGAAAATAAACATTTTAAAAGATTAACGTACCGTGTTCTTATTTTACCATTGTTTCCCAATTTTAAAGTTACAAGAAAAAGTTTCTTCTTGGCCAGCTATTTAATTTGTTTTAAAATAATTTTGTTGTCTTTAGTATAATTAATTTCTTGCAGGGTATTTCGTAGTCGAGTCTCTTGGCCTAGTCATTTTTAATTGCTTTGTTATTGAAAAATTTGTTTGTAGCTGAACCTTTCTAGGTTTATGAGCGCCTGTTCAGAGGAATTTTAATTTCCCAGAAATCTGAAAAAATCTACTGATAACTCCTGAGCTTGATTCTGAGCAGTCAGAGTAAGTATTGTGATAAGGCGAGGTAAAAATTCTCGGATGAGCAATGACTCAATAATGGATGAAGCGTGGTGGTGCTACTGATAAGCTCTGAGCTTGGTAGACAATTAGAAAATAATACATAGATCTTCCCAGTCCATTATTTCTGAGGTTATCAATCAGTTGTGACTAATGAAGCAAGAACAATGTGAAGGCATTTTTATTTTAAAAAAACATTATTTGTATATTTGACAGTTAGAATACAACGATTTCTATATAAGACCTTTCTAAGGATTTACAAGAATGCTTGTCAAAGGATACCCTTTGAGCTCTATCTGCCATTTTTAAAAAGAAGAGACTGCGAGATTAAAACTCAAACCTTTAAAGTTTCACAAATAACGTATAAAAAGCAGTTTGGGTTCTGGCTTTCGTTGGCTGATGGATGAGCTCCCCTGGCCAGGGGTTTCATCAGTTGACAGGCAGCCAGAGCTTCGTCCTTCGGATGCTCCCCTTGCAATTTGAGTAGACGGTTTCTAATAAACATTAAGTTGACATGAAATACACGCCAAACAAATGAAGCAAATGCATTTCATCCCGACCAGGGCCAAAGGAGTGGGCGTGGCCAGATGCTGGCTAATGCCGCCCCTTTTTTTAGACTGCCTTTCAGCGCCGACACCGCAGGATATGTTTACAAATTGAAAAATATAGCATGCGACCGAGAGGACGTGCAGCGAGAAGTGCACAGTGGAGCGGAGTTTGTTTAAAAATATTATAAATTTTAAAAGAAATTGTATTTAGCTTTTTAAGTAAAAAAATGCTAGTTTTAAAATTTCTTTGCTACTTGTTAAGCTACATAAATGATTTAAAAATACAAATATATAAAATTATGCAGTGAAAATTCCAAAGTTTATAGAGTTTTTCATACCATTTTCAAGGGACTTCGAATCACTACGTCCATCTAGGCAAGTTTTGCTGCAGAAATGAGTTGTTACATGGGTCAGTTGGCTGTGGGGCAGGCAGACTTCCTGCAAGTGGACCGTCGACGTGCAGCGCGGTTTTCCGCCAACACCACTCTTACATACTAATGCTGAAAATATATAATGGTTTTCATGAAGAATATGGCAAACTGTGTAGGGAATATATATGTACCTGTGGTTAAAAATAAATATTTCCTGCAGGAAAGTAGCCGGAGGAGGGTAAATCTGACACGAAACATTTGCGTGACAAGCAAAATGTCGGCACATCCTGGGAAACTGGACGATGGTGGTGGAGGACGAGGACGAGACTCACGTCCAGTGCATTTCAAAGGGATCCAGCAAAATAATTATGGCCCAAATCACAATAATGCAGAAGAGAAAAGCGCAGCAGCAAAAAAAGAAAGACGACCACAAATTAGGAGTGTACACAGAGTTGTAGTGAAAGGAGCTGGCAATGTCAGGAGCACGGAGATAAGCCGCAGGACATGTCGACAATTTTCTGTTACCCATGACATTGAAAAAGAACTTTCCTGGCTGGCACATCACATGGGGGTGAGACTTAGACAGCATGATTGATAATGTACACATAGCACACTGTCCAACATGGATGACTTCTTTCTGGGTCCCATGACGATTTTTTAAATGAGGGAAATGCGTGACCACATTTTTAAATAGAAAATAAAAACAAATAGTCTTTATAACTTATATATGGTATTTTTTTATCCTTCATTTTCGGCTGTTAAAATATTTTAAAATAAACTTTTCGTGCCCTCAAATTTATTATGAAAATATCTACATAGAGCTTTTATTATTTCTATTAAAACGCATAGTTCATTAATTTTAAATATGGGAAAGTTATTAGTAGTAGAAGTATATTGTAAGAAATTAATCAAACTGGGTTCTGTGTTATATTATACGATAAAGGTCCATATTTTTTAACAACAAAAAACGTAACAGAGAACTAAAATACTTGTAGCAATGTGATCGTTGTCGCCTAGAAATAATCCTGTCAAACATGGAGAAATTAACTGGCGGCTCACCAGAAGAAGACAAAGCATTGCAGGACAAATAGGAACGGAGGAGGCAGTTCCTCCGTCGGCAGCTTCAATTTGGCAATGTCGGATTGACAACAATTAAATTTGCCTGCTGTCTGGCCAATCAGCAGCCTCTTTCCACCACCACTTTCCACCTCCGCAGATGTCGTCGCTGTGAAATTGTTGACAGAATTCAAATCAGTGCCACAGGGCAACTGCACCGCATCGTCAGAGGAATTGGAAATGGGAGTGGGAATGGAAATGATGATGTCGTGTCATGGCAATGTCTGTGCCATAAATGTCACTTTCAATTTCGCTGCCTGGCTCTCGGGACGACGGACTTGGTGGTTCGATTAAAGCGTGTTTTGAATGGCAAATTAGCTAAACGGTGTTGCCAAATTAAATTATGTCACCGAAACGATGTGCATCAAGTCATGTGACAAATTACGACGTGTGGTAAAAATACACAAAATATTTACCATCAACTTTGGATGTCTTAACATGTAAACATGTTTGTTGACTTTTCAAAAAAAAATTCAAGATGTTAAAGAAGCTTACAAGCTATGCTTATGTCACACTTTTACACACACTTGAAGTTAATATAAATAATACATATTTTGTACAACAACATAAGCTTTTTTTATTTAAAATTTTTTTTATTTAACTGAAGAAACATAAAGTTGTGTAGCTTACTTGCTTATAAATTAAGCTATGACTTATTTAATGATGAATATCAGTTTTATTGAGTATGAAATGTTGTGTAAATTTGTAGATAATGAAAATTGTCTTAAAAAAAATTAGACAGCTCTTAACCTCGAAAGATTTTCTTTTAACACCTTAAAAAATTCCTGCTATTGTAACAGCGAAGTAAAATATAGTTCTTATCACATTTCCAGATTGTTTTCCAAGTTTAGAGATTTTTGCAAGCAAACTATATATACCTCGCAGCTATAAAAGAACATTGAATATTATTATCGTGCCATAAATTGTGTGCATTAAGTGGCCGCGCAGGACGAGGAATCAAGTGTCGAAGGACTCGGTTTCCAATCGCACGCGGCCCTTCCACTTTCCAGCATACAGCATCCTGGACTGTAAATGTCTGGGCCGGGAATGAGTGCTTCCTGCTTCCGGCATCCCGACTGTCCTCCTGTCTGCCTGTCTCCCTGTCTCCAGATATCCCGACATCCCGACAAGTGTACGAGCAACTATAACTGTCGGCAAGTTGGCTTTATTACTTCCACACTGTTGAATATGCATATAAAAAGCGAATCAGCAGGAGGAAGAGGGCTGCTTTGACGACTTCGGCTGGTCCTTTGGTCCTCCTTTGTGTGCTCCTGCCAAAGGCCAAGGCATCCTCCTCCAATCCCCAGCCAGCTTTTGCAGCCCCAGGCGGGTGCATTATCACTTGCCAGCCAAGCAAAATATTGTGGGTGCATTAAATATTTTCCCTCTTGCCGCAAGACAAAAGAAACGCTTCACGAGCTGCACAAACTATGCGGGCACGAGATGAGATGAGATGAGCTCCATCCCAGGCCTTTCCTTTGTCTGCCTTTTATATTAAACTATTTATGCCTGGTCCTCCGAGCACGGAGCTCGGATCTCTGGCCACTGGATCTCTCTTGGAGTCTCGGCTCTCCTCTCGAAAATTTACCTACTGCAGCCGGCGCTGTGGGACGCATTTTTATCGAGCTACATTTTGCGGGGGAATTTATGAAAAATTTAAAACAATTATGTGGCTTTGGGAGGCAGGATGGGCTGGGATGGCCATTGATCGCTTGGATGGTCAGTTGGGCGCCACCAGAAATTGTTGATGGCATTCTGAGATGCCCAAGCAAGGAATACCAACTATGCATTGATTGGCTGTCTCCTTTCAAATATATGTGCACATATTAGATGGACAAGGGGGAAAAAAATGAGCGAAAAGAGTTTTTCTAATATATTAAATCCAGCTTCAGAATAAAATATTTTGAAAAATAGTTCGCTTGTGAATTTTGATTTATTTTTTCTGTTTAAAATAAATAAATCAATTTCACATTCCAAATGTTCCTTTTTAAAATAATTTAAGCAGTTATGAGCACGTAATGTGAGTATAATTATTTCAGGAAAATAAAGTCTGCGAACAAAACAAAATTAAACACATTTATTAATTTAAAATGGGCAACAAGACTTAGTAAAAGGTAATATTTAGTAATGTAGAAATTTTGTAGGGATAGGAAAAAAAAAATATATTCAAATTAAATTAAAAGAAAATTGTCCTATGTTGTACTTTAAAAAATTTAACTAATAAAGTAGTTAATTTAATCAGTTTTCCAAGTGGTTTCTGTAAAGAAAAAAATATGAAAAGTCAGCTGCTGAGGTCTCATCATCAGTAAAGTCCCAGTTTCAAAAGACAATCTGGTTTAAATTCTTCCTTAAATAGCAAGAGAGTAGATCCTATATTGCCTCATTGCGGTCAGTTGAAAATTATCGCTTAGCCAGGGCAAAAATCGACGAACTAATCATTCCGCATGGCCGCCTTCTGCGATATAACTGATTCAACTTCCGGTCCGCAACAGTGATGCATTTTGGTGGCCGGAAATGGTGGGAAATGTTGCGGCATAGGCAAATTTTCGTTAGCCATTTGGCAGTGGGTTTGCAGGGTGGCCCGAACCGAACCGAACCGAAAAACTTAATTAGCCAGCCGCAGCCCAAAATCCAATTGGCCTGCTGATTGTTCCTGGAACAATGTCCGATTTTCGGGAGGCCAATTGTCTCCTCGATGGAAATCAATAGCACGAAAAGCCTTAAATGTGAGCTGGGCAAAAATAGAGAAGCCTTTGTTTGTGTGTGTTTGAGTGTGTGTTCGCTTGTCAAACAATATTGCAGCAGCAGGGAGATTAGTTGCTTATTTTGACAGGAGCTGTCAGTGTTGCGTTTAGCTCCTGTTCCAATATTCCTAGCCAGGATCCAGGATCTCAGGGCGGGTAAACAGACGAAAATTTGTGCAGCTCCGTTTCCTTTTACGATGGATGATGATTCTCATATCTCTGGTGCAGCCTGGTGCATGCTGCTCTTCTGCTCGAGTGCCCTGCCACATCCGCATCCGCATCCGCATCCTCGCCCCCATCCGCATCCCACATCCCACATCGAGCATAGTTTTTCTTTGGCTTCTCTCTCTCATTTTTCATGCGCGCCAGCTAAGCTTTTAATTAAATGCAAGAAAATTCAATTTTAATTAAAATTTCTCAAAAGTCTCTGAGCAGGCACTGCATACGGATAGCGTTAGCTATTGGATAGGGATGCGGATGCGGATGAGGATGCGGATGCGGACTAGGTAGGGGCTTTTGGGTCTTGTCCTGTTTTCGATCTGGGCTGTTCGTTCGACTCGAGTGTTTGCCAAACGTGTAAAATTGAAAATTAGGAAATCGAATTGTAATGCCACCAGAGGACCAAACGAGAGGAGGGGAGTGGGAATAAGGAGTGGGAGCCAAGTCATCAGGCACACAAAAGCAAAATTGTAAAGTAATTGGAAATGAAAATTCATTTGGGATCCGCATCGGGATGAGCAAATGCGCTGGCAAAATCTGGCTCTGGGTGGGTCTCGCAAAGGGGCATAAAGCATAATCCGATTGAGCTCTGTCATTTCGGAGGGTGGAGGGGCTCCCCACCCAAAACGGACACTCATCTCATTCTTTGGAAAACCTTTGTCTTCAGGGCAAATAATCACTTTTAACGAATTCGAAGAAACCTTAGTGCAGTGTTCCAATACTGCTAACGCAATATGTTTAGTTATTTTTAAGGTTTCCTGAGAGATTCAAAACCAAAAAAAAACCTTACACAGTGTAAACAACTTGCTTTAACAAAAAGAAAAAATATCTTTAGAAATATGAATGAAAACACATAAATTAAATTAAATAAAGGTACTAGTTCTGAATACAATGAGTAAAATAATAAATAATATTTCTTAATTATATTAACACAGTGAAAAAAAAGTATAATGTAAACAAGCTTAAGTTTGATGGTTATCTACAAATCATTGACATGTCTTATAAATTAATAGTTTTTTTAAGGTAATTTCCTCCCTGATACCGAAATTGATTCCACACATTTTTCAGAAACATAAACCCCCTTCGTACGACTCAACCCCAGTAACTAATCCACACGTGACTGTCAATATTGTGATATTCGCGGGGGGCGGAGAGCAGGGCCAAACTTTTGAGTAAAAGTTTGTTAGCCCCCAAAAGCCAGCGCGGCTTTTGTGAGCATTTTGCACATAATTTAAGCGCTCACATCCCGTCAGTCATAAATTACACATATTACATGCACGTATAAATCGCAAACCAGATCCGAATACGTATGCGAATGCGTATGGATACGGGGTGTTGGGTGTTGGGTGTTGGGTGTGGTGTGTGCGAGGTTGTGTGTACTACATACTGTGCCCAAAGTGCGCCTGCAAACTGGGACCAAAGTGCTTAACATACTTTTTGGCGCAGAGCCCTTACACACACACACACGCACCAACCAACACAGATGCAAACAGATACATGGACAAATCGAGAAACGCACGTAGCGCAAAAAGTTGCAAAACTTCTGCTAGCCCGCAAGTGAAAGCTGGAAAATAAGTCAAGACGCTGCCAAGTCGAGCTGGGAATGTTACTTTTACTTAGGACATCCCCCCCTTTCATGGGGAGGATCTAGAATTCCAGAGCCCACTTTAAATGGCCCATTAAATAACACCCGTTCCAGAGGCCTCTGCCTCGGGTAAAATGTAATAATTTTAATGCATTTCAATTGAATTGCCCCGTAGGTGCACCTGATTTACATTCCACCTGCGGCCACCTCGATATATGCTACGTGATTGAGTTATTTATCAGCAGGAAATGTTAAGTTAAACCATATGGACAATATTAAATAAAATGAAAAGATTGTTTTTTAATTGAGAGCAAACTTTGTTACAACAAGATGTTTTTATTACCCGCAATTTCTAGATAATTTGATAATTAATTGCAATATTTCACAATTGATCTTTAAACTCTTTAAATAAGGATAAAGAAAATTTCTAGTAAGTAAACAAAACTTTAAACGTCAAACTGTCACAAAATTTGGTTTGTTTGAAAATTTTAAATTAACATTGTTCTTTTTTGGAGTCCAGTTAAGAAGTAGTCCTTCAATTCAGCATGACTTTATATTTATTTAATCTATATAAAGTTTGCAAAAAAAGTGTCGCACTGTATGTCCTGTTGGTTATCTTGGTTTTAAGTCATCTTGCTGGATCGGTTGAGGTTCCACTCTACAATGAACCCCGATTGCCAGCAACTGTAACGCCCTTTCACTATGACCTGAAACTGATAACCCACCTGGAGAACCCATTGAACCTCAGCTACCAGGGATCCGTGAGCATTTTATTCCGTGTACATGAAACCACCAATCAAGTGGTGCTCCATGTTGCCGGTGTTAATATCGAAGTCGGGAAGATCAGGCTGGAATCCGAGACGACGGACTTCCAGCTGGTAAATGTCAGATTCAACCGGGAACGGGATTACATGATTGTCCAGTTCAACAAGCCTTTGCAGATGGGCAAATCCCATGTACTGAGTATGGACTTTGGTAGATCAATGTCTAGGGAGGTGAGAAGCGGTTACTTTGTTCGCCACTATGTGGATCCCAGGAACTCACGGAAAATGTAATAGTTGTTAATGTAAAAAGTTATAAAGTTTTAAAATCACATCCTTTACAGATATTACTCAATTTCCCACTTTGAGCGTAATTTTATAAGGAACACCATGCCTAGTTTTGATGAACCCGCCTTAAGAGCCACCTTCAATGTGACCATGGGCCATCATAAGCGATTCAAAAGCTTCAGCAATACAAATGTCAAAGCTGTTCTACCCAAGTGAGTATTTTTAAATATAATACTAATTATTTACTTTTTAAAAGTAAAAAAAACATGGGTTTAATGACTTTCCTTGCTTAACTGTCATTTCTCTAGTCACGATCTCCAGGACTATGTGTGGTCCTTTCACGAAGAGACTCCTCGAATACCCACCTACCAGCTGGCCTTCTCCGTCAACAGCTTCACCTGTCATTTCAATCAGGCCGCCACTGTGATTCCCGTTCGCTTTCGCACCTGTTCCCAGCCTGGTGATGTAATGGACACCCACTTTGCCGCCCTAATGGCCCCCAAGCTGCTGCAGTTCTACGAGCAGCTGCTGCAGGTGAGCCTGCCGCTGGAGAAGATTGACCAGCTGGTGGTGGACGACTTACCCACCGATTCTATGGAACATCTCGGCCTGGTGGTCTACCGCAGCAAAGTGATCCTGCAGAGCGAGGATGGTCCGATGACCAGAAGCA
Organism: Drosophila oshimai; assembly: GCA_018150695.1. NCBI lineage: Eukaryota > Metazoa > Arthropoda > Insecta > Diptera > Drosophilidae > Drosophila > Drosophila oshimai. Next base: position 1,692,248 of record JAECWM010000048.1, on the reverse strand, counting down.
AATTGCAGGCCCTTCAGCTGATTGCCCACCAAATGGCCCACATGTGGTTTGGAGGTCTGCTGGGCATCGACTGGTGGTCGGATCTTTGGTTAAAGGAGGGTCTGAGTGGGTACTTTGAAGCCCTAGGAGTGGATCACCTGCAGGCGGGAATGGGTCGGAGATTACTCATTGGCCAGCGGGAAACGGCCTTCATGCATGAGTCCCAGGTGGGTGGCATGACTTTAGTGCCCAACATGGAGACGCAGACCCATCTTTACCCGAAGCCCACCGCACTGATAAACATGGTGAATGGGTTCCTGGGCAACAGTACCTTCTTTGACGGCATCCAAAGACATCTGTGGCACAACTCCTTCGCCAGCAGCACTCCTGATCTCTTCTGGCGATCCCTGCAGTTGGCCAGTGAAAGGGCGGGCTCTTTCCAGGACAAATCCTGGGACGTTAAGGCCATCATGGACACATGGACCCTGCAGAGTGGATATCCTTTGGTTACTGTCATCCGAAATGGCAGTAGGGTGGACCTGATGCAAAGTCCTGCTCTAAACAGAAGTAATACGGATCGCTGGTGGATTCCCCTGACCTTCACTGTCCAGGGACGGGCTGACTTCAAGAACCTCAAGCCCAGGGCCTGGCTCACTCCACTGAATTACCGACTGCACCTGGATGAGCCGGTGCCTCCCAACCAGTGGATCATCTTTAATTTGCAGGCCGTCGGCTACTACAGGGTAAACTACGATGAGCACACCTGGGAGCTGTTGGCCGCCACGCTCTTCGACGACTTCCGCAGCATCCACGTCCTCAGTCGTGCCCAGATCGTCAGCGATGTCCTGTTCCTGCGAAATCAGGATCTAATCAGCTGGGCCACCGCCTTGAATGTGCTCAAGTACATCGTCGACGAGGAAGAACAGGAGCCACTGGTGGCCTTTGTTGTGGGCGTGGCACATGGCTTCTGGGGCATCTCGCCGGATATGTCCCTTTCAATTGCAGTAAGCTATAGAGAGGGAATGGATTTTAGTTATATAATTCAATAGTTAATCATATTCTTCTAAAAAACTCATTTTAAACATTTAAAATTCTAAGCACTTGTAATTTTGGAATTTTTTTAAATATTTGTTTTTAATTTGACATTATTTTATCGTTCTATTTTCAATGTTCTTATGTTCTTACTATTAAAGTAACTATATTCCTTTCAGAAATGGCTGGGAATAGCTGGCAAGTGGTATGCGGAGTTCATCAGTTACACGTTCGACAAATTCGTGCTGCAGGATCTGAGTCTGAATAGCCTTGACTACCCAGCTTAACCATTCGGGGGGACCGCAAAGTAATGGGCCAGACCAGCTCCACCACTTCCTCATCCTCATCCTCATCCGGACTCCTTCCTCCTCCGCGAAGGGGGCGAAATGGAACCGCCATCAATGAACCGCAATTGTATTTGTTTGCAAATAACTGAGCGTTATCTGAGACTATTTATCTTTATCTGCAACAACAGGAGTCGAGTGCCAGAGGACACCGAAGCAGCCACTGGGAACTGGGAACCGGAAACTGAAAACTGGGGCTCCACTTACAACCCACAAGTCGGCCAGTGCCAAGGCGCCAACTGAAATAATGATGCAGGCGAAATAACAATAAAGGCGGATCCCGGGTAAAGAAAGGGGGAGGTGCTGCTGGATACAAAGGACAGTATCGATGCTCCTTTTCGCAGCGGTAAAGACAATGGACCAGGACCCTAATACTGCAGCCATTTCCATGGCAATGCAATGGACTCTCTTGCTCTTGTAAAAGTCTTAAGGTGGCTTTAAGATCAACAGTTTTTGTGGTTTTGTAATAGAGAAACATGAAAAAGTTCTGTACAGTGAAAACTGTTTAAAATCGGTTTGAAGAAAATTAAAAATGTTGAATCAAAAAATTGTGGGGTTTTATTTAAAGGCAAAGGCCTTAAAAATCAAATTTTTTAAAATAATAGATATATTTCAGAAAATATTCAATACTAAGTGTTAATTTATTTTATTTATTCTTGATTTTGCTACTCAGTTGAAACTTTCAATTTATCTTAACCGATAAAAAGATGACCGTTAGATTGGCTTTATAATTTTATTATATTAAATTATATTAAATGACATTCCGTTGGCTCCCCACCAGCTACTAAATCCAAAAAATCCAGGAAGGCCAATGAGCAGGCAACTTCTGGTAAAAATTTCAATATCCTCTGCAAGGGCTTGGAAAAAAATGAAAAAAAGTGAAAAAGTGAGGAAAAGCGAGAAGCATATTTTACGCGTAATGAAATTTAGGCCACAGACGTGGGTGGAGAAAGCCCAGGCGGAAGCGGATTTCGCCTAAAACCATGCAAATTAAATTTAATGGAAAATGTATTACCATTTTCTGTTTTGGTTATTTTCTCGGCTCTTTGGTTCTCGTTTATGGCCACGGGGCAAGACAAATATTTATAAATCAAATTTGCGCTATGCATTAATAACGTTGTTTGCTGCAACAAGTTGAGGCAGCTGCTAAAATCAGAAGACTAAGCGGTAATCGTTCTGGGAACTATCAACTTTTCCATCATTATTGGCCTATTCTTTTGAATTTATATATTTTTTCATTAAATATATTAAACCTTTGCTTTCTGAGACTTTTTAATGGTGTATCCTTTGTGGGCGGCTCTATTTACGATTTTTATAATAAATTTAAATGTGCGAATACTTTTTTAATTCCCCCATGTTTGTGGCCACGTTTAAATTGCTATTTTTTCCCTCCTCTCTGTATAAATAAAAGGCACCAAAGCATCCACTTTAGGCACAATAAAAACCAAAAGTCTTGTCATGCATTAAAAAATCAATTACTGTTACAGCAAGTAGAAAAAAAAACGTCATTATGTGTCAGAGGGTGGGTAATAATACAGTTACAGAATGCAGTTGACAGCTTTATAATGACGTTCATTGTGAAAGCAGGCAATTAATTTCTTTTAATTGCCCAGGTGCAGCCTGGCAAAAGGTAATGGGTGAATTTGAGTGCAGAACCGAAAAATGAACCTAAGCAATTTTAACTTTTAAATTAATAAATCAAATTAAATTAATTATCTTTGACCTTTCTTGGAATTTTATTAAATTAAAGGATACAAAACACTCGGGGACGTTCTATGTTATTTTAACTTAACCATAGAAAACATGTTGTTTATTATGTAAAATAGAATTTATTATGGTTTAAATTCTTACACCCACATATGAATATAAAAACCCATGGCAGCTGGTTAACCAAAGGGCAACATTCGCTTCTATCTGACGGCATCGCAGCACTTGAAGGACATGTCGATTGCCCCCATAAAAAGGACAACGGCGGCAGGAGCTCTCAGCAAATAAACAACCAACACACTGGGACTGGGAATCCATGTTGTGTTGGATTTTTTTGCATGAATTATGCAAAGGAGTGTGTCCTGAACTGTTGTGGGCGTGGGCGAGTCTGAGTTCCGGGTATCCCCGAATCCCACAAAGGGAATTCTTAAATGGGATTTGGGAAATCACAAGACGAGCAAGGAGATGAGGAAATTAAAAGGAGATGGTGGCCAAAAATACATTTTTCGCTTTGATAGCAAAAGCAATTGCATTTAGGCCAAATACTTAATATTATATTTGAGGATGTTCGCAAATGTGCATATAATTATTTTAATATTTATTTTATTCTCAAAAGTCTGTAATAAGTAGTATTTACTTTAGGGAAACATCAAATAAAATCGAACCAATATGCAATCTGTGTAAGTATATATCAGCTCATTTGCATTGCATGCGAGTGCAACTATTAAAGCCTGGCCAATAAATTCTGGGAGCGTTAACTACCTGAAATCCCACGACCATTTACTTCAGCCCCACGTCCATCTTTGGCAATGAATCCCCCACGACCACCACCTGCAAAATTGCAACTTAACAATGCTTCAGAGGGTCTGGTGCCCCCGTGGAACTCCCCACTAACTTGGCTTTCGTACCCCATGTGGCAGCGACGCATGCGGCGTATAAATCAATATTGGCAATTTAAAATTGGCTGGCGGTGTATGAAGCCAATATCCGGCAACGCTCAGCAGCTCGAGTGTTTGTGTTGGAGGTCCTGGTCCTGTTCCTGGAGCGAGCAGGGGAAAAATGGAGCCGGGAGGGGGATTGGGATTGGGATTGGGAGGAGAAGTGCCCAGTACCGCCTCCCCAGTCCTGGTCCATTTAGCTAGCCAGTGGCGGACTCTGAAGGGGATTTGGGGTTAGCTAATCCAAAATGTTTGATTAAAATATCTTTTAAAAATAATGCAGCCGAAAAAAACTAAATTTTTAAAGGATTTTTTTAACGAAGAAACGGAAGTTATCTTTGAAAATAATGAACAATATGATATAGTCTGGAAATTAATAATATATATTATAATATTATATAATATAAAGTTAATCATGTTATTTAAAACAGGCTAAAAATGTTTTTACCACAGCTTCTGTGAGACCTTAAACTATATATAAAATATATTTTAAATATAAAGAGTAACCCCCTCAAAATATCTCCAGGACCCGCCCCTGGAACTAGGGACACCACTGTGGATCTTAGACAAACATTATGTGGCACCCGAAACGCTCGTTCGATTTGCGATTGGGTACGGATGCGTGTGTATCCGAATCCGAGTCTATCAGGAGTGGATATTTTGGAGGGGGTGGAGTTCGGGTTTTGGAGTGGAGTGTTACGCGAAGTCCATTAAAATGCGCGTATGTACATTTGTGGTTATTCTTTTTGCCGATGCGGTCAAGGGGTAAATAAAAAATGTATAAATAAGAACAGGTGGGGGAAGCCAGTAAATGGTTTGGTTTGGGCTAAAAAACGTATCATTAAAAAGCATCTATGAAAGAGACCAACATTAAAAGGAATGTTGAGAAAATATTGTTATGAAAACTAAGGTCTTTAATAAAATAAAATATTTATTTTAAATCTAAAACAGAAATAAATGTCTATGGGCTTCATCTGGGGTCTCTGAAAAACACGATTAATACTGAGTGAACTTGATTTATTGACACTTGACAAATAAGGAGCCCATCACTTGCAATTACTCTCTCATCTATGCAAATTAAATTTCGAAATTTTCCCCTTTCCATATTTTTGAGCTGAAAGTCAAACAACAAAAGCCCAGCACCACCCGCGGACTTTTGCTCGAACATCACCACCTAATTATGCGCCAATAAGTATGCAAAATTAAAATATTATGCAAATTACATCGAATGCGGATAGATCGTTGAAATTTAAACGCTTTTTGTTTTGACTTTTGGCCGGGTGAAATAAAATTATGACATCATCATCGTTATCGTCATCGTCATCGCTCGTCGTCGACATTATCAGCAATGCGTCAAAAACAAATTACCCGTGGGAGGAGTGAAAAAGGTGGTGGCCAAATTATGCCGCATCAAAAATCTTGTTTACCCACTAAAAAGCTTAGGAATCTGAGAGGGGGGGATGGGTCTTCAAAACAGTTTTGTGTGGCATCCACGAGCAAAATAAAAATACTTAAACAGCGTTCGTATCTCTAGTTTTAGTGTTGTTTGTCTGTTGTTGTAATAAAAAATATATATTTCTGCAAAGGAAAATAGTCGTACTTAATGGGGAAATCAGTCAAGCATAAAGTATGGTAAACAGAGATAAATACCAAATTGCCATTGGCTCCCACAATCTTCAGAAGAAATATATAAATAAAACTGCTTTTGATGCTGAAAAATTTGACTTTAAATATAGAATCGATTGGGGTCCAAAAACCAAAATGCAATAAATAAATTGAACCAAATATTCATTTGCACATATAAAATAAATCAACATAAGCGGTATAATTATTATTCAATTTCATTTAATGCAAAATGCTCAGAAACTATTTCATTTGTGGTGAACACAATGGTGGGCGGCACTTTATAATTTTAATCGAATTATGAGAGTCCTTGTATGTACCTATTACTTTTAAAAGCAAAATATTGATTTTCAATTTGCGGCCCCACATCCAACGGAGAAATCATCCTTTAAAATGGAAGTTTACACTTTGTAAGGGCGCCAAGGCTTCCGGGTTCAATCCTGCAAAGCTTACCATAATGTTATTGGAGTATAAAACACTTCTCCTAATTAAAACCAATCTCCTCCCCTCACCCGCTGCATTTTCACCCATTTTTCTGTACTTTTTTTGCGCCCTGCCAAATGCTCAACTATCCCTTTGGGCCGTGCCAAGAGCTTAACATTAATTGCCGTCTTTCATTTCCCTTCCATCCTTTTCTTACCTTACCTTTCCTCTCACCTGCCAAGCGGTGGAAAAAAAAAAAGCGAGGGCCAAGTGAACGTAAACGTAAAGTTAAGTAGGAAAACTGTAAAAGGTCTGATAAAAAAGTTCGGCGAATTGAAATGCCGAGAAGAGGAGAAGATGCAGGAATTGCAGAGCTAATAAAAAAGTTTTCGCTTCCCTTCGAATTAAGTGGACAATCTTCTGTTGCTGCTTAATTACTGGCTTTTTGGCCTCAAGGAAATGCAATTGCAGCAATGCAAACGAGACAATTTTTTGGCAACAATGCAGAAATAATTGAGTTTATTGATTCATAAAGCCGTTGGTGACAATAAATTGGGATTAAAGGGAATTTTAAAAATATTTTTGGGCAGTATAATAAATAATTATAAGTAATATCTACAAAAATAAAAGCTTAGCGTTCTCAAAATGAGACTTCTAGCTTTCCTGAAAAGTATTGCACAAAAAAAAAGTTATAGTAAAATTCTGAAAGTAAAAAGGTATATAAAACAAACTCCTTATAGTTAAACTAATTAAATTAACTTCACATAATAATTAACAACTATTATTCTTGATTACTGAGAAATATTACTAATTTACCAAGAACCGAGAACAATCACTTCACACTCAACAAAAAAAAACTATGAATTTCAATATAAATTTGATTAAGTTTTCGTAGCCGGAACTCGAGCATTTTGGCAATTAGCTTTCTAATAAAGAGCCAAGATCTGAATCTGTTAATTAAGGCAAAGCATTTTACGAGAATATTTCTGCCACAACGCATACCGAAGGTAATTTTGTGAGTTTCAAGTTTTGCCTATCGATTCTTCGCTGCATTTTGCCTTCTGGAATCTGGAATCTACACACACACACACACACAATGCAGTCTCCCGCCTAAAGTTGTGCTATTAATTAATTAAATTTTGACTAGGGCCATGCAATCTGCATCTTCATGCCCCAATCCCCAGTCCCAGTCCCCAGTCCACATCCTTTGTCTTTTGGCATTGTTGCTGCACAAGTTCTGGTGCACAATTAATCCTTATTAATTATACGCTGCCTGTGGATTTATGGCAAGTTTTGTATAGTGCGTTGGCATTTGGCCAAGACACAAGACACACACACGCACAAGTCGGTTGCAAGTTGGTTTCCCAGTTAAGCAGGCTATTGATATGCCGACCTCCCTCCCCTTACCTCACCCCACTTCAGGACAATCGGGACATTATCACCCCAACCCAGGACCCCCCGCATCTCCACATCTCCACCTGCTGCACTTGACAGCTGAGACCCCAAAGCGACAACAGGCCAATAGGCGATTGTCCGACGGGGCTCCATCCGTCCTCCGTCCGTCCGGCTCACGTCATTACCTAATCGCAGACAAAGGAGTGCTTAATTGCTCCCACCCACTCAAATTCACTTCGGATTCATGGACAACACAATGCACAGGCAAACAAGGAACTGCCTCATATCTGCTCGAAAGCACTATGAAAACCAAAAAAAATATATATTATAAATCAAAAATTACGTTAATCAATAACAGAGTTCCTAAAACATAATTTTATTTTAAATTTCCTTGAATTGAACCTAAAACAAACCTTAAGTAACACTCAGTTTCTCACTGTTAACAGCTTAATATATTTGTTTTAAATATCTTATTTGTTCTCACCCATTCAAATACAGAAATAAAGAAGCAAATTAATATCTGCTTAAATAATAATAATTAACTAAATGTGCAAGAAATAAAAACGCTTAATTAAAAGTTGTCGAAGAAGAGCACTGTTTTTAGAATTTTTTAAAGGAAGAGGTCTTGTTAAATTTTATTACATTGAATTTCATTTTGTTATTACATCAAGAACCCGCTTAAACACATTCTTTAAAAAAAAAACAGCGAATCTAAGGTAGCACACTAACAAAGGAAATTAACGTTAAGAAAAATATCAGGTTAGTTTTCCCACATTTTTCACGAATTTTCCACCCAATTTTCCAGCAACCCCATCGGTTCGTGATGTTTGACAGCAATCAGTACGATAAAATAGATTGTCATTATCATCAGTGGGACATTGGGTGATTTCTTTTTTATGTGTGGCCGAGTGGATTTTTTCTGTATTTGCATTTCATTTAAAATCAATTTAGCAATCAGTCAGGCGCATTCTGTTAAACAGTAATTAACATAAATCAATTTAAATGCAGCTTGGCTATGTAAAAATGTTTATCCAACATCCTGATGAGCTCACAGACAATAATAATAATTAGGCCAAATAGGGGGAGTACATGAGAAAATATTTAAAGGCAATTTATATATTCAGTTAATTTAGGTTAAGTTGATTGGATTTTTACAGATGATAAAGCGAAGTATTTTTTCGTTTGCTTTGAAATTCTTGCTCCTGCTATTGTCAATATTTTGTTTGAATTTCGCTCCTGTCGCAAATTAATTTTTAATTAATTCCAATAAAGGCCGAAGCAAAAACGCTGAAAATTTAATTAAACCATAGAAATTGCATAAAACAATCTAAAGTTGTTTCTATTTCACCTTTTTTAATGAAAATTCCTAATAACTTATTTACGGCTTTGCAAAAATACTGCACTGATTTTTGTGGAATTTTTTCAGCGACTCTGAAAAGTGTCAGATACTTTACACAAACTAAAGCCGTGTGAAAAAGTTCATAATTAATTCGTAGAGTAAAGTGAGTTTGTAAAAATAAAGCAAACAAATATTGTGGGTTTTAAATTAAGGCCGATTGAATCGATTACCTGTGAAAGTGTTGTGGTTGAATTTCTATTAATTATAGATGGTCATATCGGCAGCGTAAGTCATTTAGCTAATTATTTATTCACCAGTTGATTTGCAGTTGTTTAAGGGATTTGCTTAAAAAAATGGAAAATTCAAGCAATTGAATTTAAACCAAACACAGAGAGCAAGTGTGAAAATCCTTTGTGTATACTTGCGTCCTTGCTTTAAATTATTGGAAAAACACACTGCACAGAGGACATTTATTTTGTTTCGAGCCAGATAGTCAAGGTCCTGTTTTCCACTCCTTTGGTGCTGATTTCCCATTTTTCTTGTGGGAAAACTGCAGAGGAAAACCATTTACTTTCGAGGCACATGACTGGAGCCATTAAGTGCAATTGTATTTCGAGACAAAACTCTTTGCGACTCGTGTACAGACATTACAGCACTAAAAACCAAAGTGTGAAAATATTGAAAGCCTTGGCTGGTTAAGGTCTCCTCTATAAAATACCCATTGTAAATAAGCGACTGTTGCTTCTTGCAGATGCTGTTGTTTTTGTTTTCCTAGGTGCTTTCACTTCACACCCAGTGGAATAATTCCTGCTATGTACTATACCTATGCATATATGTATGTATATAGTGGAGCAGGAGCAGGAGCAGCAAAAAATACTTCAAGTGTTCGCAATAAATTCCTTTAAAGCTTTTAAGCCGCAGCAAAAAGGGCGCTGAAAGGGTGAGCAGTGGGTTAAGAGACCATGGGAGAGGCTCTGGAATTACTTAAAATGCGCTTTTAGGGTTAAGCTCAAGCCCAGCCTCACTTGCATCCATCATGGAGCGCTTAGGCACTTAAGCACTCCGGTTAGACCCTTGGGGTTTCGGTTTCAGGGCCATCCTGGAGTGCTGCCTTTTTTATGGGAGGAAGCCAAAGATTTACATTTATTACAGCTTAATTTTTTCGATATCAAAATCTTAAGAGAGGCAGTAAAATTTTAAAATTATAATTAAAATTTTTTTTTTAACAAGAAATAAAACAGTTAGCCTAATGTTTTTTGATGAAAATGTTATCTTCCTTGGAAATATTATTAATAAATGTAAGGACTAGGTGAAACATTTAAAATTAAATTTAAAAAATAAAGAATTGTTAAGTTTTATACTTATGTATTTAAAAGCTTCCCTTGTTTATATCATCTATTTTTTTCTTATATAAAAATATAATTGTAATTATTCCCAATTGCTTGAAGTTTACCAATATTTTTTTAGTTTATTTTTTTCATAAATAAATTATTAAAAATTTGTTTGAGAATACTTTACAATCCATAAAGTTCAACATTGTGATTAGACCTTAATACTGTCAAAAAATAAGAATAAAATGTATGAACATAATGTAAACAACGCATTAATATATTCCAAAATGTGATTTTTATTTGCGATACTCGAAGAGTAAGCAAATACTGTAAACGATCAAATGTCTGTCTGTCCGTCTGTCCGTCTGCCCGTCTGTCCGTCTGTCCGTACAAACATCGAGATCTCGGGAACTATAAGAGCTAGAGCCACCAAATTTTGCACACAGACTTCTTTAAGCAAAGCGCAGATCAAGTTTGTTTCAAAACCTGACCACGCCCCTTTTTACGCCCACAAACCGGAAAAAACTCTGTGGTGTCCACATTTTTAGTGCTAGAGAAAAGTGGCCCTTACAAATGTTGTTCGTATTGAAAATATCTACCCAAATATCTAAAAAATTTTAAAATCTGACCATTTTCAAGAAATTGTGTATACAAATGCGTTGAAAATTTTTATTGCCTCAAAAGTATGCAAACCTTTTTTTTAAGAGGGCGCTTAAAACTGATTGCGCATGAAAGTAGGCTACACACTATTGAAGAGGGCTAGCTAGCTGTTTTCAAAGAGGGCAATGAGTATCGCAAATTTTATAGTCGGGAAACCCGACTATAGCGTTCTTTCTTGTTTTTAACTTCAATTCAGTAGAAATTTGCCTGTGATAAGAGATTCGCAGTGACGAGGAATGCTAATCTCATTTCACAAGAAATGCAATATGTTTTGTTACTGTTTCTTTTTATTATGTTCAACTGATAGAGCTCTTCTTTCTTATCAGTACTGTATAAATACTGGACAAGTTGGAGGAACCAGTCACAGTATCATCCAGTCTGCCTCATCGAGCTAAAGATGTCTCCTAAATTCGGACTTGCAGCTCTGCTCCTCTGCTGCGTTCTCCTGGGAATCAGCAATGCCCAGCAATACAGATACCCGCAGTACCAGCAACAACAAAGAGGTTATCAGGGCTATCAGGGTTATCAAGGACAAAGAGTAAGCATTCACACTTGGTTTTTAGTCTTTAAAACTTTTATTTTAATCACACTTCTTTCTCAACAGGGTGGTGTTAGGAATTTCCCTCCCCCACCAGAGGTCGGTCCACCCCTAGGAGGTGGAGCTCCATTCCCTCCTCCACCGGATTGCGGACCCCCAAATACCCTGGCCGGCAATACTCAGGACAGGTTCAGACCCAATCGTGGATAAAAACCAGAACAAAAGTGTTTCAAAAGTGACCAAGTGACCAAATAGACCTGCTGCTTGAACCTATGATATGAACTGATTTTGAATAAATGAAAATATATAAACAATTAAAGAGGATTTTATTACTCAAAATCCCTAAGGATGTTGTGCAATTTGACGTGTTAATGGCAATCAGTCAAGTGCTTTATAATTGCCTCAATTGACCCTAAGACAAATTTATCTTGTATGTAAATGTGAGTTTTTTATACAAATCGACATTAAATAAAATAAGATTCCTACTTTTAAGGAAAAACTATTACAGATTGGCAAGATTTATTGTTGTAACTTGAAGTGCTTCTTATTTTTTTTGGTCTATATTAAACATCAACCTTCAAATTTGGCTGTCAGAAATCACGCTGTAATTAAAATCAAACATCAATTTTGACTTTGTCCAAATTTTCCACAATCCCATTTAATCCTTTCACACTTACACAAGGAAATATGACCACACACAGAGGCATGCCATATATGTATGTGTTGTATAAGGAAACTTCAATACCCTTGAACAGCGATGGATGACATTTATCCACATCACATCGAACAATGTAGGTCTCAATGCATTTGCTGCCTTTGTGCTTAATTGTAAATATTTTGTCACACACCTGATCCGTATATACTTGCACACATATTTGTATACACAGAAACCAAAAAAAAATACCATATTTAAATTGTAGTTTTAAAGTAATAAAGATATCGTAGTATTATTTATTAAAATATACTTATTTATTTTGAAATATTCATTTAGTCACAAAATTAACATATATCTCACCTTTTGTATAAACCAGTCTCTGACTCACGTTTTTGTTAAAAATTTTATTTAGATAACTGAATTTTATAAACACAATATTGAATTTTTTTTGAAACAAAATAATATTTTTTTATTTAAGCTAATACAAGACGTTTTATTCAAATTAAAAAAAATTGTTTTCACTGAATAACTTAAAAAAGTAAAATGTACATCTCCAATAAATGTTGTTCTTTGGAGAATTTATCTCAGTGCAGATACAAGGTTCTGTGAAATAATGTGGTGGGCTGGCTGGAGAAGGGACTTTGTCCTCCATTGATTTTGGCCCTAGGTGCTAAGATTACACAAATTGCAATTTATTTGTTTGGCCAACCAAAGCCAATGCTGCAAATCGCTTATATGTACACATAGGACACATATCTGCCTCCACCTCGTTTTCCATTCCACGTCCCTGTCTTGCACTGATTAATATGTCTTGTGTTTTGTGTATTTGCCTTTGTGTTTATGTTTGCATTTAACTGGCAAACTGGATTGGAATCGCTGCGAATCTCACCTGGAAAGTCCACCCACTCACCGACCCACTCCAGGATTCTTGGATTCTTGGATCCCAGACCGGATTGTGATATGCATGACCTAGACAAATATTGTGCGTTTGCAAGCACTTTGTCATTGGAGCTGCTGTCCTACAGCTCCCTTTAACCAATGGACACATTTGTTATTTTGAAATATTTTGTTGATTTTGCCCGAGCAGAGTTTCGCATTTGAGGTTTTCATTTGGCTAAGAGCGAGGAGACTGCAAACCCATTTCTCATTTTCCTCCTTTCTCCTTTCTCCGTTCACCTTTCTCCGTTCTCCTTTCTCCACCGCAGTGAGTGACACACTAATTGTCCTGCTTGTTGTGCCCCGAGTTGCATTCACCATTTGCAATTGGTTTAACCTGGCGTATGAGTGATTTAATATTGAATTATGGCTTCTGATTTATTTCGCATTCACAATCTGTATCTGTAATGGATTTACGTCGCCCTTCTTGGACACGAAAGTGTCTTCTACTTCCCTGATTGCCAAAAAGGGCCAAAAGAAAATGAGTTTTATCGAAAGAAAGACAGAAAGAAATCCTAAAGCAATTGCAGCCCATTTGCAGGACGGCACTTTGCCAAGAAAAATAAAACGCTGCCTAGTTCTTGGCGCAGTCACCGAAATTACTGCTCTGGGGTGTGAACAAAATGCAAATATTACACAGCTCATTAAGCCCGAATTGGATTTGGCCATCCAGGATTTTCGCGCCTCCAGAAAAACTTGGCATCGCTGAGCAAACTTAAACGTGATTGGAGAAGTTGATTATTTTAATTCTGTGCTGATCTACAAATAAATCTAATTCAAAGGTGCTTTAACGAATTTTGTATGTAGTAGGACAGGTAGATTTATTTAATTAATTACCTTGAAATATTTGAATATGCATATAAACTTTACCTGAAAAATAATTATTTACAAAAATAGTTGCAGCCTACAAATAAATATAATTTATAGGTATTTACCAGAAGGGTTAGCAATTTTTTATGTATTTTTTGTGTTGCATTGTTTACCCTAAAAATTTTTGAATAAGCACTCAAAATCTTCCTTTTTACTAACAAACTGTTTTTATAGACTTTGTGCCACTTAAAACAATAAACCTTAATTGATTTAAATGATGTTAAAAAAAATTAACAATTAAAATAAAAATGTCTTTTATGTGTTCGTATTTACTTTTTGAGAATTTTAACTTTTTTTATTTTTACTAATTAAATTACAGAAACAATAAAATCATAACTATTTTGTAAAATTAAAGCTTTCCCCAAAATAAGTACATTTAATTTATTTTATCCCATTTGAGCTGAGGAGGCAGTTGCTCCTGAAATCCCTATTCAATTGGCCTTCTCGTTCCGACAGGTTTCCGAGGTCGTTCCATTGCGGCCTCTAGTTAATTTATAATGCCCGACTTCAATGTTAATTTACGTTTAATGAATTTTAATTGGGCCCTTCCTATTTCCCATTTCCTATTCCCCGAAAAACCACAAACAGCCCGCGCTGCCACCCAACAAAATTGACAAATTACATTCGGTTCGCAGAGTCCCTTCTCTAAAGTGACGGCGAAAAATGGAGTTCCAGGACATCCAGGACATTTTGGGGCCCATGTCCTGGGCCTTTGCCATTTCGGTTCATTTTGTCGCCGCTGTTGTTTGTTGTATTCTATTCTATTTCATTTTACTTTTATTTTATTTTTCGGTGCGCCTGAAAGGTCTAAAATCGCGTTCGCTGTGTGTGTTTTTGCCTAATCAAAAATTTCAAACACGTTTTATATTGGCAACGCAAAAGTCATTTATTCAATTTGCAAACCAGTTTTACGTTGCGTAATCTAATCAAAAAGGTTCCAACTCAACTCGACTTCACTGGGAGCTGCGATGGTGAACCTAAACCGAGTCTACAAATGTATATAGGAAGTCCTTTGGCCCCTTGCCAAAATCCAAAGGGAGGAGGGACACTGAGGGACAGAAACCAAAATAAACAAAAGCCCTCAAAAAGTTCAAATGTTGAAAACTAAAAATAGTAAATGGCTGACGTCACGGAATACATTAGGGTAACGTAGATTTGCAACGAAAATGTATGAAAAGTGATGCAAACATGTTGTGAAAAAACGTTATTCAATTAGGTTCTGTGACTGCAATAGTTAATTGAATTAATACAACCTGTCTACTGCTAAATTCGGGATATGGAACCATTGATTTTGGCCATATAAGTCCGAAAATGTTTAGCTTTATTTTAATAACAGCGGAAGGTTGCTTTTGTGTCTTTTTTTTAAGGAAGAATACATGCTGCGTTGCCTAAAGTTACGGTGTTAACTTATTTTATTATTATTGCAAAATAAATGTTGTTTTTTGTTAAACCATGATTTATCAAATATCACCAGTATTAAAAGGAGGCTAACTTCCCAAAAATTGTAATTAAATACAAAACAATTGTATAATTTAAAAATAGAATTATATACAAAATGCAGAAGTAAAACGAATACTTCTATTTATCTTTTTATATCCAAATTTCGTGCAACTGCTATTGTTATTGTTATTTATTTTTATAACTAATATTTTTGTAAATGCGTAAGGCACAATTTCATATATGTAGTTAAATTTATAAATTTGAAATTAAAAAATGTGATTACTAGAACTATTTTGTACATTTAGGATCAATTAACTTTTCAAGTTAAATTTTAAGAAGCAGTAAATAGCTTAAAGTGTTAATCTTTATCAAAGAAATAATTGAGTTTGAATATTGCGCATACGCCCTGTGAGACACTACGCTCCAAGTTTATAGTATGATGTCCAATTATTCCCCAAAATCCACTTTAAGGCTGCCCCATCCCCATCCCCTGCCCCTCCCAAAACTGCGATAAATCGCAAAGCTCTCTGCCCCCGAATCGTGTGAATGCACTCGTCTGCAACTGTCTGGAATTAACCCCTTCTCCGCCAGAAACTGAAACTCTGAAACCCCCTTGGAAACCCCCTTGGAAATCCCCCTTTTTGCTGAACAGACGGACGTTACCCGATTAGCGCTGCGAACACGAAAAACAGATATGCTAACGTGGCAAACAGCCGCAACAATCGGAGGTAGACCTGCCACGCCCCCTTATCCCCTTTTGTGGGGCCAATAAAGTGTTTAACATTTTCGCCTGTACATTTTAATGGGGAAATGAAACAATTTCGGTGGGTGGTGGGCGGTTGGGTGGTTGGAGGGGGCGTGGCAGACGGCATCCACGCCTATATGCAGATTAAGCGCGCATTTAACAATTTTACGCTGCATACATTTAGGCGACGGAGGAGCTTCCATTCCATTTTCAGGAGTTGCGGAGTTTCCATTCGCTCGTCGTTGCTGTTGCATCAATAAATTAAATGCAGATTTCCATTTCCATCGTACATGCAACAAGGGAACTCGGTGGTTCAATATCGTGGGGCAGTTAGGAGTGGCAGAAGCGAAATTGTTGCATGCAGTTAATTATTTTGCACAGGTTTTTTGGCTCTGAGAGCCAGCGACTAATTGAAATAAAACATGCCCGCTACCCATGTTTAATTAAATAAGGCAAAAAAAAACTCCAAGACTGCAACTTATAAACTTCATTTAAACTGCCTGAGGGGAAAATTGCATTATGCAAGCGGGTGTAAGGCAAATGTCATTTTCCGATGGCAGCTTCCTTTCGCTTCCACTCGGCTTTAATCAACTTGATGCCCTCTTTTCCGCAAATCAAACGGCAAATTCCACGCTCAAAAGGAAAACTTGATCGGAAGGCGACGAGGAAATTCTTCGTTACCATTTTGCGGAAGGCGTGAAATTTTTGGAAACCAGCAATCACTTAAAGAAATTAATATGTAGTCTTACACGGAACTTCTTTAAAATAATTGAAATTTTCTTTTCTTTAGTTGCACTTTATTAGAATTTGAGTGAGCTTTGAGTTATTAAGTCCTCACTTTTTAGAAAGATGGCTAAGAAAAACAGTATATTTTCTTAAACGTAAAATATTATTTATATTAAGTTCTTACAAAGAACTTCTTTAAAAAGCATTAAAATTGTAGTTTCATTGGGTGAACAAAAACTTCACTTTTCACAAAAGATTTCTAATGAATTTCATTGAAAACGAATATATTTGTTTGCTTGTAAAATATTATTTATTTAGCTACTAATAAAATTGTCTAAGATTTTTAACATTTAACATGACTATTTAAAAAGGTGAAAAAGGTATCTGTTAAATGTTTCCCACTATAGAAAAATATGTGATATTTTTTCTGAAAATTTAAAGGTTTATTGTCGTTCCCAATGAATCCTCAATGATGAAATAAATCAAAACTACATATTAAAACTCAGATTTTTCTCAGTGCATTGAAATGGTGGGAGAGAGATTTATATCGGATGAACCCGAGTCTGGATAAGGTCCATTCAAACTCACACTCACACACACACTCTCAGAAATTTGTGGAAGCTCTTGGGCTAACCAAATCCAATTGGCCAACATTCGTATGCGATTTCAGAAACCAAATCTGGTAATGGAAGGGTGAGAATCGAGGGGGGGTATACGTGTGATAAATAAGGCTTTCAGAACGTGGTTTTTGGGTGTGGAGGGGGGTTACTTCTCTGTCCATTCTCGAGGTTGTCCGTTTACCTGGCAGCCATTTTGGCCTTCTCCCCCCAAAAAAAAAAAACTCTCAGCTGGACAACAATTTTCCTTTCGCCATTCACCTTTTTGCATATTTATTTTTTTTTGTGCTGGTTTTTGTGGTCTCCGCTTTCCTTCGTTCGGTTTTGGTCCTCAGCTTTTAGTGAAATTTGCATTTTGCTTGATTTACGGAAAGATTTGAGGCTATTGCAACGCAACTTTGATGTGTGTATCAATTTAGCCAAGTGTTAAGGTTAAGGATTCGGATTGCATTCTCGTCCTCGTCCTCGTCCGGTCTTGTTGTTTGTCCTGGCAAACATTTAGTTATTGCACACTGTGTTTTTGGGTTTAGAAAGCGTAGATTTCTCCGCAGACGAGGAGAGAGCAAACGCTGATGGAGTGACCGCACAGATAAGTCAATTGGCATTGCATTTGATTGCAGGTGGGATTCCAGGATGCGGATGAGGATGTGGGTGGTGTGTTTGCGTCTGCGACATGTTAGCAAATCTTTTCCATTTTTAAGCCATTTTTCTAGTCCAGTTAAAAGAGGAGATACATATCATAGTTTATTGATTGGAGCTACAAACAAGTTTTCAAAGCACAGAAAGCAATTAATATACCACTTATGCACTGGGGCTTCACATAAATCTCTTATGACTTTATGATGATGATCGTGATGGTAAAACAAGTTCATAGGTGCAACAGAGGTTTTCAGTTGCTTAAGAGTGCATTTTTTTTAAAGCTCTGGTAATTTTAAAATTTTTTATTTAAGTAAAACAGATTTCTGTAAACTTTATTTAAATCTGGCTAGATTGATTTTTCATCTAAGTTATTTTTTATAATTTAAAGTAAATTACTTAAGGTTAAATCAAAAAAAAATCCCTGTGAAAAGTTCTGAAAACTCGATTTAAAAACAAGAAAATCTAGTGTCTTATCTGCCTTTGTCAGAAAACATAACTTAGTCATAAAAAAAAACCACAAGCATTTAATTTTAATTGGCTCCAGAAAAGTAAATTCTATTTTATTTCGTGTGTTACAAACATGTTTGTGAAGCTTGTTCTAACTCTACAAGAATTTATTTTCTACATGTGAACCAAGTTTAAACACAAAGCTCAAACATAATCGTTATTTAAACAAATAAACGTTTGTCGACTTTTGCGAGGTTTCCCTCACCCGTAATTGGTTGGTTTGCTACTCCCGGTATGCAAATAGTTACGAGTTGCCCCCTCACCAAACTCGGAATTTTTGAATGCATCATTTTATATGAGAGAGTTCCCCCAACTCTGAAAGCGAGCATTAATTCGCGGAAAAAACGTGCCATACTTTGTGGCTGTAATTTGCTTGAGCGCTCTCCTAACGACTTTTCTCACAAAAGTCATAACCTGGCAGGCAGACAAACGCAGACGAACAAACAAACAAACAAACAAACGACTTAAGTGCAAACAATTAAAAGACAAACAGCTCAATGCTGGCTCACACCCAAACACACAGCCAAACAAACACCCACACACCCACACATACGGATGCGCAAACAAGGAAATCGCAGGACTCACAGGAATCGCAGGATTCGTCGCAGGAGGCAAAAGGAAAAGTTTTTTCTGCCAGCTCAAAAGTCGAGCCATGACATCTGAGTCAGAGTTTTAACTTTCGGGGCTTCTCTTATTTTTGGTTTTTTAGCTTTTTTTTACACACTTTGCCAACAGAGATTGTAAATGAGAAGTTTGGCGGCAAAGTTGGGGGAATTCGAGCCTGGCAGTGTTATAGACACGTGGGGAATTACATGGTGCACACACACATGATTTCCAGATTTAATAAAAGACTTAAATAGGTGAAATTTTCAAGAAGGTGCTTATGAGAAATTATTACAAAATTAGAAGTCCATTAGTCACATACATAAAAATATAAATATAAGTTCAGGAGAACATCACATAACATCAATATTATTATTTAAATAATCAAAGTATTCTGTTTCCTTTTTTTTAGTTTTTCAATTCTTTGTTATTTTTTTAATACCATGATTTAATGATGAAGTTAGGTTTTTTTAAAAATATTTTCATATCAATTAAATTAAAAAGTGTGCAATAAATATTAAAACATAACTTTGTTTTGACGACCTGTTCTACTATACCTATATATGTATAATATAGGAATATATTAATTAATTATTTATTATATTTTATTAATATTGTATTTACTGCAAAACAATTCTTCCATATGTCGGTAATGAAATCAAAGTACATTCTTGACAGAGATTTCCTTGAGATTCATGGCAATGAAGTGCTAAAGGAATACTTCTCTTAAAAATATGCTTTGCATTTAAATGGCATTCCCCTTTTGTCATTTGCTTAGGCGTAATGTTCGTAGAGCTTCACGTTCCTTTGTTGTATTAAAAAACCACCTTATTTCACTGCATATATTAAGTGTGTAAAACGTGTCAGCAGGACTCTCCAAGGACTCTCTGTCTGGCTTCTTATTTTCGGTCCTTTTCTTCTGGGGCATGTCATTCAATCATTTTCCAGAGGTGGAGCATCAACATTCCAGCTAATAAAATGCCCGACAATCTGCTCGTGTTGGAATTTTGATTTTTCAGGTAACGTCAACACGAAAAGAGGTGTGGTGGGGGGACTGAGGAGAGGTCCTGGGCTAATCTCCCAGCGACCACCAAACCGCACATTAGCACAGTGGGGAATCCCAGGGAAACGAAATGAGAGGCAGGATGCTCTGCAAACATTTCGGCTTGACAGCGGCCAAAAAATCGTGCATTGACGATGATGATAACGTGCTGGCCTCAGCTGACATTGCCACGTCAAAACAGATAAAAAAAATTCTATGGTATTTTTAGATTTTTTAGGTTTTTTTAATAATTTTTGGACCCAATTCTAGCACATGAATTTGATATATAGTTGAGAGTATTTCAAATTTTTGATTTAAAAATTACATTTATTTAGCTTAAAATTTGAACTCGGACTCTCTACATCCAAAATCAGAATTTTATTGCTTTTGCTTTTGTTGTTCAAAATTTGAATATGTCTATCTCGTTCTAAGTTATAATAAAAACCCTCTCTCTTTTACTCCACGGTTGCATTTTTGATTACCAAAAGTTTCGAAAAAAGAAAATTTTAAAAGTGTGAAAGAAATACCTTTTAAAAATGATTCTTCCATCAAAACTTAATGAACAATTTAAACATTTATTTTATTAATTTAAATTTATTATTTTAATAAGTGGTTTTTATTTTTCTCAGTGCATCGACCGTAGGTCCCTGCATATTCACGCCGCATTAGCGCTCGGTGGCCAGCGTTCCGGGCCTGCAAGCCGGACATTTGGGTTTGGTTTTGGACTGGGTATGGGTATGGGTATGGGCATGGGTTTGGACCTGGGCCTGAGTCCGCAGCTTGTGGTGGACGCTGCTCCGCCTCGGTTGATGCTTTTGACACGATCTACTGATTTCCGGCACCGCTGTGTTCCTCCTCCCAGCGCTGAAATGGTTTTGGAAGGGCGGCGGAAGAGGCAGTCCCTCGGTTTTGTGGCTTCTCTGCCTGCGAGCCTGTGAGCCTGCGAACTAAACGTATGCTAATCGGCTTGTTTGGGTGCAGGTGGGCGAGGTGCAGGTGATGTTTGCCAGCTACTGCTGGGAAATGCATCAAATGTCTGCGGCATTGGTCGGCTGTCATATCTGCAGCTGCTCCAAACTCAAACTGGGCAAATATTCATTAACAGGCCTGCATTTATTCACTGACTTTCGCAGGCCTTTTCGAAAACATAAGAAAAACGTCTGAAGAATTTATTTATTAAGAAACAAGAGCACCATAAACATTTTCAATTTATTTCTTTATTTAAGATCACCTATACCCGAAAAAAAATTTTAGTTTTTGAGCTATAGTCATTTAAAATATGTAAAAATTTTTTACATATTTAATAACTACAAACGTAAAAACATCTTTAAATCAAAAATCAGTTTATATTATTAAATCACAAAAAAAATAACGATTTCGTAGGTTTTTTAATTTTTTTAAATCTTTAAAATATAGTATTTCAATACAAGCCCCCTAATTTCATAATCATAAAAACTTTTCTTTTTATATACTTTTAACAACAGAATTTGATGAATTAATTGTTAAATAATCAAAACATTCAAAACAATATATTTGAGGTAAAGTAAAATCAAATGTTGTTACCTAAGAAATACTTTAATTAACAGTTCATACAAATATCATTAAAATAAAAAGCACAAACTATGTAAGCCCTTAAAAAAATATAAGTACAGTTTGAAGTGATAACAGATTCATAACCAAGTATTTTGATAGCAATCGCTGTTAGCGAATATGAATTTATTTAAATTTAATAACAAGAAAACATTCCATCTGCGTGTGGGTGTTAAACTAATGTTGTGCCCCTCCACGTACACACTTGCGAGCGGTAAAAATAATATCTTTTATTAGCATAATGAAGTCATAAACATTGCAACAGTTAACCCGCAAAGTCAACAAGTCAACAGCATAGATAAAATCAGCAGTCGCCCACATTAACTTCAATTCTCTGCACTGGCTCACAAAACGCATACTGCCATATAGACCACCCCCTCCCCCTGCAAAGGACGATAAGCGATCGCAAAAAAGAGGGGAACCCCATTTACATGCAGCACTGCGAGCTGCGAGCGGCAAGCGGAAGCGGAAGTGCCGAGGCAGCTCTGAAATAATATCAAAAATGGCTGCCGGAGGCGGCAACAAAAAGTTGCAGCTGGTCACAAATCATCTTAGGATGCTACGTGCTGCAGTGTTCCATCCAGTGTTGTAAAATGCTAACGAGCCCCCCAGCAACCTTTGTTGTCCTCTTGCTACACCCTCCCTCCTCTTAGCCTCTTTTTGAGGCACCCACCACCCACTGCACCCCATTATCATCGTCCTTGTCGTTGTCGCTGATGTCGTCGCTTTGAGTGACTTTGGCTTGAATGCGGAAGGTGGCCGGCAACTAATTTAGCTGCCTTTGCGAAGTCAGCGGCATTTCATTTCCTTGGATTATCCGCGAATGGTGTTCTCGGTAAAGGATTCTCTATTTGAGAACTTTAGTAGAAAACCCAGCCAATACCCACAAAATTAACCATTATTAAATTCTGGTAACAAATTACTGTGGCTAAGTACGGTGTTGTGTTTAAAAACCATTCTTAGATGTCAAAAAGTAAATCAATGTTTATTTTAAAGTGTTTATATATTTTTATTACCACAAAATAAGGTAACGGGTTTTTGTTTGGTTTAAATCAACTATAATGATATCAAAAGAAACGGTATCTGGTGTATAAATTATTTCTTCTATTATATCGATCATATCGTTCACCAAATTTTCTACCCCAACAATCAGGAAGGATATATTGGCAGACCGTTTTAGCCTCGTAACCTGGTAGACAACGTCCCTCTTGAAGGGGGGGGGGTCCAAGGGGGTTCGGTTGGGTAAGGGCACGAAAAATCCTAAATTACATAAAAGAAATACTATTAAAATACAAAATTTAAAGCATCAAAAAGGGGTTTATATTTACCGGTTTTATTCTACCTAAAGGCGGTGGAACGGTTGTGAAATGCTAAATAACATTAAGAAGTCAGATTAAAATACAAATTTTAAAGAATCAATAACGAGTTTATATTTACCAGATTCTTTTCATCTGAAGGCGGTGGAACTGTGGTGGTGTGGTCTTCCTCAGCATTGCCGAGTCCCAGGAGAACACAGCTGATAACCAGAGCTACGAAAGCGAATTTAGAAGACATCTCTAGCTCGATGAGAGAGTCTGTAAGATACTGTGACTTTGACTGCGACTCTGACTCTATTTATACTGATAAGAGAAGCTTTGTCAAGAGATTTTTCGAGGTAAACAGTGATTTAATTAATGTTTACTTTTAAAAAATATAAAAGGTCAAGTGGTTTTACTTCGAATTTTGGCCACATTCCCAGTATGTTTTTTTTTAAGTAGAAATAGTATTTTAAAATAATATTTCTGTTTAAAAATTCAAATTTTAAAAATTTCCAGAAACATTCTTCTTGATGCCATTTGAAAAAATTCTTTATTTTCTGACACAATTCTTGGAACAATATCTTTCGCATATTTTAAAAGGTAAGAAATGCTTGTTTAAATAATATTATTATTTTAAAACAATAGCCACTTCCTGAGAAATCATTTCCCGGAATCCCCTTCCCAAGTTAACGCTTGCGTCTCAGTTTCACGAGAAGCGAGGAGCAGCTGCTGGCACCTGTGCATCCCACATCCCACAGCCCACATCCCAGCCAGCAGTTGCAGGCTGCAACTATAAAATACCAATTTACTCCGCATGCAGTTAGTATACTTTCTTGGCAACGAGAACCGCCTCTGCCTCTGCCTCCTCCTGCCGCTCCCTCTGGATTCTGGATCCCTGGATTCCGGGCCCAGCGATTCCGGCTCTTGGCACTGGCAGTGGCAGTGGCTGTGGATCTCTATCTGTGTTTGTGTGTGTGTGGGGTGGGTGGGGAATGGGTGGATGGGTTTTCTGCTCTGCTCTCCGGGTTTTCTTTTAGCCGGAGCC
Organism: Drosophila oshimai; assembly: GCA_018150695.1. Classification (NCBI taxonomy): domain Eukaryota; kingdom Metazoa; phylum Arthropoda; class Insecta; order Diptera; family Drosophilidae; genus Drosophila; species Drosophila oshimai. Next base: position 1,668,226 of record JAECWM010000048.1, on the reverse strand, counting down.
ATTTCATGTATTTTTATGGTAGGTTGCAGCCACTGACGCTGCTGCCGCTTGGCCCGGAAAGCGGAAACCGAAAATTGCTACTTATTATGTTACTAACTTTGTGTTGCTCCTTCTGTCCCAACTCCTCCTGTGCCCTCCTCCCTGTTCCCTGCTCCCTATGTGAATGTTGGCTGGTGTGATAATGTCAGGTTTTGTTAAAATTAAATTGCATGTCTTGCTGCGTTGAAGTTAAATTATGGCCACCCAGGGTCGAAGGTGTGGCATTCAACTTTACATCTCCAACTGGGAATAGTTTTCCCTTCCCGAATAGTTTTCACCTCGAGTAGGCGGCAGGTATTCAGCTTTAAACGGTCCATAGAATAAAGCTCTCTGGGCCATATACTATACAAACACACAAAAACTCATCCGGACATCAAACAATTTTTTTAAAGCCTCATGTTGCCTATTTTCGGGACATTTTTCCCAGTTTTCCCAGCGGGAAGCGGCTGAAAATATAACATTTTTTGCGTTTCACCGCAAACAGTATGCAACAGATTTTTTCTTAGCCACATGGTGCCGTGCCACAAAAAGAGTCGCCCATTTTTGCGAGCCAAAATATATGCAATGTTTCCCTTTTCTTGCCGCTTTTTTTTAGCTGACTGCGAGGACCACTCGCTGTGATTTTTACCGGCATTACGAAATATTAACAGCACACAGCAAACATAAGAAAAACGATATTTCCCTTTTAAGACAGACTAAAGGGACTGAAGGGGAGGGAGTGAAAAATTTGAGTAATGGCCGTTTGATGCCCCAGAGACTCGCTTTGTGGTAATAGAGTTGTCTCGTCGTGTTGCAAACTTTAAGTTCAAATTACTTGCGGTAGAACACAGCAGTTTAAATTAGTTTAGAGTGATTCTAGAAACAACAAAAGGACAACAAGTAAACTAAGTAAATTAGTTTACAGATATGGACACGGCAAGTTACGACACATTTAAATCATATTTTTGTCAAAAAAATGTGTGTAAAAGAGAGTTTCATGAAGGACACAAATAAACTAGTGGATTATTTAATGTACAATTTATCAATTTAAGTTATGCATTATGAGGAATAATTTTTAACAAATTTATTAAGTTTCTTGTAAGTGAAAATATATGACGCGGTAAGTATTACCTGTGTTACAAAAAAAACACATAAAATGCTGCATTTAGTGATTTAAAGCCAAGAAATAATTAATTTAGAACAGGTAACATTTATATTATAATAAATAGATAAAAAAAATATATTTCTCAAAAATGTTAATTTTAAAAATTCAATTTGACCTAGGAAGTTTTCCATTCACTCATAATAATTAATGGTTATGATGCAGCTAAACCTGCATGGTTATAACTTTAAAGATATTTAAACTGAAGAAATCGCGTTTTTGGTTTTTGGGTGTCTTCCTAAATTTATTGTAATATATTAGGATAAAAATGGTATTTAATTTATCAAATTATATTAAGCTTAGCCAAAATGATTTGACAAACTGGGATTTGGTTTACTTACATACCTTTATTTGCCCAACAATTAAAATGTAACGATCCATCATCGAATCCTTGACCTTGGCCGAAGGAAAACTAAACGCGTTCCCTGTGAGAAAATCCATCTGAAAATGTTTGCTCTCAACCCTTTGGCCAACATGAAAAACAACACGTTGTCTGGCAATAAATCTTGGCCGACGAGTCTTTCTCACGTATGCGGAAAGGAAAGGGAAGGGAAGGAAAATTCGAGATACAAGACCAGAACACACGCAATCCAAGACAGACAGGAGACATGTCACATTCTTCGCATTCTATTTTTTTTAGTGTATACTAGGAATTTTCAGCGCATTCTTATGACCTTTGGACAAATATGGCAACTACAATGCAAAAACGGAAAATAGCCTCAATGAGCCATAACGTGTTTCCGTTTTCAATTGGAAATTCCAGCACGCTGTCCCTAGTTCCTTCTGTAATTTATTGGCTTCCCAGCAGAGTCCCCCTACACATGTACTGTGAACACCCAGAAGGAGCGAACTGTCCCTATACTATGGTATTTGTTGCTCCCAAGGAAGGCAAACATTAACGAATGTTCCACTACTACCTCTGTATCAATATCACAGCCCAGCCGGAGGAGTCCTCCCTCCCTTCCATTCGTGTATCTCTAAATTGAGTACGTGTTGTTCTAGCTGTTGAACGTGTTTCGGTAAGTACTACGGCCAACACGTGTGTGAAGGGTCCTGTTCCTGTTACCCGGGAAGTTGGCAACATATTTCCTTCAGTTATATGGACTTCCAAACGTGTCTGATTGCCCTCTAATGGCATTTTATTGCATTTATTAAAAAGAACTTAAGAGCCCCCGGGGCTTTTACTAAAAATCCGCAAATTAGCTGCTTAAATGGAGTTTGTTTCAAAAGCTTTAAAAAAATCACCCAAGGCGTTCAAGTTTAATGGTTTTGTATTATTATATAATAAATTGAAAATATAAGCCTATTGAAAAAGTGTTTTTGTTCTTCTTAAAGTCATTATAGCTTTAAAGATATCTAAACTGTAGAGCTCGCGTTTCTTGTTTTTGGGTGTCTTCTTAAAATTATACTTATTATATTGGGATAAAAATGGTATTTAATTTATTAAATTGTTTTATTCACGAACTAAAGCACTTGAAAATTTTGAATTTCCTTTAAATCAAAACGTCGTTATTATATATTTGAACACTAGACAATTTACACAATTCTCTTTAAATCGGATTTTTTCTAAGTTGAAAAGAAGAGAAGACATTCAAAAAAATTTCTTATTAATTAAAATTCACAAGTTATTTTTTTGTGTATTTTAGTAAGAAACACCAAGTGCTAAAAAACATTGTAAGAAATTTATTAAAATAAAAGCATTTACAAGTATTAAAAACTAAATTTTATTCCCAAAAGTAAAGCACTTAAAAATTTAGCACGCAAACAGATAATAAAAAACTCCATTTCGCGTTTGAACACTTGTCAATTTGGACACCCACTTAAATTGGTAACACTCCACAATTTGGACTCCTTAAATAAAGACACCCCCTCTATGTCGCAGCGGATCCACTGAGAGTGTTGGCCGAAGGATAGTGGGATCGCAGGAGCATGGACCTCTCACGATCGATGAACAGGCTCCGTCGCTTCAGCATGATCTCACGTTCCAGGCGGGAACGGGAGCTGACCAGGTCCGTCTTGACCCGCTCGGCCTCCTCCAGCTCATGAAGGAGTGCTGAGACGCTGCTCTGAATGGTATGCACCCCGTCGATGAGCTCCTGCTGGGCGAGATCGCGGCAGTTCTCCACATTGGGTCTGTAGCTGCGGTTGTCCATACGCGTCTGGGCCACCTTCATGGAGGCGTCGAAGGAGGCGATGCGTCGCTTCATCTGCTCGATGCGGTTTTCCACGTCGGCCAGGGCCTGTAGAATGGACTTCAGGTTGTTCTCAAAACGCTGCACCGCCTCCTGGGTGCAGTTGATCCTCGAGGTCAGAGCCTTCTCCACGACATCCGCTTGAGTGCGGATATCCCTGGCCGCATTCATCATGGTCGCATTCAAAGTGTTTCGCAGGGCCACCGACTTCAGGCGACACTTCTCGCACTCGTCCAAGGTCTCCATGCTGAAGTGCTCCCAGTACCTCTCGGAGGCCTGCTCCGGCGGCTGCCTCACAGCTCCTGGACGGAACATGATCGTCCTCGAGCAGTTGTTCAATCCCGTGTTGAGGGTGTCGATCTCGTAGGCCTCCTTCTTGTCGCTCCAATCGTACTCCAGACGCTGACGAGCCGTCCGGTTCTCCACCTGCTGGTCGTTGAAGTCATCGAGGGTCTTCATCAGCAGCCGGCGGATCTCGGCGATCAGGGCCAGCTCGTTGACCAGCTCCTCCTCCACCTGGTCGCGCACCAGCTCCGTGTCCGGCCTGGTGGCCCTCTTCTCGATGCACTCCTTGGCTATCGACTCCGGGACACCCAGCACCACCATCGACTTGCGCAGCTTGACCCGCTCCACCTCCATGGTGGCTATCTCGTCGGCCATCGCCTTGATCGCGTTCTCCAGCGTGTTCTTCCACTTCCCAATCAGCTGCGATCGGGTCCTCAACTGGTCAGTGGTCTCGTTCTGGGATTTGGCCACCAAAGCGGAGAGGCGCAGGAACTCGGTGGTCGAACTGAAGCGGTTTCTGTGGCGGAAGGGGGTAAATTTTCATATTTATATGTAATATATGTAATAATCCTTACTTATCCGCTCTTCCCAGTGCCCCGTTGATAAGCTGCACTGTCTCGTGGTTCCTGGTGCGCCACTCATTGGGACTGTATCTGGTGATTGAGTAGCGGTCCACCACGGGACGTGTTCCTGTTATCCCAGCCATGGGGCTCCAGTCCACCTTGCCAGAGGCCCAGGGCCCAATGGGACCCATGGGCATCAGCTGGTCCTTGTGGGGCAGATCGTCACCCGGTTGTGGCAAATAGCATGGCGGGTTTCGCAGGTTGTCCGCATCGGGATCCATGGTTCGCTGAAGTGGAAGGTATCGATTACCTAAAAAGCCAATACTCCCTAATCAAAACCACTTAAATCCTACCGCAAATTGAACCTCCTCCATCCTTGGCATCACTGACTGTTTGTACTGCTCAGCTCGAATGTCCGCCAATTGCATCTGCTGCTGGTCAACTCCTGCCTGAAGGTCCACCTGCAGTTCCTGGTGTTTCTGGGCGTGACCAGTTATATTCTGGAGTAGATGCTGCTGGGCAGCCTCATCGGGATGAGGAGTCAAACCCACAAGGGCGGGCTGTGGTGGCTTCTTTAAACGATGGGAGGGAGGCTCCGTGGGCAGGGGACAAATCAGAGGAGCAGGACACGCAGATCCAGGATTCAACTCGATAGTCTTGCCCATGCACTCCGCACTCTTCTCATGTGACTTCTTCTCCAAGCAATTCATCTTTTAACCACTTGCAAAATTAACAAAATAAATGAAATGTGTTTCGTTTGCTGTTGAGCAATAGACTGCAACTGAAAATTTCGATTGATTGTTTGAAGGTCACAAACAACAAAATGGGTTGCTGGGTTGCCTTTGTTAAGTGGGGTTTATGGCAACGGTTACTACATTGTTTTTGATTTCATTTTGAAATGAAAGTATTGGAAATACAAACTAAACAAATTTAGGCATAAATGTTTAGGCTAAATCAAGTTTTTAGATTTTTAGCCAACCTTTATAAAATCTTGTTCATAAAGTTTGAGTATTTAAATTATTTGAAAAATATTTATCTATGTAAAAGTGTATAAAGCTAAGTGTTTTTTTTTTGTCAAATACAAATGAACGCTAAAAACATAATTTTTTAAGACTTCAACTTTATTTTAACATCATTAAAACTCTGACAAGTACACAATATTATAAATGTCTCTCTTATTACGTTTTAATACTATACAGAAAAAACACAGTAAATTTAGAAGAAAGTCCAAGCTACACAGACTTAGTTACCCTTCGCCATATTCTGAAAGAACATGATGGAGAACTCGAGGACATTAGTGGGCTTGTATCGCAGGAGATTTAGAACGTAGTCCTGCATGAAGTCAGCCAACTGGGAATTGCTGTTCAGGTAATTCGTAGCATTCTCGTAGTTGAGGGCCTTGAACTCGCAGAACTTCCTCGACAACTGACAATTCTGGCGCCACATGAGCTCCAATTTGGGCACGATGGTCTCCTTTCTCTTCTGGGGCATGCAGGCGGCGTGGAGCAGGTAGTTGTAGCCCCTCCAATAGTGCAGGACGATGCGTCCTTCGGCGGTCATGAAGGTCTCGGCCACATCCTGGAGCTCGTCGTTGAAGCACTGCTGGGTGACGATGTGACGGACGTCCTTGTAGGTGCGATAGAAGATGCGCACCACCTTGCGCTCCTTGGACACCACCAAGTTGCAGCGAAGGACACGACCATACAGATTCATGGTGTAGTACTCGAAGGTGCCCACAAAGTTGTTGCAGATCAGGTGGCGCATCAGCAGCATAATACCGCCATCCAGGACGAACACATGGTCCCGATCCTTGATGTCGATGCGAGCCTTGAAGCGCTGCACCTCCTCGTTGATCTTGGTCTCCCGGATGGCGGTGAGCAGGAGATCCGCATGGTTACGCAGCTCCAGGGTCTTCTCCACCCGCGTGTTGTCAATCCTGTCGAACTCGGAGCGCTTCTCGCAGATCAGCAGGAACTTATCATCGTACTTCCCCTTCAGCTGATGGCCACACTCCACGAGGCCCCGGCCCTTCTTCATCTTGCTGCTGCTGAACACCACGTAGCCATCAAAGGACTCCTCCACATTCAGGCAGAACTTCCCTATTTGCTCCAGCTCCCTCTCGAAGAAGATCTTGAGATTCTCGTTCAGCTTGCAGTTAGTGTTCTTAAGCTTCGAGATGAACAGCTGCTCCTTGAAGATTACCGCCTGTTTGGTGGGCAGAAACTGCTTGGGATTGATCCCCCAATCGCAAATCTTGAACTGGTCGTCGGAGGGTTCAATGGGTTGCAGAAGGGCCGAAATGATACTCGACACACTGATCTCGTCCTGGGCGTCCAACTTGTCTAGCTCCTCGCAGGCCTCGTTATCTGCTCGCTTTTTGTTTGGATCCCGGAACTGATCCATGTCACACGTCACAAAGAGCGGCGGATCCAGCCGCAGTTCCTGCTGTTCATCGGATTCTAATGGAATGCATTTTTTATTTTAAGAAGATCTTATTTACTGGCTGATATCTCTTACCCATTCTTTAGATTTATACAGTCAAAATTTAGGTTGTTCTTTAATAAATTCTTTGAAATTGAAAGTCCGTTTTGTATTGTGCTTATGCATAAGTCAGTAAGCTGAATTTTAAGTCAAAGCTGTTGTAATTCACATTAGTTAATTTTAATATTTTAAATGATTAAAGTTTTTAGTCATTAGAATATTAAAATTAATTGCCTTAATAAATTAAAAAACCGCAATTAAAATAGCTTTAGCCAGAAAACAATTTTTTTTTTTCTCAAAAATCCATTTTTAGTTTTTATTTAAACAAGCTCATAAACAGCTTTTTGGTTTAAAATTAATTTCAATTGTTTATTTTTGAATGTTTGCTTTAAAAAATAAATGTTTAAGCATTTATTGTTTATTTTTTTGGACATAACTTTGACGACTTAATTTAAAAAATAAGGTGCGTTTTTGAGTACCCCCTTTCTTTGTGCTGGCCAAGAACTTGACTTGGCAATTAGTCGTAGCATCTAAGTAACGCTCTCCGGAAACTTCTTCAAGTGAGCAACACATTCAAGTGTGTCCCTGGCCCCAGGCTGCCATCCTGGCCATCCTTGCCATCAAAATTGGCGCTGTGCAACAAACACAGAAGAAATCCTGACATGCTCCTCAACTAATTGCAAGGCCAACAGCTCTTCAGACGACTTAAAGAGCGACAAACAACATATTACACTAAAGGAGCTCCGAGGAGTTGGGGGGTTGACAAGTGTAAATAAGGCCAAAAGGACGATTTCGGCTCTCTGTGAGTGTGTGTGTGTGTGCAGCAGCAAATAAAAGGGTCGCAGGACGAGTAGGAAGAAAGGACATACCCATTGTTGTTGCCTCATTAAAAGGCAGGGAGCGTGTGCGAATATAAACAGTTAAAGGTGGATCCTGGATTCTGGTGAACACGTCCACGAATATAAAGGAAGCTCGCAAAGGGTAAACAATAAATAAAATGACCGGCCTTGGAGGCCGAGCAATATTAAATTTGTTATTAAGCTTGTAATTATTTGCTGAGCCGGAAATGTAGGCATCTGCCTCTGCTGCCGCTCCTTCAGTTTAACAACGCGAATTACGCCCGATGAAAATGAAAATATAAATAAATTATGCAAAAGACAAAGACAATGCGTTCCTCTTTTTTTTTTTTTTTGTATTTTATTTTTTCTTTCACTGCTTTCCATTCACGCTGGAGATCTCTCGTTGTCCGCTTATTTCACAGTCAAGTTAACTTTGAAAGGGAGGACACTCGAAAGGACAAGGGAGGTCCGAGGCCTTGGGGCGAGGACTGAATCTTGAGTTCTTTCCCTGCACGGCAAAAATTTATTCAAGCTATTTTTAAAATATTTTTAAAGATGATCTTTAGCTTGGAAAGTTTTTTTAATAATTTTCTTGCTGACTACATTTTTTTTATCTTTTCAAAGATCTATTAAATTGTTTCAAAATAAAGCGGTTCACACAAATTACCTTGAAAAAAATTCAATTTTATAAAAATGTACCTTTAAAAGTTATGATACGAAAATCGCAAAAAATTATAATCGATTTGTTCTTACTTCATAATTAATACATATTTATATCATAAAGTTTGAGGATGTAAAATTAGTGGTAATTTTTAAATTATAAAAAATTTTAATTAGAACAAAATATTTTTGTTATGATACTTTAATGTACATTTATTAAGCCACACTTTTCTTACTATTACACATTCTTTATTGAAAATCCTTAATTATCTTTTTCTTATGATTACGTGCATTCTAAAATAATTAAATTATTTTAATGATAATACAAAAAAAGTCTCTGAGTGTTTTTATTTACGCTGGAATTCTCATTAATTTGTTATGCATTTCTCTCTACGCGTAAATTAACTACAATTGTTTCTGTGCGCCGTCCACTTACATTTAATCTTCATCTTCATCTCCACACACTTTTCATTCGTTTGGGCCATTCATTGCGCATTCATTTCAGGCCTCGTTCATTTCCTTTGCATTTGTTTTGCATTTCTCGTCATTGTTTGCCCTTTAACCTGCCAACCCACCGCCCACTTTTTTCGCCCCCTGAGTGCTAAAATAAATCAAATGTACGAGTGTGTGTGAGCCAAAGAGGAACTGACAAATAAAAAACAACTAAAAAAGCGAAAACAAATCTTAAATGAAAATTGTAACCGCTGCGGCTGTGCAAAAAGCCATTGGGAATGGGGAAAATGGGAAAATGGGGAATGGGGAAAACTGTTGGTAATCTCCAGGCCCACATGTATCGGGCTTGTGGGTTTTGGATTGCGGATTGTGGATTCTGGATTGGGTGGTGGGGGGCTTAAGGGTCAGTAATAAATGTCATGATATGAAATTTATTTACGCGCTGCGAAAAACCAAAGCAAAGGAATGCAATAACAACAGAGCCAAGGATACCAAGTACCAAGAACAAGAATCGGAAGGACAATGCCGCAAACACACACACACAATACAAGCCTGGGCCAAATCGCAAAAGACAATTAAAACGGAATGCCAAGGAAGAATGCCAAAGGGCCAAAGTGGATGATAGAAAACCTTGATTCGATCTAGTCCTTTGGCAAAGGAAAATTTTTATTAAACGCAGTTCAACAATTTTTCACGTCATAACAATTTGCTTTTGTGTCTAAAATACCTACATATATTATCTAAACAAAAGTCAAAATTATTTATATAGAAGCTGATTTTTAGGATAAAGTAAAACATGGAATACAAATTTATATACATTCTAAAGCATCTTTAACTTTAATTTAATTCTATATTTATATTTATTTTTACTTTCATTTCATAAAAATGTTTTAAAAAAATTCAAAACTATGTTTAAAAGGCTGATTTTTTGAGATAAAATTAAACGTGGATTACCCAAACACTATATGATATTCATTAAAATTTCTTTTCTATGTCATTTAAAGTATTTTACTTGAAAAACTTCTTTAATCGAAAATAAAATTCAATGTTAAGAAAATTCAAAATTTATTCTCAGTCTTAAAGTTTGGGGTGTCAACAATATGTAGGTTATACATGTTAAATTGACTTTAACATCCGTTTTTTTTACCACACTGCACGCATTAAAATGTTTTTGATTAAAAATATTTAAAAATATTTAAATCCCACATTTACACGCATCAGTTATCGTTTAGCATCGGCTCCCTTTCAGGAGCTCAGTCACTGCGAAGCCAAACCTAAAATTACAAAAATGTAGAACCGACTGAGATTTCCCTGACAACGTCCTTTGCAGACTCACACTCGCACACATGCAATTATACAGGAGACACGCAACGAGAGCCAAACAAAGAGAAGCTCAGCTTCAGTGCTGATAACAAAGTAAATAATACAAATTCTAGCAATTTTTCTGTAATTAACACATCCCTCCGTAAAAGGGGATTCACACATATATCACATATATCATACAAACTGTCGTTCGGACTGAGTGTTGAGTGGGTGGAAAAGTGGGTATGGAAGTGGAAGTGGGTGATACACCTGCGGGCACATGGAAGCTGAACCAGGTGAGCAGCAGGTATATCAAAAGGTGGGTGGTGGGAATTTGCTTAGGCACTCCCTCACAGTCACAAAAGTGTTGTCAGCTCACATAGCATTTTTATGAGCTGTTCATGTGAAAGGACATGCAAGCCATTTTCTTGTTATGTTCGTGTTTTGCTCATGTCAAGTTTAAGTGGCAGCCCTCGACATATCCAACCCAAGCAAATTGGCATGCTGGATTATTTTCACAGTCAGTTGGAAGTAAATGAGCGTTAATTATGACATCATCCATTACAGCACAAACGATTACTAAGTTAAGCAGGAAAAAGTCATCATAATCTCTATCATTACCTATTGACTTTTATGTTTAGATTAAAATTATTTAACTAATTGCTAAATAAATAGGGTTTAAGTGAGAGCACACGCAACCAAACTTAGGACCTTTTTCTAACTTTTATTTAATTTTCAGAGTATTATATTTCATGCAAAAAAAAATTTACTTATATGAGTACGTCTTAAAACTATATTTAACATTTACAATTAATATAATTAAAATTAAGCTTTACTCTAAATCATTTGAAAAATGTGTAAACATTTCTAGTGAATTACATAATCCATTCAAAAACATTTAAATTAAATTTACAGATAAGCCAAAAGTTATCGAAATATTAAAATCCACCGCAACTCATTCCCAACTTTCACGTCTTTCGTTCATTTCAAGAACACAACACAAAAACTTTGTTATATAAAATGCAAATTATTTTGCAATTTGATTTCATTATACAATCCCAGCGAGCATTATCAAGTACAGGCGGTTTTTCCATTTTTGTTTTTCCCTTCTGCCATTTTGCATTGACAAGCAAACAAAGCCCGAAACTCGGGAAAAACTGCAGTGCAAGGGAAAAACTTGAGGCAAGGTGTTGTATTTTGTGTTGTTGGTATTGGTGTTGTGGTAACAGGTGTGTTTCAAGGGAAAGCCGAAAAACAAGTGCACAGTCTGTGCAGGCAAAAAGTTGATTGTTGTCTGGTTTTGTTTATTTTACAATAATTTCCCTTTTTTGTTCTTTTCATTTCCAAGTTTTGAGCCGAACACACTCACTGTCTCTATCTTTGTTCCTCTTTACAGCTATTTGCATTGCATAATATTCCGAAAATATGGTAAAATGCCAGCATTGTTTATTGATTTTAAAATAGATGGGTGAAAAGTTATATTTGCCTAGCAAACTGGCTAACAATAACGAAATTGAACGCAAGCATTCGTGAACAATTTTCATTTATCCCCATTAACGACCAGCTGCCGATGCTGTTTACGTTGAAAATACCGAAACAATAGCCAAAAAATGAGGGAAAATATATACGTAAATTCAAAAGATTATTTTACACATGCATTATGCAACCAGACACGCGTCAAATTAACTTCAAAACTTTTTTCCCTTTTATAATTAACTCACAACCGAACAAGCAATACAATTATTCATATGACTCACACCAGAACCTAATCTTTCTATTTAATTTATGTTTATTCAGATTAAAGGCATTTATACCTTGCAGGTTATCTTGATAGGTCACAGTTTCGAAACTCGAAGTATCTGGTTTAATTTCAAAGCAAAAAACGGAGTGAATCTTATAATTTTTCTGTTAATTCTCCTTATCAATTCTTCGAATAACCTTGAACTCAGAGTTCTGCGAATAAAATTAATTAATTACAGAATAAAACTGATAAGGTTTTCATCTTAGCAGTATTCTGTCTTCAATGTTATTAAATCTGAATAATATCAAAAGATCATCCAAATGCTTTTTTTTCTTGCAGCTTTTAGAAAAATAGTAATAATAATTTTTTACGGTTGCTTGTAAATTGTAAACTAATGCATAAGTTTTTTACAAATTGGGCCTTCAATTTCTGAAAGATATAATTATTTGCCTGTGGAGTTCCTAGAGTGTAGGTTTAAACTATTTTCAACTCAAAAGTTAACTCACGCTGTGTGAAGTTTTTTTTAAATTTTAAATCGTTTCTTTAGAAACCAAATAAGCAACCACTTTCCAAGAAAAAATTTATTAAAAACATTATAAAAATTCCTCTTATCAATTCTGGGTAAGTGACACACAGAGACCCAATATTTATGGAATTTTACTTATATGCAAATGATAAGGCCTGCGACCTGAGAGTATAAAAGTGCCACAGCAGTGTCCATCATCACTGAATCTTCCAGACATTCTCGTCCAATCAAGAACAATGTCTTCCAAGTTCGTACTCGCAGTTGCACTTTTGTGCTTCGCTGTCCTGGGTCTTAGCAATGCCCAGTACCAAGGACGATATCCTCAGCAGCAATATAATCGGCAGCAATATCAGGGATATCAACGGCAGTATCCTTATGTAAGTAAAAGAAATGGTGTTGATTGCTGGTCACCCACTAAACTTGAGTTCTTACAGGCACAGGCTCGGAATTTCCAGAATCTTCCTCCCCCTGGAGGAGATGCTGGTATGCCACCTCCAGGCGGAGATGGCGGTATGCCACCCCCACCCATTGACGGACCACCTCCACCAGGTGCAGGTGGCCTTCCGCCCTGCGATTTGAACACCCTGGCCGGCAATACTAAGGACAATTTCAGACCCCGTGGTTAGTGACCACTCGTTTTCTTCAGTGTACTTGAACTTGTGCGCTATCTTGGTGACAACAAATAAATAATCTCACAAACGGTCTAATGCACTTGTTAAAACCAAAACTTTATCAGTGTTTTTAATTTATTATTATTATTATTTTTAAAGTTTACAGTTTCCAATTAATGTGTCTTTGAAAATGTATTAATTATATGGACAGATTTTATTTAAATAGTTTACGAAAGAAACAACAAATAAAAAATTCCTTAAGAAAGAGAATTGTGACACTTTATGACTTTTACGACATCAAGGATCTTTAACGACATGTACGGTTAAACTTCATTCACACAATCAATATACAAACCTAATTTCATTTATCTTAAATGTAAATATAATTCAGTATTTAAATGTAACTTTCCATAGAAAAATTCAAAACTAAGCTACTCCTTAGTTTTTATAACAGCTTTTGAGCTATAACCGCTGCGATCCTTCAGATACAGATATCCCAACATATTTGCATAACTTTATCCGCTGCCTTTCAATAGTTGAAGTGAGGAACCGCTGAATGACGTGTCCAATTAAACCCATAAATATATGTACCCAATCCCATTCAGAGATTCAGAGCGTTCCGCCGCCAAAGTTGTTTAAAAACTGTTTGCAAAAGTGTAAAGTGAAAGCAAATATATATAGTGTGTGTGCAGGCGCATAAAAAAGCCGTGAAAAGTGGAAAAAGGAGGGTGACATGTGAAAGGAGTGGGTGGCTGTGGGTGGGAGGCAGTTGGGCGTAAACCACTCAAAGGCGCAAATAAATACGCGGCCCACAGGTCCTTTGTTTGCCCCCTTTTTGTGTGTATGTGTGTGTGTGTGTTTGTGTAGGCCCACGTATGCCCCTGAATGTGTGTGTTAATTTGCCAACAAAGACACGTACACACACGTACACACAGCAGTTGAGAGATTTGGCCAAAAGAGAAAGTTCGCACCTGAAAGACATCCCTTTCTCTCGTGGAGTGTTTACCTTGTCATTGCTGTTAATTTGAGCGCGCTACATAATGGCTGTGTCAATATTTTTCAAACATTTTCTAAAAAGGTGCAGGCCCTTGGAAATATAATAGGCACAGAAAAAGTGTGAGAGTATTATGCTTTTGAACACGGAATAACATGGTCTTCAAGGTCCTTGATATTCAGGTTGAGAGGGCTGCAAAATCTAAAAATATTCATATTTCACTTATGTACCTGCACTTATTTATTTTAAAATCAATTTTTGGTTATTTAACTGGAATTTCTATAATTCTTTTATAAATATTAAATTAGGGTAGTGCAAGTTTTTTAAGTAACCTTATTGACACACTTTAAACCCTGTTAACCCAGGATTGCTCTTATATTTTCTGCTACCAAGACTACAGCTGGGGACATTGTAATTTGCATTAACCAGTCTCTCACTCCTCAATCCGAGTAAAAACTCAACAGGCACAATAACCTTCTATATAGCCATCCCTGCAGCGCAGATAAAATCGTCCTGTTGGCAGGCAGGGCATATCAATCAACGTTCTGAAAAGGACTCCATTGTGCGTTAACAAGTGGCACGTTGTCGGATTGATACACAGGCTAAGGCTCAGGCTCAGAAAAGCCAGCGGAGTCGGAATAGAAAAGCAGGGCAGCGGGGCCAAGCCCAAAACCGAAACCAAGCCAACCATGATGTATCTATAACTGAGCCGTGCTTTCTCCCAACGCTTTTTCCCAGCTCCAGCTTTTTGCGCCCAAGGATTTCCCTACAGCCCTCGAGAGTTGTTATACACCCTGCAAAAATTAACAAGAATTTATTTGTATTCAAATTAAATTTGAATTAAATAAATTTTAGTTCTTAAGTACACCCAAAAAAATTAGCTTTTGTACTCTAATTAAATTTAATAAAATATGAAGAGTCTGCATTACCAGTTTCTAAATAATGAAACTTTTTTAATTGGTTTTTTCCTGAGTCCTCGTTACTAAACTTAAACTCCTATACAACTAAAATCACTTTATTTTGATCCCTTTAAGATCTGAAAAATAAACCCTTTTGTAAAGTGTATAAAACACTTCGATTTGACTGTGATTTCCTAGATTTTTGGTTGATTTTTACTTCGGGTGTAGATGCTGTGCTTGCTGCAACTCAAACATCAACAGTTGCGCTGCTCCTTGTAGGCTGCTGCTCCTTCAGATGGTGCAGTTCCATGGATCCCAGGCTGTTCTCGTTTGGCGGAGTACACATGTGTGTCATCGACAACGTGGCCTCCGCACACGGAGGACAAAAGGATCAGGAGGGGGAAATGGTGCTCGAACAAGTCATCAGCCATGTACAGGAAGTTAGTTAGGCGGGCCCAGAGATTCCCATCCGAGTGCCAGTCTCATTCCCAGTTGAGGCTCTGCCAAAATGTCACCAGCGACAAGTTGTTCAAACAGCAAATTACATGCAGCCTTAGAGGACCAGAGACCTTACTTTAAAGTCGTCTGCTCCAGAGATTTTTTCCTACCCAAAAACACCCAAATGCAATTCCCCCAACGTGGCGGCATTTTGCATTTTCCACCTTTTGCCCCCAGAATATGGTTGCTATTGTTGTCGTTGATAATACCGCGCCCTCGAGTGTTACTTTTGGGCTTGTTGAGGCACAAAAGTGCACTCGCCTATTGAAAATCCAACAACTGATAGCAGGCGCTGCATACAAAGCAGCCCAGGGAAAAAACAACTGGAGGAGCGATGAACCAAACTTGGTAGCAAACGGACGAACTGTGAATGCTCTGTGGGGGAATATTAATAAATTAAGGTTTGGAGTTGAACATTTTCTCATTTTTAGGGTAAGACAGATGAACGTTACCTAAAAAAAATATAAAAGATTTGAGAAACTAAAAAAAAACTCTTTAATATTATTATTATTGTTATTGTGGAGAATATTTATTATATTACATTTATTTATATTTAATAATTTATAGCACGTTAAATATCTGCACTTAAAAAATCTAATTTAGTGCTAAGAAAAAAATAAAAACTATTTCTAAAATTCAACTAATACATTGCCCTTTTTGGGTTAAACAATAACATATTTTCAGGAAAATAAATTTGGAGTTAAAAAATATTTTTTTCATAGTCAATTATACCCATTTGCTTAAATAGCCCAAGATTATCCAGCTGCCTGGCGTTAAAAGAGCAACAGAGAGGAAAGCGAAGGAAAAGGTTAGAAAAATGCAGGGAAAAATAGAAAATTCCAGCACTGAAAAAAGGGCGTGAAAGGCAGAATAACACAAACAATCTGGATTCAGATTCCCTTTGGGGAAAGTCCCTATGCCATACATTTTCCAGCACCAGTTCCTTCCTGCGCTTTAAAGTGAAAAGTTTTTGGGAAAAATATTCGTTCCATTCATTCATCATCGTTTGCTGACTAATTGATTCAAGTTTCCTTTCGAACTCATTAGGTTCTCTAATGTCCCCGAAGTCGAAAATATGAAAATCATTTTTACTATTTGTGCAAGCAAGGACATCTGCAAAGTTGTAGCAAAAGTTTTCGGATAATTGATTTGCATGGGGAATAACCCAATTTGGGTACATAGAAAATTCTGGCTTGATTGCAACGTCTGTGGTAACAGCGAGTAGGTGAGAGTTTTCTTTTCTTATTTTTAACAATACTTCCATAATTAAAATTCTCAGTAGTATTTGAGTACAAAATTTTAAATCAGTGTCGTTACAAAATTTCCATCGATCTATTTGTTTAACCTTATGCAATAGCTTCATAAATCAATACTTTAAATCTCAACTTTTAAGTGCCCAACTCTTCATGGCGCATTCCAAATAAACACATCATACAATTTTATTGCGAAAATTGTGTCAAACATTTCTGATATGCATCAGGCAATAGCAATGTACATCAGTAAAAAAATACGACAATAATGGCAGAAAAATAAAAAAAAAGAAGCAAATTGTCTACAACATTTTTGACAGGCAATTTGCCTACACACATTTTCCCCCTCCCCCGAAACTCCCGCTTTTTACTACCCGTATCCCCCTCCTATCTAAAGCTTTTTGGTAACATTTGAAATGAGCAATTTTCACATATTTGTATGGCAACATTTACGGCACACACTCAGAAGCAACATTAAGCCATAAAAATAAATAGTTGGACGCAGAGAGAGCGACGATACCGAGCAGTTATATTCGAAACGGAGTCAAGGCAACGTCCCAGGGAATTGGGAAGGGATAAGTGGGAAGTGTCCTTCCCCTCCACACATTACACATGTGGGTACTGTACTTTCTAATGCTGATGAGGCTGACCTGGCACCATTTCCCTCAGCCCCCTGGGAAAACGAAAAATGTTTAACGGAAAGGCTGTGAAATTGTGATATTCGCTCGATAAAACTGGTGGACAAAATTTTTCCACAAGGCTAAGTTGCCAGTGAAATGATTTTGAAAGTAAAAACTAATTGTCATGTGTTAGTTTCCAATTATAAAAAGTAAGCTGAAAAAAAATAATCAAAATAAACACATCTAGTAAAAGTCTGCAATTAAAAATGCAATTTCAAAGAATTATTATAATTATTATCAGAAATTTTTCTTAAAGTATATTTCAATAGGAACAATTCCTTTAATAATAAAATATATTTTTGATTTTATTTTACCTTCTTTTTTTAATATGCTCTAATAGATAAATACATTGTAAGCCTGTTTTAAAAATAAACACATTAATAACATCATATAACTAAAATGTTTCATCCTTAAAAACAAGAAAATCTTTAAATAAATAAATAAAGTTTAGTTTCATTTTAACAATATTACCATCGAAAATTCCTCTTATTATAATCGCAAAAAACTTTCTAAATGCTTTACGCACCAAACTAATAAACAGAACCCATCCGTTTTCACAACTTTTGAAACTTCATCAATTCATTTACGATACAAAAAGAAGGAAGTCAAAATAAAAATCGCAACACAAACTTCTCGATATCGCAGACAAATTAAAAGTAAGCACGGCAAAGTTTCCAATAAAATATGTAGGAGTTGCAGAGGGCAAACTTACAGAAAATACAATACAAAGTGAACTTTAAAATAATCCCGTTCAGTCCGACAAGACAATTAATAATCGCCGGGGAATCGGGAAAAGAGTGAGAAAATGTTTGCACTCCGATATCTTACTATATATATAAATGAACAGGCCATGTCAAAGTTGCACTTGGCGATGCCACTTGATAATTTTGTTTTGCTACCAGCTTAATCGCTTCCCCCTGAGAGAACGAGAGCGAGAACAATGCAAGTCCTGGCCACGTCTGAATCCTTTAGAGCATCTGGCCATCACCGGATAACTGTCGAACGAACTGATATTGTTTACTTTTAATTAAAAACAATTTGCTCCGCTGGCTCCTAGCCACAGCACATCGAGCAGCTCCGGCCAGGACACGAACTCACATCGGTGGGTGACAAGAAATGAGCTTCTAGCTCCAGCTCCTCTAACTGCAATCTCGAAATGCACAGAGAAAAAATCTTATTCATATCACCATTATATCGTAATTTTAATACCCATTTAAATTTTTCCTTAATATTAATTTAAGAAAAACAAGCCACTTAAAAAATATTTAAAACAAATTATAATGATATCATACCTATTGTATTATATTTTTCTGTCTAAAAAAAAATTTTTTCTTTGAAAAAGAAAAAGTGTTCCTTTAACTACTGTTTTAAAAAAAAATAAAAATAGGTCCTATCTTTCGAGGTATTTTTTTTTTCCTTGATAAAAAATGTATGTATTTAATACATGTATATGTTTTTTTTTCGTGTGATTTGCACTTCTCAATCGAAATCGCTACCGCATTCACTTAGCTCCTGACGAGACCCTGATGGCCGAGTCCTTTTTCTTCCTGTTAATGAAAATCAAACTGTCTACGTGAAGGAGTTGCCTTGGTTGTCATTCGAAGTTGTCTTTGCTTTTAGATTTCCGTGTTATTGTTCCACTTCTTGACCACTTCTTCCACTTCTAAGAAGAAGTCGATAGAGACTTAGTTCAAGAGCAGCGAGTACTTCTGAATCAAATTACACAGTGATTAAAAATTGAAAAATAGATGGACTAAAAGTGAGAGTTTCCAATAATTTAATGGTACAAAAAGTAATTGTATCTCCTAAAATTAAAGCTTATATAAAACAAAAACGTACACAACGGATATTACATTTTACAAGTTTTATTTATGTAACCTCTGAGCCATAAACACTGTCAAACAGGAATTCTACATATTTTATGTCAATTTTCCGTCGACTTCTAATTAAAAGCCCCACGCAGAAGCCTAAACCCCTTTTTAAACGGCTGGTACACAAGTTCGCCCACCGAAAGTGTTTAGTTGTGAAAAAAAGAGGCGACTTAAGAATTTATGTCGAGAAAAGTTCTGTCGCCTTCAGAAAGTAATCCAAAGTCTCCTTGAGACTTAACCAAAAAAGTTACTCGTAGTTTTCGTTGAGGCCTATCTCTTTAAAGTTTCACCTGCCTCAGATAAAGTCTAAAAACTTTTGCGTTCGTTTCAAAATTAATTAAACGTTTAAGAGACCCTTGGAAGAGCCAAAGTTTGTGGAGATTTCGATTGGCAGAGGACAATGGCAACATTTAATTGGGGTTTTCGATAATAATTGGCCACAAGCGGCTTAAGGTGTGTTCTTGTACTGAGCCTTAAGTCCGCAGCAACTGGAAAATTCTGCACAAAATCCACGAGACACTGCGGTTCTTTGTGTGATGGGGGCTTTGGTCAACTTATCACTGGCCATATATATATACCTACTTATAACTCTCTATATAGACATAAGTATAAACTCACGTCTCCCAAGGGAGAGTTGCCCTTTGTTTGTCGCAGTTTAAGCGCCTTAAATATTTAACTTGTCTGTGTCTCTCAGTCTGCGTTTGATATCATTTCTGTCCAACTTATAAGCCAATAAATAGTAATAAATATATATTGCTAGCAGAAGATGAATTTCAGTTACAAACCAACTGGTGATTATGTCTGAAAATACATCAACGAACGTTGCAAAGTAAATTTAAAGGGAACTAAATAAGTTTTGATTTAGTAATGGATGTCAAAAAATGCTTTATATAAATCTTACAAAAATCCTTACTGTTTTACTTAAATAACTTACACCTCTCTTATTAGATTTGAGGTTATTCTCAGTTTAAAGGTTATAATTAAGTTTTATGAATTTTTCGCTGATGAATATTTAATGCTAATATTTAGTATAAAGTGCAGAGCTCTCTATTGTAAAGCCCCAGCTTTCGGAATGCATATTTACAATAGCCACTGGCATGGCAGCTGCAACGTGCGACTAATTAGCTCGCTCTTGCAATATTAAACTGACCGAGAACATAATGGGCATTATCCGAGAACTGAGCCAAATCAAACCATAAAATTAAACTGCAAACTCAACGAAATATTCATAGAGGAACTCGACAATGCAGTTGATTGATAAACCGCCTGCTGGATGCAACTATAATGAAGTAACTAACCCGACCCAACAATCTGGGAAAGCCAACATCCCATACATAACATACGAGTATATTCAACATATCGACAGCACTTCATGCAATTTGCAGCAAATCAAACTAAATATCGTTTGAGTGGATGGGCTGTGTGTGGGCTATGCAAATAGTTTGCGCAGATTTTAGCAGCAAAATAAATTGCAATAATTATGCTGCAAACGGTATATGAATTCTCGGGTTGAGATGACTGAGGGTAAAGTGGAAATAACCCGCGGCAACTATCGGAAAACTGTTTCAAATAAATACAACGTAATTATTGAGCCATACAATACACACACCCCCCTACCTCCCCCCTCCCCCCTCACATTCATGCATATGCAATCAGGAATTTTGTAATTGTATTTGGGAAGCTGTTAATCACAAAATGCGCGGCCTATGCAAATATCACAGCCAGGTGAGTTGCAAGTCAGCCCCAATAACACAGCGCTCCTCGTGAATAGTTGATGCTCTTTAACCGGAGGTTAAGGAGGGCTTAACATTAGCTTTGATTCTTTGAAAAATAATTGGGAAATATTTTAAGCAAATTAATAAATATATTTATTATTTTATATAATAATATTCTTGTCATATCTTTGACTTCTTACAGGCTTTATTTTCAAAGTGGGTAAGGATCAAGATCTCTGATATTTTTTTATAAAATATATACTTTTCTGAAAGTTAGGTACTTAGAATATTTTAATAGATTAACTCAATCATTTTATATTTTTCAATATTGTTAATATATAAATTACACACCTTCAAACTAATTTTATTTCATTGGGTCAGTAAAAAATAATTTACTAAGATGAGTAAATTTTCACTGAGTTAGGTGTTTTCCCTTATATATATAATAAATTAATTTCTAGCTATAACTTGTTCCTAAAAAAGTAAACAATTTATTAGTCAACATGGTAAAGATTTTTTAAAAACTCAAAGCTACTTTGGAAAATATTTAAAATATTTATTTTAACGCCCAAACTAAAGGCTAATATTGAAATGTATTTTTAAAACCCAACTTTACAAGAGAAACAAAATGTCGTCAGTGCAGTTTTAAAACGACAACCCTCCTGTTTGCATAAATATTTTATCACTTTATTATACAGAATCCAATACAGAGTTTCGGTAGTTTAGCTGCGGCAATTTGCATATGGTGTGTTAGGCACGGAAGCTGGCATATTTTGAAATTAACCAAATATGCCGCTGATTTGTTGCAAACTCTGTTAATTTATTTGTTTATTGAATTTATAGCGTAACGTGAACACATGGAACATATGCTGTGCGAACGTATGCAAATTGCACTGCCACCTTTATAGACATTCGTTTCATGTTTGCCACCTGCCAGCAATTCGTTTATTTGCCCGTGGACCCCTGTCAACATCCTCTGACAGCAAAGCTTACACGCGTAAAAATTTTAATTAGAAAATCTGTAAAAATATATGGAATATTTTCACACATTTCCCGACAGCTTAGCATGCACAAATATTTGAATTGTTTGCTGATTTTTGACAACGAGCCATTGGAATGTCATAAATGCTGACAGAATATTGTCAAGGATATTTATTATGTGAGCACAATATTTTAATTATTACAACTGAGGTCAAAGCAGACTGGTTACAAATTAACTTCGAAGCCCTTTTTTTAAACCATTTGGGAAGGGTTGCACCCTTTTTGTACCATTTAATATGAAATAAACCATTTAAAATTAATTATTTAATTAATTATTTAAGTATAAATAAATACTTATTTTAAAATTGAGTATAGTTGTGTTATTAAGGAAACGGAAAAAATTAAAATAAACCTAAAAATTGTCAATTATTTTTAATATTTTTTTGTTTGTACGTCTTTAAATGCACTGAAATATTTTTATTTAAAGTTCATTTTTTATTGCTTAAAATGTTGTTAAATTTGTGACCCAAATTTATACAATTGGCTGCGACATAACCCCTTTCACTCCCCGATTATCACGATATCCGAAGTCAATTGTCCTGAAAATCCCCCGTCACATTACGATGAAGAGCCCGAATGCTATGAGAATTAAGCCCAAGATGCCAAAAGGTGTGAATCGGTTATCATTGGCGATAAAGGACCTGCCACGCCCCCCTGACACGCCCTCTGCGAAACGCCTCCCCTGGGTGACGTATGGGTAATGTTGCTCTTGCGAGGCTGCCACAAAATTCAATCAATATAATTGCAACACTTTAGCCGAGGAACACACAAACTGTGACTGTAACCAAGGCAAAGTACGTAAACAATGTAAAGCGTTTCACAATTTATACGTCGGCCCCAAAAACTTGGCCCCAAGGAGCCGGCGACAGCAGCAACTGATGACGAGCTAAAAAAGGAGTGAAAGGACCTCTAAGCACAAAAGGAAAGGTGTATCAGCAGAGCAGATGGAAAGAAAGGGACAGCATGGGTGTATTTTCGCCCCAAAGTTTATGCACTTAATTAAGCCCCAGCTACTACAGAGCATAAACACTAGTGAATGGGAAAGGTTCACTGAGATAAATCATGTGTGTATAAATAAAATAAAATAATATAAAAAAAAGTTTATATAAAAATCAAATTTTTTATTATAAGTTTATACACACATTTGTATAGATCTAATTTAGAACACTCATAAGGAAAAACTTAATACCACATCAAGAATCCTTAATGAATGTATGCAGAAAAATATTAATTTTTTACATTAAACACTATTTATATTCTTTGTCCATTTTCATATATTTTAAGAAAAAAAACTGTGTAAAAAATATACTCAGAAGAGTTTTCAAGTAATTTTAAAACTAACACAAGGGAAGTAAAAAAATGGTAAAATGAATCAATCCAAAATACTGGTGTGTTGTAATCTTATAAAATAAATACTAGAAATCCGGTACCTTGAACATAATTCTGTAGCTTCACTTATTAACTAAAAATAAATGTTAAGTGTGTGAAAAAAAATCCTTTCTTATCAAACTTAAATTATAATTGATATTTATCAATTTGTATGTTGATATATTTAAAGTTAATTAGAATTTTCGCAGTGTAGAAAAAAAAAAGACAACAACTATGTAGTGTCGGATAAAGACAGAGAGGTTCGAGTACACCCTTCTGAGGTTCCTGGTACAAAGTTTGTCATAATGTTGAAAGTGTGACGCTGAATTGCTCAAAACTCGATCTCAACTTTTCAGCCACACACATGCAAAAGGATGTGGAAAGTGCGGTGAACTTGTAGCCACAGCTGTGACTTTGAAAACACATTCAATCATTTTGTGAAAGTTTTCCCGGACGTGTATTTTATTTATAGTTTTGCAGCCTCAAAGAAGAACTGCCCTTTACCTCTCCCAGCAGCAGCAGCAGCAGTAAATCCAATTAAATTTAAAATTATCAATCAGCCATGCACAATATATGCATTGTTTACTCGAAAATAAGGTTAACTGACTAATTTGCTTAATGGTCCCAGTTCGCGGTGCGCTTTACGCCTAATTAATATAACCAATTGGTATAATTTTTGTGGTTGTCAGCATTAAATAAATTTCATTTTTAGCGAATAATAATTATCGCAAAAATTATAACTCTCATTGCAAGTGTCACACTAAGCGGGGTAAATAAATAAAATAAAATTGAACAATAGAAGGTAATTAGCGTGTCAAATAAAGTCGAAAATAAATAAATGAACATGCTAAATATATGAAAAAAATATATTATTAACCAGCATGCATTTTAAATTAATTTTTGTCATCTTAGCTTGTTTTAAGTATCAATAAAATATTGATTAATATTTTTTATTTAATAGGTATTTACCAAATTGGTCAGTAAATTTCTGACTTTTGAAATGTAGATATATGTAGATATTTTGATTATGCTAACTACCTATAAAAAAACATATAATATGTCATTCTCATGATTATTACAAAGTGTTGAAATTACGTATTTACACATTTACTACTTACATTTCATTTTCATTGAAACAAAAATAGTTCTTATGAAGTTAATAGATTGTAAAGTATGAAATTACAGAAAGCGAATCTCACGTTCTCTGCATTCGCCTTGAACTTTCCTCTGTTAAAGTGCTGTTCCTGCGAGTGTTATTATTTCCTTATTCTTATATAAATCCATTTGAAATGCAACTTTTGCGCTAACGCATAAATCTTCAGCACAAATTGCAAAAAAAGAAGTGAAGGCAGCAGAGCGTAGCATGTGTTGTAGATATAGATACGTATATATATAGATATAGATATAGTGGATGTGTACTATATAAAAGTGGTGTGTATCCAGATGCTTGTTTGTATATATTGTCGCAACATCAGTCAGGATTAGTTGTAGAACTTTACCAGTACGACTAGTGGCCCCCCCCATCTTGTTTGCCATGCTGTAACCGTCACGCAGAACGCTCCAACATGCTGCCAGTGTTGTACTGTATCTGAACCACCCACTCAACCACCCACTAACCCACCACCCACTCACCCACCAATGTTTAGCCTTGTCCTTGCGTTGTGTCTTGTCTTGTTGAAGTTTTCTGGGCTTGGCTGTTTGTCTTGTCTATTTCCTCCGAATGTGTGTGTGTGCGAGGAAAGTTGCTCGCATTCTGTTTGCCTAACTCATTCTCGTTGAAAAGGCCATGGGAATTAGTTA
Source organism: Drosophila oshimai (assembly GCA_018150695.1). Taxonomy (NCBI): domain Eukaryota; kingdom Metazoa; phylum Arthropoda; class Insecta; order Diptera; family Drosophilidae; genus Drosophila; species Drosophila oshimai. The sequence continues at coordinate 1,643,277 of JAECWM010000048.1, read as the reverse complement.
AGCAATTGCGCCGAAAGTTCCACCAAAATGCAAAATTGAAATATTTCATATAAGCCCGATTCAGAGGCTTGTAATTAGTCGTCTTTTGAGCTATGTAGTTGGTTTCTCGCGCATAAAAGGTAATTGGTTGCGTTGGGGAGCTAGTTTACCTGATTTTAAATTACAGGATTTACTTCACCAAAAATTAAACAAATTCTAGTTCTACAATTTAAAGGTTTTTTATTATTTTCTTTTTATGTGCATCACGTAAACTTATATTGAATTCACTGCCACATTTTGCTTTAAAGGTTAAACTCAAATCTTAGAATAAAGATTTATACATATTTTAAATAAAAAGACACAAGTTTAAGTCAGATTTCTTCTGAATAAGCGGACAGGTTGTTCATCTGCAAAAGGAAATACATAAAATTGTTAAAATATCCATATAATTTTTATATATTTTATAAATGCTTACATTTTCGACGGAACAGCAGACTTGATTCTCGGGGCACTGAATCCTTCGGTATTCCAAAGCAGGTTGACGTCCACAGTTTTCAGGATAAACACATATGGAGTTGTTGTCTGTGCCGCAAACAAGTGAAGAAGTTTGACCAAGTCCCAAAAACACGGAAATTATAAAAAATAATGCTAGGGTCCAATAAGGTGCCATGGTGATTCTGTGAAGCTAAAACAAAGACTGAAATTCAGAGCGATTGCAATGGTATTTTTATACCATCTTTATCAGCAGAAATTGAGATTCCCCGAAGCCTTATCACAAAGAGTCAAAAGGTCAGTTTTTAATTCAGTAAATTTCTTTTCACTCGGTAAATAAATTATCAAGAAATGTATTATTACTCACTCGCTAATTTTTTTGAAATATTGAAAAAACTAAGTCTTTTTCAGGGAAGAGCTTGTGTATGTGTATGTATGGAATTGACCCATAAGAGTAGTAACATTTTCATTGCCGTGCCCGTTTTCCAAAGTGTTCTACGAGCACATTAAATATTAAATCTCAACCAGCATGGGAAGATAAGAATTAATTAGCTGAAAAAGCAACATAGTTCATATAACACGAAGCGTTTGTCGCGCTCTCGTCCCGGCTAATTGTGGACTTGTGCCGGTCGTTTCATTGATTTATGGCTGCTAATTTCAACGCATGGCGTTCAAAGTATTAAATAATAAACTCGAGAGGAGCCCCTCGAACCCGCTGTTTTCCCGACTCCACCCCCAGCATTATCCGCCTCCAACATCAGGGAGTCCCTGCTGAGCTGCAATGTCGGACGAGGCGCCATGGAATATGAGACTGGGTATTGGGGATAGGGAATGGGTATGGGTATGGGTATGATGGGTGCTGCCTGGCAGACTTTACAAGTGTTTCCCAGCTCAGACGAAGCGGGGATTCCCCTCCTCTCCTTTCCCTTTCGAGCCTGTAATGAAATTAAAGGCGTAATGCAATACAGCTGGCAAAGTTTTTGCAGCGGTTATTTCCATGGGCTCTCGTTACTCTTCGCTCGTTTGCCGTCGTCGCTTCTCTAGACAGGCATTAAATTTAATTAATATCTTCCCTTTTTTAACAGACTGTGGTGGTCTTCAAAAAATGTGATACCATTCGCCGTTGTGTCCTGTGTAACATTTATGGTTATTTAATTTGTATGCGTTTTTTTTTGTGGTTTGATTGCTGGTTTGCTAATTTTTGGGTTTAGTTAATACTAAAAAAAAGTTGATATTTTCTATTTTAATTTAAATGATTTTGTTTGAATGGTTATGATTAATCAAGAAATGTTTCTTTGTCTCTGAGAATTTGTCAAGGAATTTTCTTGAAAATGTTTCGAACTCAATTGAAATCATTTAAAGGGCTATAAAAATGTTATTAATATTGAAACATTTGAATGTGAAATTCGAAACAGAATATAATATTTTTTTAGAGGTTTTTGAATGGAATGCTCTGGTTTTTTTTGTTTGTAGCTATTTCACATAAAGATTATCATTAAGTTGCAGTAAGCCATTACAAATTCTCCTTTCTGCCGAGTCGCAGTACAGGCATGATTATATAATCTACACTTTTGCAGACAATAAAGTTCTTTCAGCGCACTTTGTAAGCTGGCGAAATTCACAGAAATGGCATTATCACGTTGCACACAGCTAATTTGCAAGCGAAAATAGGAGGAAAAGGGAAAAGAGCGGCCAAAGGGAAAAGAAAACTGAATTATATTTGCACAATAAACTTGGCAGCCGCCGTCTCTCTATATTATTGTGCTCCTCGTTGTTTGTTTGTTTGTATCTACAGCTATCTGTGGGCAATAGTAATAAGATGCAAGCACGCCCCTATTTAACCCACCTCCCTTCGCCACAAAACCACCATCCTACCACTCACCCACCGGAATCTATAGTAAGTTACACTAGGCGAATTTCTATAACTTACGAAAGAAGATCCAAACCAAACTAATAAGCACAAGAAACCGTTAATTTATTTTCTGTAGGTTCTTTCAAACCATATTTTATTTTTAACTGTTTAAACTGATTTTATTAATATATGATATGTTATTAAAAACAATTACGATTTTATAAGATAAAATGAAATTTAAATTTCTACAAAACTGATATTCAAATTACTGAAGGATTCCATATCTAATAGGTATTTTTTCTATAGGTATTTTCAATCCATATTTTATTTAACAATTAAAAATAATAAATAATTATAAATAATTTTTTTTTACTAAAAATAAGATTTTTTATGGAGGCATTTTTAAAGTGACGCAAATAATGAATAATCATAAACTTAACCTGAGTGTTAAATAAAGTGATACCTACTCATAAAAACTGCATATATTTATTTAAACATTATTTTGTCAAAAAACAACCCCCTATTTTGTCCAGTGTACAACGCAAGTACAGTAAAAAATGGGCGCGGGGAATGCGGTTCAATGGGTGCAGCACTTTTGGGGTGAGTCGACTCACTGCATATAAAGAAATTTGCATGGATTTTGAACGTAATAAGCGAAATGTGACTGCAATATCCAATTTGTAATGAGAAAAGTAGTGCGAATTGTCTGTGCATCTGTATATGTATCTGTGTTTTTCAGGCGCGGATCCAGAAAAATATTTCGGGGGGGGTTTTCAAACATTTCGGGGGGGGTTTTCAAAATATTTTTGCATAATTCACTAGTTTTTATATGAAGAAAATAAATTTCGGGGGGGGTTTGAACCCCCAAAACCACCCCCTGGATCCGCGCCTGGTGTTTTTGTATCTCTGTGTGTGTGTTTGTGCGGCTGCTACAAAAATATTGCAGCATATTTCTAGGCGTATTTATGGGTTGCGCTTAGTTTGCCGTCACATAGCGTGATGGTTTCAAAGGGGAAGAGGTGGGGGGGATATGTGCGCGTGCTAAAATTATGCAACACAATTATGCGAGGAGGCCTGCAACTCGTTGTTTGCATGTGTGTGTGCTTTTGCTCTGCGCCTCGAAACGTGACTTGTTTTTGGGAGGCTTACGCCGGGGATCCCCCAATTTGTTTGCGGCTGCTTCGTGTCCTTTTTTTTCTTTATTTTTTACTTGCAGGAAACTACAAAGGGATTTGTTTTGGAATACATTTTTGGCGGACCAAAGTGCACAGTTGCGCACTGGGCTTAAACGGATAATGACATGATTTGAGTAGTAAAGTTTTAACAAAGTTTTAAAAATGTTTATAAATAAATCAGCCCTGAGAACCACTTAAGATTGTTCTAATGCAAATTTAAAAACAGAATTTTCAATTGAATTTATGACTATTAAATGCAAATTAACAAGGAATAAAGTCACATAAAAAATTAAGATTTAGTAAGAAAAACGATAGATTGTAGAGAGAAGATTAAAAGAGTGTCATATTCTAAAATTATTTAAATTTCCTTTATGTAAAATTTAATTTTAACAAACATAGTACAGACTTTTAATGACTTGATATTTAATTTTGAAACTTTATTGATGGGCGGATGAGAAAGATATACTGTCATACATGTGGTATACTTATATTTGCTTTTGATACTAAAATGTACTCCAAAAAATAAGCTAACAAATAGTGTGCTATCGTCAAAGACATATTTTCCTATAACTATGTTATGTAATTCTATAAAAAATCTTCAAAAATTTATATTTTTTGGACTACCTCAAATTCTATTCATTCTGAACTTCCTTTTTTTGGGTCCATTTAAATATAATTTCCAACACGCGCCCCAAAGTGTGCTATAATTCACACGTAGCACAAACAGAGGAGCCGGTGGCCAGGACCTGTGGTTGCTGCCTTCCTGTTTACAATTCATAAGCAATTTCGGGGCGAGGTTCCCATGCTGGGAAATCATCAACCTCTGCACACGATTTTTAATTATTTTGTTGCATTTTCATTTCAGTTCTGTGCTTTGTTTTGCTTGCCCAAATAAACGAGGTCCTGTTTTTTTTTTTGCATGGGGAAAAGGACACAGGCTTCTCAAGGATGGCAACTGTCCTTTCTGTGAATTCTCTTTTGTGTAATTACAAAACGTGATTTTCTTTCTGTTTAGTTCTCCTTCTTTTTTTTTCTGGCCAGACAACATTTCACGGCTTATGTTAATTTTTTTCGTCTGTCTTCCTCAGTTGAAATTATATAGACAGCGCCTCAGTTGACCAGTTTTTTGGTTTTTTGGTGTGTTCATTTTGCTTGGGGTCATTGTGTTGTATTGCTGCAGCTGGTGAGCTTCCGAGGTGTCGTAAAATAAAAATTCATAAATATTTAGTGCACGTTTTATTAGTTGCCACCATGCTGATGCCGTTGGCCAAAAACCCAGTGGTAACTTAAAATCATTAAATTAAATGCCCTTGCAGGGTGAAATAACATATTTTTTAGAAGCTTTTGGCCTAATTCAGTTGCTTTTTTTACTAAGTTAGTTAAACAACTTTAATAAACGCAATGGGTTTTTTTAGGAGATTTATGATGTATAAATAATGAAGGACTTCGTTTAAGCCTTTATTTGTTTTTAATTTTTAACAGAGTATCATAAGCTTCGAACTTGAAGTGTAGCATTTCTTTGTTATTATTGTGTCATTTTATTTTATTCTATTTATTTACCCTTAGGCGATCCCAAAAACAAACATTCATTCAGTTTGCCCTAAGAAATGTTTCCTGATTTCGGAATAAATATAATATTGAATACTTTAAAATATGAGAGTTTTCATAAATAATAAAAAAAATAATAGTTTCAATATCAATATTTTAAAAATTATTATTGCTATGGCGTTTAACTTTATATTGTTGAATGTATAACAAACAAAAAGGCCTCATAATTATCAGTTAAAAATTTAGATATATGTAAAGTCTAATCTTACTGTTGATTGATCCATTCAATGACGACGCTTTGGTCGTTTGCTGTCAAATTAAATCAATCATACGCAGTGTGTGCCCAGCCAGCAGACAGCGTTTAACATATCCCAGAGCCCAGAGCCTGATGTCAGGTGAAAATCAAAACCCATTGAACCGCAAATGCGATGTCAAGCTATTTCATGGCAGCGGAAATCTTTCAAAGTTAATTTTCAACACACGAGCAAACAGAGGAAGAGTCAAGACAGCCACTCAGTTCGGGGGCGAGAAAATTGTACGACTTCAACACAGACTTCAAAGCGTCAATAAGCAGACAAATATAGACTGATGGAATGATAGAATTGGAGGGGGGGTGGGGGGGTGAGGACCAGGTGGCCAGGTGGGCGTGTCCGTCCAATGGAAATGGCCCGGCTGTCTGGCAAACAAGCTGACTGATAACGGAAGCTGGCAATGCACGTGTTTACCTCTGGATATTTGCCGGCTCCCATGGAACAGGATGCCCTCGTAGCCTCCATTCCCTCCTCCTCCTCCTCACTGTCCTGTTTGTCCTGCCGCAGGACGATAATGACGACTATGGCGGGAGGAGGAGGAGATCGGATCGAGGGGACAGGACTCAAAAGGGGCCAAAGAGGCTGCGGTGGTGCCTCTGGCCGCTGCTGATGTCACACATTCATGGTCATTTTGCTGAGTCAATCGTTTGAAAAATTTATGTTGCCTTCAAAAGCAAAATTTGCCATCACCGTCGTTTGATTCTCCGCATTGGTTACTACAGTGGGAAAATAATACTATAATTTCTTTTAAATTGCAATTTTATTGTCCGAACTTATATCTCTAAGAAATTAGGGATATTTTGTTTACTTAAAGAAAAGTAGAAATGTTTTGTTTCAGAATTGAGCTTTCAATATTTGAGATTCTTTCAAAACTTATTTAAATTGCGCCGAAACGCCCTAAAACAAAATAAATATGAAATTTCATTGACTTGCTTATTATTATTAAAACAATTTGCGTAATTTATTTATATAAAATATAAAATATATATTTTCAGAGCCAATCGGAAAATCGAAATTTGGCAATAGCATTTGGCGTGTGTGAGTAAATAAATATAAAGGTATGAGAAATGGCGCATACGCGCCTCAAGAAATTGAAAAAATTAGATGCACATACAAGTTGCTCCATCGAAAGTGAAAGATAATACCTAATTTTGGGTGTTACTAGCGCAGAAAGCATTATAAGGCGTTACAATAAAGATTAACATAGGATAATTAAGGAAGCTCCATTGAAAACATTCGAAAAGTATGCAGCATCCAATAGTTTCTTCTAAACTGGCTCTCAAGATGACTCAGCTGAAGACAGCCCCAGACTATATCTTGGTGTAGCTGGGATAGGAATTAGTCTGCTGGTTTGGTGGCGGGATCAGCGGGCGCTGGAGCTCACTGGAGGCCTGGATCTGCTTGAATAGCGAGTAGATTCCGTAGTACAGATACCAGCCGAGCACAAGAAGGGACAGGGAAATCAGGAGAACTGGCAGGGCGCTCAGGAAGGGCACCTCGGATCCAATGACCTGCGCCCACAAGCCAAAGTGGGCTGCAATGGAGAAGGCCAGGAGCACCCCGTTGTTGATCAGCCAGGGCAGCAGGAGCAGATGGCGTTCCTTTACGGTGCCCACGACCAACATGGCCGATGCCAGCAGATTGATCACCTTCAGCGCCAGATAAACACACAATGCTACGACGAGTACGGTGCGGACTTCGCTGACGGTGACGTTGGGATCTTTGCTGGCTTCAGTGATCTGCTGCGCAATTTCATCCACGAATCCCAAGGCCACGGACAAAAGGATCGTGGCCAGGAAGGAGAATATGATGTCCAGCCATCCGATGACCACACCGTAGGTGTTTAGACGCATGCAAAATACGGTGCTCAACATTTTCACTGGATTTTCTCTCGTTTACTGATGTGATTGCAGACAAAAACAAAACCTCTTTGGCTCGCCGGCGGTGTAAAAATGCATTGCAAAATAAGTCGCAATTCTATGACATTCTATATTTTTAAATTTATAAAAATAAAAATGCTTTTAGCTCTTTCAAGAACAATCAAAACAAACAAATAAGCTTAACAATGTCACTAGAATATCCTCAATTAATTATGCTCTTTTAGGTCTGTAACTAATTTTACCAGGCTTACATTTAAATGTTTTAAGAGTTCATTTTTCTATTACAACTATTTTTTTAAAGTTTTATTTCCCAAAATAAATAGAACTTTATCCACTGTGCGTCGGCGAGACATAGGGAGAGCGGAGATGAGGGGGCTTCCGAGGCAGATAGTCAATAGATGCGGTTCATTTAACTTGACTGAATGTGCATCGCCTGCTAACCTGGCTCCATTCGCAAAGTCTCCTTGGCAGTCTGGTCGGATCGGGTTTCGGCCTTTTCGACCATGGCCCCAAACTCAATTCATGTTTATGAAGTGCTGATGTGTGTCTGATTTAATTGAAAATTGATGCACTTTTCAATGTCTGGCTTTGAAGTCAGCAAAAGTCTCTCATTGGACTTTAGTCATGTTTAACCACTAAATTATGGCACTTTGGGGAAAACATGTGTTTAGAGTTGACTTTTTCAAAAGAAACAATTAGTTTCAAAAGCATTTGTTAGTATTAAAAGGGATCTAAATGACTTTTTTACCATATAATAAATATTTATAATTAAACTGAAGGATATACTACTTTAAATTTAAGAGACGTTAATGATTTTCTTACAAAATTGAACCCCAAACTCAACTCTCTTGTATTTTAAATTCAAACTTTGGACTCCCTGCAGTGATTTCGATGACTTAGGGGCTTCCGAGAAAACAATTAAAGCATAATTTCCTACACATTAAATGTAAATCATCTCCGTGCGAAAGTATAATTATATTCTGTAAAATTTCTGGGCTCAGACAATATCCCCTAACCGCCAAAGACTTCCCATTTTAATGCGCTTAAAGCTGCTCGCGGCACAGAAATAATATAAAAAAAGAAGAAAAGATGTGGGCGGCAAAGTGTCAGCGACAGCCACAGGCGAAGTAAAACCCAGAAGTTGCCCACAAAACAACACACCCAACTATCCATCCAAAACCCTTTTTATAGAAAACCCCCCAACTTAGTAACAAAAAAATACGCAGAGAATGGGGGAGAAATTGTGAGAGAAAGTGAGGGGAAGACGGCGAGTAAAACTTAACAAGTTCACTTAGAAGAAATTAAGTTTTCAGCATTTATGTTAGGAAAACTGTAGAGAAAAACTTTCTTAATGAAGCGACGACAATGTGGTGAGCAATGAAGAAATGTTAGCAAAAAAATCGCGCAACTAAAGCGCAAGAAGCGCACAAGTTTGCAATGAAAGCATATTAAATGAGGTCCCCATGGAGTCAAGAAGGAGGCTACGGAAACTTTACAACTTAAAATCCGTTTCAAATTATAAAAAAAAGTTTAAATTAACATTAAATTAATGAATCACTTTTATTTTAATACCAACTAACAAATAGATAAATTTAAAAGAAATGTTTCAGCAAAACTAACACACTGGAAAATATTATTATAAAATAAAAATATTAAAAATATATTATAACTAGACATCGGATTTTAGGTTTTTTTTTTTTGCGGTCCAAAAAAGTGAAATTTTGGAAATAGACTAATAAAAATAGTAGGTTTCAGAATATATCGTCATATCATAAATATGCTAATTTTTAGGTCAAAAAAGGTTAAGGAATATGCTCAGCATATTTTGACCTATTTTTTTAGGTCAAAATAGGTCAAAAAAGGTTTTGTTTAGGTTTTTTAGGTTTCTTGGAGGTTTGCGATCTAAAAATCGTGAAATTTTGGAAATAGATTAATAAAAATAGTAGCTTTCAGACTGTTTTGGCATATTAGCAAAAAAGAGGTGGACTTAGGTCAAAAAAGGCCGAGTTTAAATATCTATTCAGAAGTTCAATGATTTACCGTTTTAAGAACAATTTTTAACTAAGACACAAGGGAATTAAATTGGCATTTGGTACTTACAGCCAAACGAAAGATTTGTATTTGTTTAAAATAAAGATTTCTCTGTGCAACAGCCCTAAAAGAACAATAATGGAACAATACTGGTCTTATAGATCTCGGTGTTCTGAAATCGACCTCATCCTTCTCCATTGGGCAAAGATTTCAAGAAATCCAATATCAAAGGGCCGAAAAACACCTTTAAACCTTTCCCGGACGTAATAATCAATATTTTTATACAAATATTTTTTATTTATGTTTTGTTATTTGTTTTATACAAATTGTGTAAAATAGTTTAAAAAAGTATTTGTGTGTTTAATAATTTAGTTATAGTTTTGTTTACAATATATAATTATAAGTTTTTCCATGTTTGTTGGTGTTAGTTTTTGTCTTTTTTCCGAATGTATAAGCTTGTATGCTGAAAAGCTTCGCTCCACGTCGCATGAAGTAAGTGGCGAGTAAGTGTACTTAACAACACTTTCCTTGGCAATGTTAGGCACTGAGTATGTGTAATTGTTTATTGATGTGTTGATGGCTTGAATTGTAGAAAAGTCTGGATTTCGGTGTAATACATTTTTAAGTTTTTCCTGTACGTCTCTTCCGATTTTTCCTGGTACGCTCTTTATTAAAGTGTCGGCCTTTTCAAATGTTTGCATCGTATCCTTCAACGTCATCCCTGATTTTTCCAAAGAAGTGATGTAGTGTGGCAGTGTTTCAAAATATTTTTTGATAAATATAAGATTTGATTGAAGGCTTGATTTTTTCAAACACTCCTTTATTGAGTCAGCATCTTCTGGATTAAAGGACTCCAGAACCTGCAGTTATTTAAAAATAGGCTTTTATGCAGTGTTTTCCAATGGCTTCCTTGATTTCATTAATTTTATGCAAGAAGCAGTTATCCAAATAGTTTTTTCGTATTGTGCTTTCGCCATTTTAAAAATCACTTGAGAAAACACAGCGCACGACTGAGAAATGTTTTTAGACATAAACAGTTTGGATCGAACACGCCTACTAAGGACATATTTTCCAGTAGAAATAGGTAAAAAAGGTAGAAAAAGGTTGACATATTCCGAAATATGCTTTTAGGTAGGTTCAAAATATGTAAAAAGGTCGAATATGCAAAAAAATAGGTGCCAAAAAAATTCTTTTTATCTGAAACGCATTTGTCTGCAAACGAAAATTTTTTTTGGACAACGCAATCGTAATATGCAAAAAACCTAAAATCCGATGTCTAATTATAACATTATAAAAATATTATTTTAAAAACCTAGTGATATTTATATTTTTATCTTACTATATTTTGGAATATAATTTTTAAAGCCTAGTGATATTAATGTTATTTAATCTTAAACATTAAATTTAAAATAAAATCAATTCCCTTACACTTAACCATTTTCGATTAGGTTTTCTGCACGTCCAATGTTTATTAATTATTTGCCAAGTGCTTTTGGATGGGGACCATCAATCCATAGCACACCTAAAATTAACCTAATTTTTTACCCACTCAATGTGTTGGGGATTGCGAAATGGGGGCGGCACTCACCGCCTTGTTTTCCAAAAGCTGAGCAATTTTTTACCTCCGTAACTCACACGAATCCTGGACATGGACCCCAGAGTATATTTGTGTGAGGAAAGCAGCCACAGTTGTGCTTCCCATTTTTCCGGGAGAATTTACTCTCTTGAAGATAAATTATATAAGCATTTCCCAAAGGTTAACGTGATAAATTTCCGGCAGCGTAAGCAAAATATCCCGCACAAAAACCTAAAAAGTCTGGCTTCGATCTTGCGGCCAAAAGTTGCAGAAAAGGACTCGCCGTGTGTGTGTGTTTCAGATAAATTGTTTATGTGTCTGTGGGGAAGCGATTAGTGTTAATGGGTTCCAACCACCCACCTCCTCTTTTCTTAAAAAATATGTGATTTTTGGTATGAGCAATCGATAAGTGCACGCAGACAGGCAGACAGTTGGATAGACAGTCATATGGGAACAACCAGTCGGACTTCGTACTTCGTACTTGGGGTTATATATTTTCAATTTCTTTTTCAGCAGCACATAAAGTTTGTGCTGGCTGTGCTGAGATTGCAGTCGGGGCAGTCGGAATTGCCAGGACAACAGGCAGGACGCTGGACGTAGGACTCAGGACATTCCCAAAAGTGCCCTAGCCATTGTCATTGCATCGACTTTTGCCTGGAGTTTCATGTTTAAATGTCAATTTCTCAACGAGCCAAAGTGACCAACGAGTCCTTTTTCGCCATGTCCTTGCGCATTTCGCAGGCACACACAGCCTGTAATGTATGTGAAGGCAATGGCATATATTTTTTAACGCCACAACGTCGGTATTCGGAGTCGGAGTTATTTTTTCAATTACTTCATTGTTGATAGGGTGTGATATAGCGAGTAGAATCTCTGGAAAAAAAAGGAGCTGAAAGAGGACTTGTGGTCAGTTTGGCTCTTCCTTTGTTTACCCAACTCGATTAGGAGTCCTAGGTGTTGTGATTTGTTGGCCCAAGGATTTAGATGGGCAAATATTTCCAGTTTATTCTTGGAGTAAGTTGAGATGGTGGAAAAAGAGCTTGACAAGAATTAAACAAAAGGAAAATATATAAAGACATTTTTTAAGGCTTTTCGTTTAATAAATTTAAACAAAGTTGTGTCTATAATAAATGCTTATTCTATTTGCTTGTGTTTTATAAAAACTTAACATTATATTACGTTTAAAGGTTAAATGTTTTTCGCTTCCCTTGCGTATTGTTTTAAATCAAGGTTAATTTCTATAAATGTCGATAAATATGTATATACTAGAATATACATTTTCTAAGCATTTTTAAGCTGTTGCTTTAACAAAAATAATTGTCAATTGACAGTTTCTATATTTATTACAAGTTATTAAAGTTTTTAAAGAAAAAACTTTTGTAATTACTTTCGAAATGGTCAAACACATTATTTAAAATAAAGCTTTAGTGCGAAATTGATGTTTAAAAATTCCCTATAAATGTTATTTTTAGTTAGTGTTAGTAATCTCTCCTTTAATGCCATTTAATCGAATTTCGTCATACCCACTAGCGAGACCACCGAACTGGTAAACTGGTAAACGGGTAAACGGTCCCTCCGGTCCCCATAAACATCGAACAATACCGGACAACCTAAACAACTCAATAAATCAACTGTCGACTGAGTAGCCTTTCCTGTCGCCAGAAAAAAAACACCAGAAATTGTAAACAAAACACACAAATGTCAATCCTTTCGCCGGCGAACCGAAGCTGGAAGTGGGCGAACAATGGGGGCATGGCAATTAGTCCTGCCAGGACGACACCGAAAAGAGAGCGTGGGCGGTGGGGTCAAGGGCTTACGACAGGCTAATTTTCAATTTGCATGACACCCAGCCATCCAGCCATCGATAGGCAGTTGATGGTGATCCCCAGGACGACGATTACAACATCGGGCAGCGAAATATAAATAAGTTTGGCAATTTAATTGAAACCAAAGGAGGGAGGGGAGGGTCCAAAGCTCACGGAAACGACTATTTTGAATGAATTAAATGGCCAAATGGCCGTCGAAAATCTTTACTTATAACAGCTGCGAGCTGCGAGCTGCGAACTAAGATCCCTGCTGCCCTGCTGCTCCTGCATCAGAAATATTAAATGAAACGGAGCAAATCCCATTGTCACCCGGTTTCGGGATTCGAAATTGCCAAATAATTGACAAGCTATTTGGGGCGTGTTGATTGGCAAAAACTAATGCCAGTGGGGAGTCGAAAAAGGGCGGTGGGAAATCGATATATACATTTGACTGATGGACATCGTGCATTCGGTTCCATTCGGACACAGAGAACTCTGGGTGAAGTCGCCCATTATGTGCCCTAAATTACCATTTAAATTGTATTTTTCATATTTTGGGTTTTCAAAATAAAGGTGTTTGTAAAATTGGCTTTAAGATTGATGTTTTTCTAACTTCAAAGTTATGTGTTAAATATTTATAGGTATTTATAAGAACTTGTAACCTCTCAATATTTTTTTTTTCTATTTGGTTGATCAAGTCAATCAAACAAATAAAACATAATATCGAGTTTTAACTCTTTATCTACACTTTTAGAATTTATACCAATAAGAAAGACCAATCCGATCAATGTGCTATGTCACCCTGAGCACAAAGTAAAGAACTGAGTACAACGAAAAAATCAAAATTAAGCGAAAATTTTAAGTATAGCGACTTAGTTTAGTTTTAAAAATTGTACGGCTTTAAAAAGGCCCTGATAAAATATTAAAAATACCTTAGAAAAGAGATTACAGATTAATGAAAGCATTTTCTTAATATTTATGTCAATTAAAACAGTGTTTAAATAAGCATAAACTGCATTAAATACATTTTCAAAATTTCCTAGGTTATGTGATGTATTTGGAAAATATATACTGAGATAAATATTTTTTTAACATAAATTTAAGACACCTTGAAACACATATACCCTGTCGATATTGGGATACAAAAAAAGAAAAAAAAAAGACGTGACAAGACCGCATGAAACAAAGTGACACTAAGCCATTTCAACGCAAAGGGGATTTGGCCTGCCCTTCTGTTTCCACTTTCTTCACTGGCTGATGGATTTTTTTTTGGGGGGCCAGCACAATACATCAGTATATATTCGTATTAAACACGCATTTGTATGTAGAGGGATCCGTGAGCCTCACGTGGATAAATCGGCCAATCCGTCTGTGACCCCACCACATGGAACACGGTCCACAGTCCACAGTCCATTGATGCGTTTCGTCTTGTTAAAATAATTGACAGGTGGTCGTGGGTCAATCTCTTGGAGATCCTGGGGCCGGGGCATTAGTGCCATTTATGACAATGCCGGACAAATTGCGGGCAGTGAAATTGATTGGCCAGCTGGCCTTGGACAGGTGGCTCAAATGCAGGGGTAAAGGTTGGTAAGAAGCAAAATTCTGCAATAAATAATGTGACAAAGTTAAATGGTCCATGTGGGCATGCGATGTTTTTAATGCGAACCCGCTTAGATTAAATGATTAAATTTGTTAAATTAACCAAAACATATGGTAACTGCAGTTAAAACTTACTTAATCAAGACTAGTTTAATATTGTGAAACATTCTGTGGAAGCCATAGGTTCCTGTGTATAAATGTCAGGATAAAATATCTTATATTTTAATCCGTTGTGGACTTTATTTTTATATGTAATGAAATTATTCATATTTTAGCTCCTGTTATTAAAACAGAAGACCTTTGAATTGCCTTTAGCTGCGAATTAATTACCGAATCACCTTAAATTAATGATTTTTTAACTGTAGGTTTTTAACTTAGAATCATAACGAAGTTGGTGTCTTAAGTTGGAATACGTTTATTTAATATGCTTTTGAAGGTATTTTTATGTTTGTGAAACACTTATGACGGGATACAATACATCTTTTTAAGATCTCCGTTTACTATATATGTCAAAAGAATTGCCGGCCAATACGTTGGGCTTGAGTGTCTCAGCTGGGGGAATAGGCATACAATTAGGAGGACATTCACTGGGAGGAGGACCACTTGGAGGAGGACCACTTGGAGGGGCACAACTTGGAGGAGCACCACCACCTAGTGGAGGACCATTTACTTGAGGATTATCTACTGGCGGAGGACCTTGATTCATCCTAATACCACGCTGTAAGAAGAAATGATCAATGGCTGTTAAACAGTCTCAGGAAGAAATATAACTTGTACTTACATTAATCGGTTGATTATATCCTTGATTGGGCTGTCGAGTTTGCTGTCCATATTGCTGAGGCTGACGCTGAGGATATTGCTGGGGATATCCTTGTCGTCCTTGGTATTGGTTTTGGTTTTGGGCATTGCTAAAGCCCAGGACAGCGCAGCCAAGAAGTAGAACTGCAAATGCGAATTTGGGAGACATTGTTGTTGATTGGACAAGCTTCTCTGGAAGATTCTGCTAGATTGAAGTCCGCTAAGCCCTATTTAAACTGCTCAGATGAGGTACGTTGAGAGCCTTATCAATTAAAAAAGGATCACAAATTATGTGCTTTCTGATGAAACACATACCAAGAATTGATAAGGGAAATTCTTTGGAAAGGCATTTTTTAATCTTCTGAGAAATGATAATTGGCTGAAAACGTGATAACTCATAGAGTGTCAATCAAATGATTCATAAAATATAATTATTAAGCGTAATTAAAATAACCATTTTTAATACCACATCTTTAAGTAAACAAAAATACTTACGGAGGTTTACTTTAGTTATATTTTCCTTTCCGGTCGCTTTTCTTTGTTTTTCCACATGTTCTCAGCATTCTATTAGGCAAACAAAAGACAGAAAATCAAAATGGGGTGAGAAAATCCATTTCGTTGACCCTGGAACGACGTGGCACAGAATAATTTATGGCTTGCCAACTAATTAAAATTGCATGAACACGTCTCGCATGAAATTAAATGAAAACGTTTGATTTCGATGTTGTGGTAAGCTCGTCCGTTTATTTTACTGTTTTGAGAGCATTTCTTATATTTGAATTAAATATTTCCTGATTGTTGAATTTAATCAATCGATTTTTAATTAAAGAAAAGAGGATTTTCGTGCTCAGTAACTCGAAAATAAAAATCATATGTTATGAATCATTTGGTTGCTATGAGAATACGAGACATGTGGGTTATTCCGATCTCAGCCAATTCTCAAAACTTGCACACATCAATTATAATTTCTCAGAAGAGTAGATAATGTCTTCCACAGAATTTTGTTCTTGGTAAGTCTTTCACACCAATGACACCAAAATTTATGATCTTTATGCAACTGATAAGGCTTGCAACGTACCTCATCTGAGCAGTATAAATATCGCTTAGCGGACTTCAATCTAGCAGAATCTTCCAGAGAAGCTTGTCCAATCAACAACAATGTCTCCCAAATTCGCATTTGCAGTTCTACTTCTTGGCTGCGCTGTCCTGGGCTTTAGCAATGCCCAAAACCATTACCAAGGACGACCAGGATATCCCCAGCAATATCCTCAGCGTCAGCCTCAGCAATATGGACAGCAAACTCGACAGCCCAATCAAGGATATAATCAACCGATTAATGTAAGTACAAGTTATATTTCTTCCTGACACTGTATAACAGCGATTGATAATTTCTTCCCACAGCGTAATACTAGGATGTATCCAGGTCCAGAGGATAATCCTCAAGTAAATGATGATGGTGCTCCTCCAAGTGGTGCTCCTCCAAGTGGTCCTCCTCCCAGTGAATGTCCTCCTAACTGTATGCCTATTCCCCCAGCTGAAAAGCCCAACGTGTTGGCCGGAACTTCTTTTGACATTTACAGTAAACGTAAATATTAAAAAGATATATTGTGTCCGTTCATAAGTGTTTCACAAACATCAAAATACTTTCCAAAGCCAATTAAATAAATGTGTTCAAACTAAACCCTCCTGCTCAAGTTAAAAATCACTTTCCTTAGATGGTTCGTTACTTAATTTGCAGCTTAAGGCTGTTTAAAAGTCAGATCAACATTTCAATTTTTCCTCGACATACAAACTACAGAAGAGGCAAATTTTAATTGAATGCGGAATTATTTTGTGTGTACCTGCTGCATGTGAACACCACAACTAACAGCCTCGATTCCGGGCTTCAGAAAGAGGCTCCGGGAATCCCCAGTCTTCCGAGGGATCTCCCCAATTGCCATCAGCGCCTGAGGAGCTAAAGGAGTTGGATGGATCACTCAGAAGAAATAGAGTCAGGAAAGAAATTATACAAATTTGCATGTTTTTTGTGTACAACATTTGAAACCAGCGACATTTTACCAAACTAAAATTTTAACTTATTAAAAATTTAAATTAAATAAAAATCATATAATAATTTCTTAAAAAAAGAAAACAATGATTTCTTTCTAAAGAGTAATCCAATAATATTTATAGTCGACTAGTATTTAAGAATATTTTTATAATTTGCACTTGTATATCTAATGACCTCTTGGTCTTGAGTGAAATATTAGATAGTCTCAACTCTGGACCCTGACCTTTAGCCTTTATAACTTTGATAATAAATATTTATATATATATTTTATTTTATATATTTATTTTGTAATATTTATTACATTATTATATATTTTTCCAAGTGTATCTGCGGTTCCCTGCATGTGTGTAACTGTGCGTGTTTTATGCTTTTGCGCCCTGCGCCAACTTAAATGCTAACTTATGTTTAGATTGTGCCCAAGCCCAAGCCCGAGAGCCAAGGAAAAAAGGCAGAGCACTGGGGCACTGGATACTGGGATACTCTGGGACACAGAGGAGCAAGAGGGCCAAAACAGCTAAGCCGGCTGCCACATTGTTTGCCCGGTTGTATGTTGGGGTTTTTGGCAACTGCAACTGCAACAACTGCAACAACATCGGGGGCAACATCGGCAGCAGTTGCTGCTGTTGCAGCAGCAGCAGTCAAATTGCAAAAGTTTCTTGCTTTAAGCATAAAATATTTATGTCTGCATTTAGTTTAGTTTTTGGCTGGGTTTTTAGTTACTTTCCCAGTTGAAGAAGATTTCTTTGTTGCAAGTTTGTCTGGCTGCTGCAGTTTTATTAAAACGATATTTGACTGGATTCAGAATGGAGAAAATGGAGAACCCAAGGCAGCGGAAGTCATGGCCTTAAATGTTCGAAAAATGCTTCATTCTTAATTAAATGGCTCGGAATTGAAATCTCAATCAATGTTAGTTAAGGTGAACCGAATATTTCTGAACTGGGCATCACTCGAGGCAAGCAAAATGCATTGACTGGGAAATAGTTTTGTAAATGGAGCCAACAAAGTGTTTGTTATTTTATACGGAATTGATTTTGTTATTTTTCCAATTCGAAAGAAAAATTCTTTTGAGACATCTTACGTATTTATTTGCAGATTATGGAAGTTAAGGTCAGAATCTGGAGAGCTTTTTTTGTGTTATACCTGAACTCACACAACTTTTATATTTAACAAAAAAAATATTTATGCACAGCCTTCATTAATTACCTGGTGTCCTGAAATTGAGGTCAACTAAAATAAACAATTGTACACACTCATGTAAATGTGCATATATACCTATATCAAAACCAACATTTTTTCCACTTAAACAACCAGAATAATAAATATTTTGGGCTTCCTCTCTCTTCTTCACTTCACCAACAGAAAATTAATTGAAACTAATGCGGTTTATTAATTAATAACAAATTGTGGTTGACATGTCACAGTCACAAGGATGTCCATTCACATAATTATATAAATTTGCTGACTTATGGGAATTTACCAATATTGTTTTTTTCTTGTTTCTTATTAAATAAATTTGTGCAAGGCCAAATAGTGTTTTTGAACCTTAATTAATCATCCTCCCATAAAATGATAAACCTTAGCCAAAAATAACTGAACAGCTAAATATATTTTTTATGTTTTTTTTTGGTAAGATTGAATTAATTGAAGCAAGGCATAAATATATTTTTAGGCCCTTCACAAACCCATATTTTACTCCCCATCCGAACCAAAAATTGTCTTCCCAAGCGATTAATTTACTTCCCACCATTTTGCGCATTAGCCAGGATCCTTGTGGTTATTTAAGCCCAATCCCAGGCCGTTTGTCAAATCTATATTTTCTATTTCCTATTGTTCTCCGTTGCGGTGCTCGAGAAAAGTTTTGCGTAAACAAATGATTTCTGTTTACACACTCATTTCTCAACATGTTACCTATTTAAACTTTTGTGGACAGGAAAATTTAATTAAAACCAAAACACAGCTGCTCCTCAAGTGAGTTGGAACCCGGAGCCCCAATAAAATCAACAAAACTGGGAATATGAAGACGTAACTCTGGTGGGTGGATGGAGAAGCCCAGACACTCACAGCAATATTTTCAATTATAACTCAAGTTTAGAACGGAAAACTTGTGAGTGAAATTGAAGGAGAGCACAAGGGGGAGGTAGAAACAGGCTAAATAGAAAAGCTTTAAACACTTTTGGCTTAACAATGGGAGTGAAAGAAAAAAATATATGCACTACAAAACCCAAAACAATAAACTGTAAAATGAAAACTGAGCGAACGAGATATTGACACAAAAAAAGTAAGAGAACTGCCTTCGAATTTCAGTTAATTTGACGAGTTCGTTTTCCGGTACGGATTTCCATTGTGAAATGAATTCACTAAAACAAATCAAAACTTTTCACATAACTTTCGCATCAATCGAGAGCGAGAAATGTGGGCGGTTGGGCAGGGCACCATGCATGCCAAGTAAATCAAAACAAAAAGCTCCACAGAGCCACAGCAAATTGTTGGATTGCGGATTTATAATAGTACCTCAACCCAGACTTCTGAAAACCAAACCCATAAAGACGTAGCACAAATTTCAAGCTCAAGTTTAACCATCAGTTATTTGTCCTTGTGCATTGTCCTTCTTTTTGAAAGGTATTTGTAGCGTACATGGATTTATTGTATTTTTAAAAAATAAAAATAAAATTTTTAAAATAAAAAAAAAATTTCTGACCCTTTGTAGTCTTTAAATTAAATTTTTTTTTTTTTTTAGTTTTTCATTTATTTATATCTTAACGCTTAAGACACACATTTATTGCGTTAGTCACAAGGATGTGAGAAATATTTAAAATGTTATCCTTAAATACTTAACAATATTTTGTGTTACAATTTAATTAAAAGAAGTACAAATTGGTTTTATAAGATTAAGGTCTAACTTTGTATATTTTAAAACACATAAATAAATATATAAGAGCATAAAATTTTCCAGAAAGAAAGTAATGGGTATTTCTTGGTCGGGTTAACCGACTAAATTTTTTTTATTTTTTTTATTTGATAATTAATTAAAAATTTTAGTTAAGAGCTAATTTGTAAAAATATTCCATTTGTTGTTTTTTAAGTTCTTTTAAGACCAGCCTTAAATTGCTTACCACTATAAATACATGTATTTATAAGGTCTCAATATTTGCAGCTTAGTGGTTGTCTTCTGTTTATATTATTCATCATATGACTGGTCGTTTCCTGAGCTTTATTTTCGATAGGACATTTTGAGGTGGCTTTTGTGGAAAAAGGCAGCTGAAGAAGCTCGTCCTGGAACGAGGTGAGTGACGGTGGGTGGGACAACAACTTCTTTGTGTTGATGACGTGTCAACTTTTGTGGAACTGCAAACTTTGCGCAAAATGAAGCGACAAAGCGAAACCTTCGCAACATAAAAAGTAAAGAAAAAATCGTACAAAAAGGAAAGAGAAACTGCACGATAAAGTTTTTTCTTTTTCTTTAAATTGAATTAACTTGAGAGCAGCAGCACCGACGAGAAGGGGATGAGGGACGATGCCCTTTACACCGGCGGAAAACTTACGATGATTTATTTGCTTCACATGGCAAAGTTGAGTGTCACTTTTTTTCCCAGCCTCCACGCTTTCGTATTCTTCTTCAGGGAAAAAGCGATGCGAAATGCGATTGAAAACATTTTCAACAACAAAAAAAGTGGGCCTCAGAGAAACGGAAGGTAAAATAAAGTACTAACCCGAATTGTGGGTAAATAACTCTTAAAATAAATTGACAATGGTTTACCCAAAAATTTATTCATTTTGTTTTCAATTTTTCAAAGAAAAGAAACATTTATTTTTTCTTGATAAAACATGTAAAGCATGTATTTCCTGGTATCAGTAAAATATGTATTTAAAAAGAATTCAGACAAACCCTCTTTCAATTTAATTACCCATTGACTGATTTTTGGAATTTTACTTATATGTCACTGATAAGGCTTGCGACTTGAGCGTATAAAAAGACCCAAACTGATTTCAAACTGATTCAAAAATCGGTTGTCCCATCAACAAAAATGTCTCCAAAATTCGCAATTGCAGTTCTACTTTCCGTCCTGGCTATCCTGGGTTTAAGTAATGCTGCCCAGTACCAAGGACGGAATCCTCATCAGCAATATAATCAGCAGCGATATATGCAGCAACTTCGGCAGCAGCCACATTATGTAAGTATAATAAGCACACTTAGTCTTTTTAATTTTAGCCTAGCCTAAAACATAATTTTTTACAGACGAGGAATTTTGTCCCACTTCCAACCCTGCCACCACCACAAAGCCCAGAAACCGAAGGACCTCTTCCGCCCTGCGACATATCAAATGTCCTCGCCAGCAACCTTAAGGACCCGTGGGCAAAACACTAATGTTATTATATTTATTTGTATGAAAAACACAAATAAATAGTCGCTTTCAAACCTTAAAATCTTTTACATTTTTTTAAATTATTTTAATTAAGGGTCAGTCGTTTTGTTTAATTAGTTTTTTGGTTAAAACTTGTACTGCAGATATAACAAATAAAATAATTTCAAGTTCTTCTTAGATTATTTGACTTTCTGACGTGTTTTTAAATTCGCAAAAATATTTTTATTGTATTTTTTTATTAAGCTTAAGAACATAATTTCAACTAAATTTCTGTGAAGATAAAATCACAACAAATTCGACTTCCTACAATATATTTAAAATCGATGCCGCATTATTGATAAACTTTTTCAGCGATATGCATTTTATTGTAGACCAAAAAGTACCAGACCACAAAGAAATATTGGCTGTCATTATTTATCAAAGCTTTAAAATATATTTAACAATCAGAAAAAATGTCCACCTAGAAGCCAGCAGATCAGATCAATCTGGGCTGGGGGAAAAGTTGCGTGGAGGGGGAAAACCCAAAGAAAAGTCTCAGCCACGACAGTTTCCGGCTTATCTGGGAAAACTAATTTGTTAAAATGCTGCCTGGCTTATTTGTCGACGTCGTCGTTTGGGAACAATTTTGAAGCTGATGCCGAAGACACTGACAAAATCCAAAATGCCATGCATCCATCATAGAGTTTCTAAGGGGGCGGGGCAAAAGGGGCGCAGACTGCCGACGACTTTTGGCGTCTGCATTTTTGGGTAGAAAATAAGAAAATAATTAAGGCGAAATAAATTCCTGTAGCAAGGACGCAGTGTCGCCATCAACTTGACTTGCTCAAGTCAAGTAAACTGCAAGCCAAATGCTTTGTGCACTTTTTTATCCCTATTTTTTTACAGAGTCTTTCTTAAAATACCCCGCTAAGTTTGGAGACAGGGTATATTTTTATCTCAGTAAATTTATTTTATAATTATTTCGTTGGTGTATTCTTTTCTATAATTTATGATGTTATTTACAAAACAAAAAAAGTAAAATACTGATAATAATAACAGAAAACACATAACTTTACATTAGCTGTTAAAAAGTAAATACCGCTTTATTAAAGTTCTCTATTCAAAATGTATTTATAAATATCGGAATTTACCTTTACTAAGAAAAATATTTCAAGAACATAAAACTGCTTACATTAATCAAAAAAAAATTATAAAAAATTGGAAAGTATACAAAAATTTGAATAACCTTATTAAAAAGCGGTTCCTTAATAAAAATTAAATTTTCTATCAGTGTGAGTATTTTAAAAAGATGAAATATTAACGTATTAGAATTTACTATAAGGTATTTACACAAATCTTCTTTTTGTATTTCTCCCAGTCCAATTTAATTAAAAAACGAATATATACATCATTGACAAGTTTAACATATTAGCAAGAAACAATTTAAATATAACAAAAAAATATATCATATTACAATTTTTTAGGGGTAACTTTTTGAAACAGACTCAATAAAAAGGCATTCCCATTTTTTTCAGCTGCTGCTTTTGGCTTTGCTCTCATGTTTATGCTTTGTATGCTCGTTAAGGTTTTTTTTATTTCTTACTTCGAGTTCGTTTTAATGCCAAAGCAATCGGCCCGTTACGTATTAAATTTTTAAGTGGCTTCAGTTCCTCCGATTCCCCGTCCCAAGAGTCCAGAGACACCACAACCAAATGCGGTGCGTTAATGGTTCGTGCTACATTGCCCAGGGCGAGGTCATGGTGGTTAAAGCCCAATGAGGTGTTGCCATGATTTAGTTGGCTTAGCTTACTTTAACATCCAGTGTTTAGTGTTCAGTGTTGCTCCTTGCTGTTGTTGCGGTTGCATTTTGCGGTTGAGAAGACACAAACACACACACAGAGAAGGAAAGGTGTTTAGAGTTTAGAGTTTAGAGGGACTTTCAATGCGTACTTAATAAACACTCAACCGAAATCGAACTTGTAGGAAATGCAGCAAGAACTTAAGTATTCAGGAACGTGTAATTAAAAAATATTTCCCCAGAAAATGTGCAAAAAAAATTTATTCGCGCAAATACATTTAACCAGATTAAACTCCAATCTTTGTGAATATTTTTCCCAAAGCCAAATTATGCAGATAATTGTTTATGTGCAACTTATCAATCAACCAACAGCATTGTTGTTTCTCAGATTTTTAATGGCTTACTAGACCATTCTGACCCACAAGGGGTTATCTGCTTTTTATCTGTTGGTTTATGAGTTTAATTTCCTTTGAAAAGAAGCGTCTTCATTTATCTTGAGCTGAATTGAAATACAAATTTGTTGTTTGTCAACTTGAACCGATTGTTGGTTTATTTATTTTTTGCCACCATGTTAGCATACAAGTACATGGGATAAAATTAGTGCCTAACATAGGGCTTAGCATAGTGCTTGGCATAGGGATCTCGTTCGGTGCCGGCGAGGACGTTTCCAATTGGTGCATCACAGGGGTTACAGGTGCATACGGGGCACCCGTTACCGTCGTTACCGCCTTGAGTTGGTGGGCTCGGCATATCTCCTCCTTGGGGCGGGAAAACTTCTCCTTGGGGCGGGCCCTCTCCAGCTGGGAACGTCCTCGTCTGTTAATAGTTAAATTAAAATGGGTAACCAATAATCATAAGTATAAACTGAAACTTTTTTTACTTACACGAGGATATCCCTGCGGAATTCGCTGCCTTTGCAGCTGAGCTAATTGCTGTTGGGTTAGCTGACGGTATTGTCCCTGGTTCTGGGCATTGCTAAGACCCAGGACAGCGAAGCAGGACAGCAGAAGTGCAAGTGCGAATTTTGGAGACATTGTTGTTTACTGGACAAGAGAGTCTTGAAGATTCACTGAAATTTGAACCAACTTGGGTCTTTTTATAGCAGTTCTTATCAGTCTTCTTAGCTGAAGGTTTCTAAGATTTTTGGGTTTTTCTGAAACCATAAGACATTCTTTGTAAATTGTTAAACATTTTTTGGCATTCCCTTCTCAGAAATTGTTAAGGTCTTAAAAGCATTGGGTCATCAAGGGAGCCTCTAGGTTAAATATGTGCATTATGTTCTGCGAATTCACAAGAACTTACATTTGAATATAAAACAATTTCAACTTTAAAACAAAACGGGCTAAAGCTGGTTAATGTTAGTAAACGTAAATCTATGTAATGCCAATTTTGGAACACTGGTAAAACTAGTTTACAGCTAATCACATACATTTCTGATAGAGAAAGATTTCTAAATTACAAAAATACCACTTAAAGTTTTTTCTTTTGGGCAAAAATTCAAGCTTAAATTTATGTTTCGAGTTTTTGGCCAATCAATCTGGGTAGGTGCATTATACAAAGTTCCACTTTGCCTCTCCCTTTAAAATTTTAAAAAATCCGTTAAAAAATCACTATTGCTTTTAACTTAAAATTGGTTAAAATAGGTTTAATGTTGGTTTTTAAAGTTCGTCTTTTAATTTTTAAGTAAGCACTAAAGTTGAATAATATTCTTACATTCATATCTTAAGTTTACTGAATTTATTTTAATTCAAATGTAAGGAATTATGAATTTGGAGAATACACTGTTCGCAGAACGCAATGCACATATTTAACCTATGGCTTAGTGGTTTCAAGAATTCAACAATTTCCCAGAAGTGCTTCTCAAAAAATGTAGGAAATTTTCAGCTAAGAAGACTGATAAGAATTGCTATAAAAAGACCCAAGCTGGTTTAACTTTCACTGAATCTTCAAGACTCTCTTGTTCAGTAAACAACATGTCCCCAAAATTCGCACTTGCACTTCTGCTGTCCTGCTTCGCTGTCCTGGGTCTAAGCGTTGCCCAGCAGTACCAGGGACAATACCGTCAGCCAACCCAACAACAAATAGCTCAGCAGCAATATCGTCAGCAACAAAGGAAGCCAATTCCGCAGGGATATCCTCGTGTAAGTAAAAAAAGTTTCAGTTTAAACTTATGATTATTGGTTACCCATTTTAATTTAACTATTAACAGACGAGGACGTTCCCAGCTGGAGAGGGCCCGCCCCAAGGAGAAGTTTTCCCGCCCCAAGGAGGAGATATGCCGAGCCCACCAACTCAAGGCGGTAACGACGGTAACGGGTGCCCCGTATGCACCTGTAACCCCTGTGATGCACCAATTGGAAACGTCCTCGCCGGCACCGAACGAGATCCCTATGCTAAGCACTATGCTAAGCCCTATGTTAGGCACTAATTTTATCCCATGTACTTGTATGCTAACATGGTGGCAAAAAATAAATAAACCAACAATCGGTTCAAGTTGACAAACAACAAATTTGTATTCCAATTCATTTTAATTTTGGATAAGAAGATTGCATTTATTGAAATTTTTTATACTTTTTTAACACTGAATTTATTAACAATTAAGTGATAAAATACCATTTTTAGAGTCTTGCTTTCAAAGAATTCTTTAGCTAACAAAAATAATAAGAAATCTTTTTTATTTGGTACGCTTATCGATAAAATCGCTGAAGCACACCCCTGAGCGAATTATTCATTAGATCAGTCAAAGGGCAATCAAACCGGAGAACACATTTAATATTTATAAATACAAAACGTATACATTTTGCAAATGTAATCAGCACGAGAGCCATCAACAAATCTGAAAAAGCAACTTAAATTTTAACAACTTTGACCTTCGGCTTTGGTTATAATAAATTGTGGGAGCCGAGAAAAAGTTTGGCGCTTGTCAGCGAGTTATCTATGTGTGTGTGTTTGAGTTTTCAGTGTTTTTTGAAAAACTTGCAACTGGCAAAAACCCGAAAAAAAACTTTTCCCTGCTGCAGACATACATATCACTCTCTGGTGTGTTTTGTTGTAATATATTGTGGTCAGTGGAGAGTTTCATCCTTCATCCTCCTCCATGTCCCGCCACTGCACAGCCCGAAAAGTTTTGCCAACAATGCCACATTAACACATTTGTTGAACGTATAATCAATTTGTAATTTGTAGCCGCAACAAATTCGTGGTATATAAGTCCACAACAAGCGGGAAAGTACAGGAGAAGAAAAAAGGGCGATCCGGAAAATAGGAAACTTTTATGTCAACAAGAAACTCTCACAGAAACCGATAAAACTGGTCTCAGATACACAGCTTAACTTTATTTATATGGGGATCAGGATGGACGAATAAATATAGCCCTAAATAAAGGAAGGAAAAAACGTAAACCAACAAGCTTTAAGTATTTTATTCAGGGACCAAAAATAATTATAATATTTTTGTAATCAAATAAATCATAAACTGAAATTTTCATTCACTTTTAGGTAGTTTTTTTGCAACCAGAACTAAACCAAGAATTTCTTAATACTTAGTCTTTGTTTAAAATTTTAAGAATAATTTAAATACTATATTTACTGTATTTAAATACGATTAGTATAAAATATTTTGTCTCATGTTAATCTTATATTTTGTTAAGGGGTGAAAAATATATGGAAAATCTTGAACTCTCAAATGTCAAACTCATTTTATACAAGACAAAATAAAACTATAAATAAAATATGTTTTATCACCATTCTGAATTTGTTTCACTAATATACTAAGCAAAATTTCACACTTACTCTTTTTCATAATTTTTGCTTTAAAAATTTTCAACAATTAATTTTCATATTTAAAATACTTTTTGACCACTTAAACTAGAAATAGTTTCTTTTGAATAGTTACATTTAAAGAAGTTGACTTTATTTTATAAACAAGTCCAGCACATTCATCTACATATAAATAAATAAAAAAAAACACAATTCAAGAACTCAATATTTTTAATTTTCCATCAAGAACTTTTTCACTTTTTCACAAGACTTCACTTCATATAAATCACCTTCATCAAATTTCAATGGTTTTCAATATTTCCATGCGTTGACAAGGACAATCGATGAACAGATAACCTGTGACAACTTCACAAGCTGATTTTAAAAAAGTTTCATAATTTATATTGCTTTGTATATATCCACGAGCAGAATTCATCGCACATTTGAGTGTATAAATTTGAACATTTTCGCTTTCACACTTTTTTTTTGCACCCGAAGCGTGTGTGTTATGCAAATTGAGTGCAGCTGTTATCTCTTCAGAAGCCGCAAAAGAAAAAATAAACATAAATAAAGAAAATAAAAAAAAAGAAGAGGAGACGGGTGAAAACAGATAATGCTTGATAAATGTGTGTAGTCCCCATATGCAAACACCCACCTCACCCAAGTCAATGGCCACCAGATGACAATCGGGATAAGGAATGCCCCTCCTCCCTCCTCGACAACATAAAGCGTCTTTTAACAGCCCATGGCCCACACCCACTCCACATGTCCCTCTTTATATGCAAATTTGCGAAAGGGTTAACTTTTGACTGAAGGTCAGTTGGCATTTTGTTCGGCTTTTCCACAGTCAGTATATAATAGATTGTATATCATTTTTCTCCCATTCTCGCTTTCGGAGGCTGTTCATTTTTAACGACAGAATTGATTGACATTTTGCACCCTTGAGGCGGCTGTTTTCAATATTCCGAATAAACCGAAAAACCGAAACGGAGATGAGTTTGTGTTGATAAAACCCTTTAAGCCATTTTTAGTTGATTGTTGTGGGGCAGCCAAATAGGAACAGTGGGAACTTTTGGGGGAGCATAAGAAGTTTGTACTTTACAAGTTTTTTGTGCATTTTTTTAACACATTTATTCGTCATCTAATTTATTTATGTTATAAGAAATTACATTAAAAACAATACTTGTATAAACCTGTGAAGCTAATTTATCAGCAAACACAGAGAACTCAAAAAAGTTTAAGCTAAAGAACAAAAAAGAAATATTTTTGTTAAGTTGAACAAAAGTTGTAAAATAATCAACAGAAAATTTAAATAAAGCTAAAACAATTCAATTTAATTTCCTAAAAGAAAATCTATTAAAAATCTAAAAAATATTTTTCTATAGTCCTATTATTTTGAACGTAGCTGTGGATAAACCTTGGATGATGTGCTTCAATAAAAAAGTCTTGACATGCTTAGCATAAAATGAAAGTGTGAAATGCAAATATGAATAAAAATGAAAAGAAATTGTTTAAAATTAATATTAAATTTTAAACAATTGCTCAGAAAATCCGCACTTTCTCCATCATTCATTTAGTCACGGTCATTTTATGCCTAAGCCCATAAACCAAGACGCAGAAGTGAGTCCAACCAAGGGCGAGGTGGACCTGGTAACCTGGTGGACCACCTGTAAGCCGCTTGCCAATCGCTGACAGCCACCGCTTAACGTGAAAATCCCCTAAATCGCTCCAGCTGCAAACGAGTTTTGTCCCTCGGACTCGGACTAGGACTCGGACTCCTGGATCTGACTTTAGCTAAAGCTTTTGGCTCTGTGTCCGCATCTGTATCTGTATCTGCGACCGGAACCCAATTGAATCGAGTCCTGGCGAGTCGCTTCCTCGTTTGCCATCGACAGAGAGGTAAACAAAAATGTTTTCATGGACACAACTAAGCTAACCAAAGAGCCATTTCTCTGGGGCATCATTAGCCCTGGTTGTATAGGTACATATAAATACTGTCTTCGCTGTTATTTGTTGGTCAGCGGCTAACCAATTGGTGAGTAATGTTTTTGGATAGATTTATAGACCACACCTGCTCCTTGGGGGTATACAATAAAATCTTTTGTAAGTGCTTTGGGGCATAGGGGAAATAAAACTTATAAATAAACATTTTTTGATAGTCTATTCTTGCTCAATATTTGATTAAAACTTTATTTGTAAGCCATATGCTTAACTTAGTACAATATAATATAAAACCTAAATATATTTCCCATTTTTAATTTATTCCAAATTTAAAAGAAATACATATGCATCCTAAAAATTTAACTGAAAAGCGAATTTCTAATTACACGCAACTTTTCGTTGAGCGCCGAATTGAAATCGTTAAATGAAAATGGTGAAACGACCAAAACAAAATGAAATCATCAACAAAAGCATAATTCAATTTTACGGCCCGTTGAATCCACTAATGAATTATCACACAGAGTTCGATAGGACATAGCCATGGATCTATACAACTTTTGTATAAACGAGCACTGCATATATGTAGATGTAGATATTTTTAGATGGGCCATGGAAATCGCAAATAGTTTTTCTGCTTTTATTGCATTTCCATTACGTTTCAGTGCATTTTTGGATTTTGTTTGTGTGTGCAATTCAGTATGCTGTTTGCTTGTGCTCGATAATCCTTGGCTTTTTCCCGCTTATTTCGTTTGCTTTAGTCTTGTATTTTTTAATTTATTCAGTTAATCAGCAATTTGGTGTCTGGAAAATTTGATGAACTCATTGGGAATTTCTTTTCACAGCTCAAACATAAATGTGTAAAAAAAGAAAGCAAACCAGCCGCCATATTGCGCTGTCTGTGTCCCAGACATTCTTTCGAGTTTAAATTACTTTCCCAATATGTTTAAAGAAGAAAGCCCAAAAACGTCGACAAAAAGTTATCAGAAAGTAATTAAAATTGTTAAAAAAAAAAACTGGTAAAAGAACAACAAAGTTTAAGACCAAAAATAAACACGCGGCTTAGCTTTTTAGCATGTGGTGCTTTCCAGACAGTCAAATATTTACACAAACATCATTCCTAAATTTATTTAATTACATGTTGGCCTTGTGTTTGTTTTTAGAGCTTCACTTGACTCAACATACTAAATGCTATTAACATACAAATTCTATTTTCAGCTGAAATAATAAACGAGACGCTCTCACTCCCTAATTCTGGGTTCTTTCTCATTTTAATTTGAGTTCAATAACATTTTCCCAGCGACGTTCTGGCACCAAAATGTTTTTTGTCTGAAGCTGAGGATAATAAATTTGGTTAATTTATAATTCAATCTAAGCAAAAAAAAAAGGGAAAGCAGATAAATTGTGTCTGAATATTTTAAGAGTTTGTTCACCACTTTCAAAAACAGTCTTTTGTTACTTAGTTAATAAATTTCTTTTTTACTTGGTTAATAAAATAATTTAAGCTTTTACAATTTCAGTAATAAAAATTCGGAATGGATTAAACTCTCCTCTTTTGACCTCCTCAAAAATTAAGCTACTTTAAAGCTGTCCCAAAAACTGTTTAACGCAACATTTAACCAACGGATGTGCCCACCAACCACACCCTCATTTCGACCCAAAAAAAAAAGCCATAAAAGGCCAATTTGGGGAAAGGATGAAAAATAAAAAAAAGGGTAACCGAAAAGGCCAAAAAGCAGCTTTGATGTTATTGCCGCAAATTAGCTAGAAATCTTTTGCCTACAGGTCAACGTTATCCAGTTTAGACGATTATTTTTGCCCAAAACCTGTGCGTAGCAAATACAAATTTGCCCAGAAAAAAAAATAATTTAACTTCAATTGAGTGCGAGCATGTGCAGAATTTCAAGTATATGTATTACCAGCTAGCAAAAGCAAAACACACATAAAATAAAATACAAAGTTTTTGATTCCCAGACTTTGGCAGAGTCCGTGCTCAAGTTAAAGCGGATTCCCATTTTGTTTTCCCATATTTCTCCACTGCCATCGAAAGGAAAGGAAAGCAGCACATTTTTGCTGCTTCAATAGTTCAAATACTATTTTATGCTTAGTTGATTATTGACTGCAAGTGGAAATTTACTTTTGAGGAAGACAGCAGAGAGGTTCGCTTTTTTGGGTTAAGTCTGGCAGAACGTTAAAAATTGGCAGACGAGGGAAACTTGTTTGTTTTTCAACTTACACGGAAATTGTATTTTTGCTTAGCACAAAAATAAAAAAAAAAATAAAAGGGAACATGAAAAAAT
This sequence comes from Drosophila oshimai, assembly GCA_018150695.1. Taxonomy (NCBI): domain Eukaryota; kingdom Metazoa; phylum Arthropoda; class Insecta; order Diptera; family Drosophilidae; genus Drosophila; species Drosophila oshimai. Next base: position 1,612,044 of record JAECWM010000048.1, on the reverse strand, counting down.
CTGACAGAACTTGTAAACAAATTTGGAGTGCAATAGCACAAACTATGTCCATACATATAAAATGTATTCAAAAATGTACATATTTTGTAGGTTTAGCTATGTTTTTTAACTTTGTATTCTATTGAAAGCTTTGTTTTGTTTGTTTCAATAGCGTAGGTATTTTTTCTATATTAATTTACAGTTGCATTGGCTTATACAAAATTATAAGTTAAGGGGATGAGGATTAATTTGAAACGTTTTAAGCATTTAAAAGATTAAATCAAAATATAGGGACCTACTAATGGACACCTTGAGACATTGATTTTACTTAAAAAATGTTTAAATACTTTGACGACTTTTTGGGCTATTTTATTTAAGACCCAAACTGAAATTCAGTTTGTAAAATCGTCCTTGCCTCCTTTCTGTTGCTTTCTAACAATGCGAATCGCATTCGTGCTGCAGTCAAGTGCACCGCCAGAGTATCACACACTTTTGTGGCTGGCTTGCATTGCTCTTTTCCTTTCATTCAGGCCGTTTCCATTCCATTTTCCATTCCTAACTAACCCACACTTCAAACTCTCGCTTTCAATGCGCTTTCCATGGAAAATCTGGGTTAACGAAGGTTCCTTAGAAATCTGGTGGGTCGCAAAAAAAACAGAAAAAAAAACATAATAAGGTATGTTTGATGCCCTTCACTGTTATGTTCTTTTTTTATGTCCATTTTACCTTAGTTTCTGAGAGACGGAAAATATATAATTTCTCTTTACCAAATATACACAAAGGTTTTTATTATTTTTTTGCCTAATTGTAATGAATATTTTCCTAGAATTCTTTTGACACTATTCTTTATAAAATTACTGTTTTGTGCAAATTTAAATTAATAAAAGTATTGGTATGCTTGGTACTTTTAGTATTATATCGTTAAAAAAATTTGTACACTGCTTGTAGTACCTATATTTTTATTTACAATAAATAGGTATAAAAGCTTAATTACAGTTAGTTTTTCTAGGTGCAGAATTAATTAATTTTAGCTGTTTTGGTCTCTGAGCATAGGTCAGACTTAATTGATTTTAAATATATATACTTTGTTGGAATGGAAGCTCTCTTGTGACCCGTCAGCCGATAAGACAGAGTGCTATTATTCTGAGAACTGACGTAAGTGATAAGAAGTCACTTTTGAGTGGTATAGAGTCACAATTTTATATTTTTCAAGTCAATCGTAGATGCAGGCTGTTCAGCACACAATGTCACTTTACTGGCTATTGGAAGTTCTTCTCGAGATCTGCGTTCTTGTTGGTATCGCAAATGCTGGAAACTCCTGTGGCCCAAATAGAGAGTATGCCTGTGTACTTAAGCAGTTTTGTAGCGAAAATCGGAGGATAGCAACCAATCCATCAGCTTTGTATAATCGCGAGTGCTTTCGAATGGAGTCTTGCTGTGATGTCAATAAGGTAAGTCTTAATTTAATTTATTTTTTTTAATGTGGCACCCTATTTTAATGTTCAACATGCGCAGATTGTTTTTGGAAGTCGCTTCAATGGAAAACAATATCTTCCGGGACCATACCAAAATGGTGGAATTCCTCCTCCGACTCCCAATAATAGTTACAGACCTAATACTTACAAACACAACAATAATAGGTACACACCTCCAACAACTCATAATACAGGTCAATATAATAATTACACTCCTAGGTACACTCCTAACTTTACAGTAAAACCGCCAATAACTTATAATACAGGACAAGTAGGAACTATAAATAGACAAAGACCTTACCCAGTAGAACCTCCCAAAACTAACAATCCAAATAATAGTCCTCCTGGAAACACTGGTGCTAATAGTCGAAGTACTTTTAACGGAGGAACTACAACTGCAACACCTTCTAATACAGAAACAAACAGTACGGGTATTTACCAAAGTCCTAATATCACAGTAAAACCCCCTACAACTTATAACCCAGGACAAACTGGTGTGATTAGTCAAAACCCATATAGTACAGTCAAACCTCCTGTAACTTTTAATATACAACAAACTGGTGTTAATGGTCAAAATCCTTATAGCACAGCAGTACCCCCAACCACTCATAACACAGGACAAAGTGGTGTTACTATACATAATCATTATGGTACAGTAAAACCTCCTGTAACTTTCAATATACAACAAACTGGTGTTAATAGTCAAAATCAATACAATACTGCAAAAATATCTGTAACTTCTAATACAAAACAAACAGGTATTAATAGTCAAAATCCTTACAGTACACCAGTACCCCCAACAACTCGTTACGCAGGACAAAACGCTGCTAATACACAAAACCCTTATGGTACAGTAAAACCTCCTGTAACTTTCAATATGCAACAAACTGGTGTCAATACTCAAAATCTTTACAATACAGCAAAACCTTATGTAATTTCTAATACAGAACAAACAGGTGTTAATGGTCAAAATCCTTATAGTACACCAGTACCCCCAACAACTCATAACACAGGACAAATTGCTCTTAATACACAAAATCCTTATGGTACAGTAAAACCTCCTGTAACTTTCAACATGCAACAAACTGGTGTTAATAGTCAAAATCCTAATAGTACAGCAGTACCCCCAACAACTCATAGCACAGGACAAATTGCTTTTAACACACAAAACCCTTATGGTACAGTAAAACCTCCTGTAACTTTTCATATGCAACAAACTGGGGTTATTAGTCAAAATCAATACTATGCAGCACAAATACCCTTAACTTCTAACACGGAAAAAACTGGTGTTATTAGTCAAACTCCTAATTATTCAGAAAAAACTGCTAGTTCAAATATTCAAAGTCCAATTCACAATACAGGACAAAGTGCTATGGTTTATAATAAAAGTCCTTACAATACAGGAACAGCCCAGTCCTAAAAATTTGGGTAGCTTTTATAAATCTTGCATTGTTTATTAAACAAGGGAATAAATACAATCTTGTTTAGTTTAATTGCTTTACTTAAATGTGTTAGTTTGGTTATGAGTATTGAAGGAGGATGTTTTAATAATCATAAATTGTAAAACCTATTAATCAGTTATATTTTACTTTAATAAAGTTATTATTCACAACTCTTTGTAATATTTTGTTTGTCTTGTTTGGTTACCAAAAATTATTCAACTCTTCAGCAGACGTTAAAATCTTTAAGCTTGGCTTGGAAAAGTAGGGTGAAAGGTCTAGGAAACTTGAAAAAATCAGAGAGAGAAAGATAGAGAGAGAGTGAGAGAGAGAGAGAGCGTGATGGGGATAAAGGACAACTAGACCGCTGCAGCTGTCACCATTGACAGGAAGTCAAAAGTTGGCGTCCCCCAAAAGCGGAACTGAAACTGACAGCAACAAACACACTCTCACAGCCGCCACAAGGAGGCGAAAAAAAAATCGAGGGGCAACCAAAAAAAAAACGAAAGGACACAAAAATCTCAAAATAAAAAAAAAAAAAAATTTGATTTCCACAGACAACTAAAATATTTTTTACCCATCCTCCGCAGCCATCGAACCCATGCCAGCTGCTGAGAACCAGAAGAAATCAAATTTTAATATAAGAAGGAAAAAAGTAAAGTGAAATAGGGGAAAGAAAGAAAATAAAAGGACCTTCCGAGTGCGTTTTCCAGCTGTTTCCCTTCAACGAGAATTTGTCATTTCTCCTTCTCAGCCTTTCTCTGTCTCATTCTAAGCTTGTTTGCATGTGTTTCTCTGTCTGTTTGTGGTTCGTCCTTCGTCCTTCCTTTGTTTTTATTATTGTTATTTTTTTCAACAGGAAATTCGTTTCCGTTGTTGTTTTGTTTTTTGTATTTTGGTCACAAGTTTTCCCTATTTTCCGATTTCTTCGACTGTCTGCGGCTGATTTGGAAAATCGGTATCAATTCTTTGAAGAGGCCTTTAAAATAAAAGTATTTTCGTTCTTTCTATTGCTTTAAACCTGTTAGTTTATAAGTTATCCTTACTGTTTATAAAATGTTTATAAAATGTATAAAAGCTTTATTAAAATATTGTATTTAAAATATAAACTTTAAACTGTTAAAATCGTTGCTATAATCCTATTTCAACCTTGAGCAAATATATATAAGTCAGCCTTACACTCAATTAAATCAACTTATTTTTGGTCAAATTATTTTACATAATGTCGGGGAAAAAAACCAAGGCTGCTGGGAATGGAACATCTCAAGCTCATTAATTTAACTTACCAAAAAAAAGAAAGAAAAGCAGGGAATGGGATTGGGAGTGGAAAACTCGGGCCAAACAATACCGAGATAGAAGACCAGAAACAGGATGTGCGGCCAGGTAAGAATGGAAGCAGAACAGGAGGAAAAACAGGACGAAGGAAAAGCAGCACGGAAGCGGATTTTCATTCAAGGTAAAAGCAATCAATCAATATTCATGAAATCAGATTTAATTTTAAGCGCATTTAAGTTGCCAGCCAGGAGGACGCCTTGTCCTTGTCCGCCTGCTCCTCCCACAAATTTCTCCTTGGTAATGATTCAGCATGAAATTTTTGGGTGACTAAAGAAGGGCAAAAAAACAACAAAATTCAGAGTAAAATGAAACGACGTCGACGTCAAAGCAAATGAAACTGAAGAGAGAGAATTTCGTTGGACGAACATCATTAGAAAGTTGCTGTTGGATTCTGATTGGAGTTGGGTTTGGGTGGCTATATCCATCCGACCTTGCTAATTGTATGACAACAGTGGGCTGGGATGGGTGTGCCACCCACCTGGCCACCTCCACCCCCACAGCCACCTTTCCTTCCTTCCTCCCTTCAAAGTAGCTGCGCGCATAAAACTAAGCTGCCAATTCAATTTCGTAATCAGAGTAGCATGAAAAATTAAATAAAACATGCAAATAAAATTATTACGCATAATTTGTGTGCACAGGGGAGATGGAAGGGCTTTCTCGGTTGATGTGGCTAGGCAACACGATTTTCCCGCGAAGGAAATGATTTCATTTCTGCTGGGAAATTGAGTGATTGGCGGTGAAGGCGACCTTCTTGGCTGACATTTTATCTTTAAGTTTGGTTTATTATGTATTTGTTAACATTTGGAAAATTTTTTTGTCAAGTTTACGAACTATGTTGAAGTTTCATTAATTAGTTAATAATTTTAAGCTTTTTAAAAGTTGTGTACCTACCTTTTGTAATGTGGGTGGTTTCCCTGTGTCGAAAAAGGAAGATGTTGTAGGGGAAATAGCTAAAAGCTATTGATTTCGGACGACACAGACGATTGACAGGATTTCGAGAAGTGTACCTCTTGCTGTGCTCAAACTAGCTCGCCGGATTGTCGTGGGGTCTTTCTACTCTCCTATATGCCAATCGATCCCATTAGCATAATATTTTAGGTACACGTTTGACTGCGAGTTTATGGCTATTATTAGTAGTGGGGTTGACAAATAAAATAACTGTGATAGGCTACCGACTATAGCCAAGTAGTATTTCGTTCTTTAGGCTGAGAATTAGATGTTAGATATCCCATTTCTTTACCCTCCCTTCCTGTATCATATTAAATAATAATATGACCCTTATAAAAGTTCTAGTTTTAATTCATATTAACACTGACCTGCACATGCTCTACTCGGGACGAATAAATAAAGAAATTAAGCGATCATTTTAATATTAAGTGTACATTTTAATAATTCCAATAGCGTCAAAATAATCCATAGTAATTCTCGTAGTTTTCTAATATTGTTTTTAAAGTGTATAAGTTTATATTTACAAAGAGAAAAGAAATAGTTATAGTCTAAGTTATCAAAATTTAAATTAACAAAATAGTCGTACGATAGTATGTATTTAGGATATTGGGATTTCAATTTTTGTATCTTTAGTTAAGAATAAGGCGCAAGTATATATATAATTCAGGGGTCAATTCATTTCATTATTCTTACATAAAACTCACTCTTTACTTTTATATAATTTCCAAGCGTGATCGTTGAGCTCAAGGATGACGGTGGTTGATGAGTGCCTTATCCAACGTACCATCCTAGACACTATATTTTAGTTTAATATACATGTAAAGGCTAAGAATATTATTTATAAATGAAAAAGGTCTCGAACAACAGTCCATCTCTAGCAGAACAGTTTTGGAACGACTGCCTTGCGCATACAGCTTCGGTTTTAAAGCCACTCGAGTAGCCCCATTGGCACAGTTTGAGAGGCGGCGATGTGTTGGCCAAAACTGACTTTAGCGAAGCATGATTGTCATCCGAGTTCCCTGAAGACGATTAGGTGTGGTACAGGTCACAATTATGGGGTCATTGGAGCACTATTTCTTCTTGTTGGTGGTGTTGCTCTGACGGCTTATGTAATCATGACCACGTGCAGCTTACGACCTTTGATCCGTACTTTGATCCGGCCTGGAGAATAAGCCTCTCCGACGGCTTGGGGTTTCCGGTTTCATTAGCCAATAGAACCAGGCTTTTGTGGTTCCTCGTCGAAAAGTATCAGGCCCTCAAAGGGCCAGGCGAGTACACGGCCTTAGCCGGCAACTCCCGAGTAGAAAAGATCTGCGAACGGTTTTGATCTTCATTTCCACTCACGTAGAATTAATTAATCTTTACCTTTGGGTTTTTAATCACTGTTAACCGGTAAGGTGATGCGAACGATAATTTGGATTAGAGTATTAAATAAAAGATTCCGGGTGACACGAGGTTGCTTTATGTTATAGATTTTGGACAACTTGTATTCGCACTTGTGTTCCCAATGACTCGATCGACGGTAATGAAATTATCATTAGTCGCAAAAGAAGTTTTGAGCTCGCAACCGAGCTTTTGAGAGTTCGTGCAGACACCGACTTACTCAAGCCGGGGAGATAACGGTGGAATCATACGATTTTCTACCTGCATGTTACCCGAATATTGCTTATCTATCATATATGAGCGTTTTTACCCGATAAGAGTGCAAGGCGAAGCTTTCTGCAGATGAACCATAAAATGTCTTATACTTTAGAAGTTTCACTCAATGCAAATTATAAAGAGAACTTAAGAGAATAGGTATTTGTGCGCTCTATTTAAACTGGCCACTACACTTTAACGCATATTTTCAAAAAATTGTTTTAAAATTTTACTCACATTGAAGTGAAAATACTTTTAACCACACAATTGTGCGAAATTTAAAAGGAACGTCCCAAAAAAAAACTTTTAAAATATTAATAGTATATTGTACTTAACAAAAATATTAAAAATCTAATAGGTTTTTAGAAACGTTTTGTTTAATTAGATAAGGTAAGCAGGTACTTTCTTCATTTTGAGCACAGCTGAAACCGGCTGAACAAAGGACAGAGTTAATGAAGTCCTTAATCAAGTTGTTTTAACATATACAGACACAAATAAATGCAAACATCCAGTGTGTGTTGAAGGGTTTCAGTGGTTCAGGCCAAAACTATTAATAGTTTGTAGGGAAGCTAACCTGAAGTCCTAAAGTAACAAGACTTAAGTGAAATTTCGAGGGGGTTAAATCAAATATGTTCATCTGTACATTCTTTGCACCGCCTCATTTTTCACAAACATATTCCCCTTCCTGACCTTTTTCTGGTCTATATACTCTATCATATATTCCCCCTAAATCATTATTTTTATCTCTCTTAGAGATTTGTAAATTTGTGAAGCATTTTTAATGTGCTTAATTTTATTTCGGCTTCTGCCAGTGGATGTCGGTGTTCCTCTGTTTCGGTTTGAACATGTGTTGCTGGATAAACTTTTTCATTGTTGCCCCCGTACATCACACAAGCGGCTTTATTGGTCAGCAGGGGTTAAAGTAGCCGAGTTAGTTTGTCAGCCTTGGCATTAAACCACCCACCCCCCACCCACTCACCCCATTATTCGCCTCATTTCCATCTGGCAGAGTTGCCGCGCCGCGGGTTATTTGTTGGGTTCAAAGTTCTGGTCTAGTCTGGTCGCTCTGGGATTGGGATTTGGATTGGGATTGCGGGTCTGTGTGGGTTGGGTCGGGGGTCCATGGGTCCGTGGGTCTCCGGGTGGCAACTGCCCCCTGCTGTCGCTTTTGCACCATTTTTCGCTTGTTTAGTGCTCTAATGGGGCATAAGTGTGATTTAGCAAGTGTTTAATGAGCTTTTCACTTTTTTCCCCAGTCGTTTTGAATTATTTTATTTCCATGCTGTGTAAGGGACATAAGTTTGTTGGAGGTGACACGACAAGGGACCCAAATAACCATGTATTTGTTTATCAGGTATTTCTAAATTAGCTTTTCACTGTAAGGTACTTTATGGGCATTGGTGACATGAAATTTTGGAAGAAATTATGCAATTTAAAATAGCTTAACCTACTTCACAGTTTTTATTTCATAAATTAATAATTAAATCATTTTTTTCAGGCCTTAAAGTTATACTACAAGAACTTAAAACCCAAAAATAAATTTGATTCGGAGTGCTTTTAATTTACAAAATTAGTATTTTGAAGTGTTTTAATCGAATTAATGTTTAAGAGTATTTTTCAGCGAATTTTTTAAACACATCCGTACCTATACTTTAATTTTTTTGAAATCGAAAGTTATGTCCAAATAACATATAAATCTAAGCCCCAGACCCCTTTAGCTTAAATTCCAATTAAAACTTTTGTTACTATTACTACATCTTTAACCCGTAAAAACTCGCAAAAACAATTGCATGAATATGGTAGTTTCTACAAAATTCAGCCACCCTCTTTCCCACTCGCTTCGAGCCACCTCACTGAGAATTGGGAACAGACTGAGCCACGACCCACTTCGTATCAACTTGGCCCAAAGTGCTGCTGCGTGTCCAGAGCACAAAAACAAAAGCAGCCCGCAACCTATCACAACATTTGCTGAAGTATGTAGCTCGACTCGAATCCAGACGCGACTCGGAGTCGGGAATCGGGAATCGGGAACTGAGAATGGAGAACCCATAATCGGGCCTTGGGCATGGGCTGTTAACGTTGTAGGTCAGTGGGAAATATGCGGCCAAGAGAGCGGGTGCCTAAAAGGAAGCCCGGCTAAAAGAGAGAGAGCTTTTGTTTCGACTGTTTCGAAGTCGAACAGGAAAATATCCCACATAAATGGGAATTGGTCCCAAAAATGTTGGGCGATGGGAAATGTTATTCTGTATATTATGTTAACTAAAAGACTTCTACAGAATTAATGCCGTGATTAAAAATACAAATAATTAATAAATAAATTAGACTAAAACAATATCATAAGGATTTTCATATGTTAATGTTGAACGGGACCACGGGTCAAGTTCCCCGTACGAAAACGTCCATTGAAGGTGGAGAATCGGCATCTCGTACTGGACGCCTGTCGAGTCAACGGCTGTAAAAAATCAAGTTTTCGGCTTAGCATCAATCAAAAGCATAAATTCGCAAATTTTACTTACATAAGGACGCTGCTGATTATCCTGAAGGTATTTTCCCGAGTACAGGGCACTACTAAAACCCAGGACAGCCAGAAAGGAAAAAATAATTGCAATTGCGATTGTTGGGAACATTTTTGATGATTGCACAAACGAGTCTTGAAGATTAAGTGACATTTGAAATCAGTTTGGGTGTTTTTATACGCTCAAATTAACGAGTAAAATTCCAAACATTTTCGGTGTCACTTACCTAAAATTAAAAAAACTGAGCTTCGCGAAATTATCAATAACCAATTTACCGTATCAAGAAACACTTAAGAATTTATATAGCTCAAGATAACCCTGGGGTTATGCGAAAATCAAAGAGAATTTCACTGAAATCCCCAAACGACCTAAATTTTTTTACTAAAGCCTTAACACATTTTGCAATGGCCTTCTTTTTTTTTTTGTATGTCCTATGACTGATTGAAGTACTCCATTCTCAATCAGCAGAACAAATCTCGATGTTCGTTCGAGAATTTCCACCTGATTTCAACGTCGGCATGCAGCTGGTAACTCAATACCAAAAACACGCTAATATTTGCACTAATTTGATTAAAAGCATTTTAATGGCTTGAAGACTCGGCTGAAGGCTGCCTCGCAGGTAAATGTTCGCACATTCATTTTGTTTGGGCTGCTGGCTGCTGGAGTAAAATCTCTCCATTGGCAGGAAGTTTGGCCTGCAGTGCCGGAAGTACAAGTACACACACACACACACACACACACAGTGAAGCCCCGACTTCCCTGCAAAATGGCCGCCCATTTAACGCATGTGTTTGCACGCCACAACTTTCCAATCCCCCAAGTCGAAGAAGCCCAGTTGAGAATACGCCAAGGAATTTTCGGGAAACCCAAAACCCTTACACAAACCCAACTCCAAGGAATGTTTCAGGCTTCCACCGCTCCGTTTTTTTGCTTGGGTTTTTCCGCCATTTCAGCAGAAAACTCAACCAAAAGGCCAAAAGTTCAAATGCAGCAGCAGCAGCTCTGCCATTTCACCTGACTGCAAGAAAGTTTTTCATTTGATTTTTCTTTTCTTCTTTTTTAGGTTTCTGGGAATGGAAAACATTTTTCTGGTATTTTGGCTTGCCTGCGGGCCTTCTCCCTTTGCCTTCTCCCTTTTGCTTATCGTTTTAGCCAAATGTTCGATTTCGAACTGTTCGCATTGGATTACCTGCGGATTTGTCCATGTCCAGGTGAGCCCCTGTTCTGGTACCATATCCCACATCCACATCCACATCCCTTTCGGCTCGTTCTCATTACCAAGGATGAGGAGGATGAGAATGGGAACCCCCACTGCGGGAGTCCGTCATACTTTATTTGTTTTTCCAGCTAAGCGCAGAAGTTCAGCCATCAACCAAAACTTCAACTGCAGCGCAAAGTCAAATTTCTGACCAGAAGACCAGAAGACCCAGGAACCCAGTAAGTGGCGTCAAACTTTCAAAACTGAGCGTCTTGGCACTTTTGCATATTTCCACCGAGGAATACGGAAGGGAGTTGCAGGAGAAATGGGTTGGTTACGAAAAGATCGTTGGAGGAGGAGAATGGATGTGTAAAATAGTTGTGTAACTAGGACGAATACTAAATACTCTCGAAAAATACAGAATTTATTAAAAGAAGAACCAGAAAAAATATCTGCTTCATAAAGTAATTTAAAACTTTATATATTAATTTTTTCTAAATTTATTTAAATAAGGTATCACATTTAATTATACTTATTGCTGTTTGAAAGCCTTAAATCCATAACTTATTAAATTGTATTTCAAAGAAAAAAACTTAAAATATTCGAAGACCATTCATTAAAATATTCAATAAAAATTATGTTGTTCCTGTTGTAAAATATTCCAAATTATTATTTATTAGATATAACATTTTGTATAAAAATAGTAAAATATATTTTTGAATAGTATTTTTCTTACAGTATAAATGACAGATTTATTAAAATTATTTATTTTTTTTATTTTTAAGAAAAGGTAAGATTCCGGATGGGTGAAATTTATTAAAAACTAATAACTTAATGAGCAGTGGTAAATCAAATATCTTTGCTTAAAAAAAAATTTAACTCTACAAATAGTTTAAAAAAAAAGGTCCTACAAGCCTTTTGACAAAATTACGATACCCTTGAGATGTTGGACAAGGAGAAACCTCGTTCCTGGTTTTCTACCCGTTTATTTTTATTTCCTCAGACATCGTTTATCAGAGGTCTGGTGCTGTCTTCGCTCGGCTGCGTCTTTCTTTTAAACACTTACTTAAGTGGAAATTTATGTTGTTTTTCTAACCGTTCTTGGGAGCTGAAGGCGGAGGAGCTGGTGGAGGAGCTGCCAGGCTATTGGTGCGCAAATGTTGCATTTGATATGTGCCAGACAAGGGACCTAAACCTAAGCCCAAGTCCAAGTCCTTTCCATTTGTTGTTGCACCCGCTGCACAACCACACCCACACCCACACGCAGATAAAGAATTAAGTATCTGTGTGAATGTAAAGACAAGTTGGCAAAGTTTAAGTTTTGCTTTAACAAGATAACACGCACCAGCATGAAAAACTGTGGCCAAAACTTTTTTCACGGCAGTTGGAAATCCACAAGAAATGCAAAAGAATGTAGAAAAGTCAAATATATAAAATGTAAAAAATTGGATAACTTTAGTTTATCGTTGTAAATTATTTAATCCAACATTGTGCAGTTAATCAGCCCTATCAGTTTTTTAAATCCCAAGGAAAATAACACAAAATTCACAGACAGTTCGGCAGGTACTCAAAAAATAACGAAACACGATCTCAACTCATTGAAAATAAAAGTTGCGAAAAAACGTCAGTCAGCTGGCAGTCATCAGACAGCTCTCCAAAGTTACCCTCGGCTGAAACAAAAACATCGTCATCAGCAGCGGCTGGAAAACTGCTAAAAACGAATCGCGAAACAAAAAGCAAACAGCCGAAAAAAATCACAAAACTTCACACAAAAAGCACTCAAAATATTGTTGATTATGGCCGAACAGATACAGCCTTACTCACAAAAACATTGAGGATGGTTCCGAAATTCACAATCGTCTTTGCTTGATAAATAAATAAGTTTCCTTTTTTATTTTAAAATTTTTCTTTACTTTTTAAAAATTATTGTGATTTTGTAGTCACCATGAAGTTAATTAAAGGTATTATTTTTACAAACAATATTATTATCATCATGTTTAATAACACAATATAAGCGATGACAGGAGAAATCTCTAGAGATTTGAAATCACCCTAAAACGTGCTTAAAAGTATGCTACAATATATTTTGAAGTCTTAAGAGTTTTCTACACAAATAACCCAAATTGGTTTTCCACTATCAAAACTAAAGAAATCTCTAAAGTTTAAATCTCTACGGTTTAAAATCTCTGGAGCTTTCTACCAAACTACTTAAATTTTATACCGCAAAGAGTTTTTAAAATTCAGAACCCACCTGATAGACACATTTTGCCTCTGCCCCTATCCGCGTCCAAAAAACAACAGCAGCAAAACGGTCGCAATGAACGTCGTCATATGGCTCTATTCCCAACCCCCCTTTTTTGTTCTGTACTCCGCCGCCCCTGCAACCATAAAAACAAAACTGAAAAGCACGGCCGTAATGTTTTTTCGACGTCCGCTCACTCGGTGTGTTTTTTTCCAATTTTTTTGCACTTTTTTTGAGTGTCTTCGGTGTTTAGTTTTGGGTCATTGCGCACTGGTATTGTTTGGCCAGGGGAAAGGGCATCTCGGCTGCATATTTGTTCTCCCAAAAACTACGTAGTTAAAGGGCGTTAGTACTCGCAGTGCGATACTGTGCAGTGTCTCGTTATCCATTGAAAACTTTGCCTCTCTACGAATTTTGTTTGCATTTCTTTTTGGGAGACTTTTTCTTTTTGAGAGGATACCCTTTCGGAATTATGAATCGTCTTAAAAGTTAAAGAACATATTTTTTATTACCTACTTAGGTTTAAAATGGTAAAGGTGCTTGCCTAGATATATACTTAATTTAATATGTAACGCAACTAATATATTTATTTATTTAAAAAAATGTTTAATATTGTACTTGTATCTTTAAATTAATAACTAACAACACAATTGTTGTTGCTTTAATATTTTTATACTTTTAAAACTATATTTTTAATTGTTGCTAAACATAAAATAATATTCTGAATAAACTCATTAATTTATACCTTTTTTACAAATCTTTATACCTTAAAGTCAATAGAAAACGTTGTGTTTTTGAACCACCTACTACTCGAATTTTTTTTAAATCAAATGTTGGAAGGTGCCAATTTTTTAGGGTATCCAAAATTTGCATAGAAAATCAAACTCTGCCTTTTTGGGCACTTTTCCAAATAACAGTAATTGCTGCCATCATGTTTTGCAAAGTGTGTGAATGTGTGTTGTGGGTGTGTGTGCTGTGTGTGTGCGTGTGTGTTTGAGTGTGAATGTGTGCGGTACTCCTTGAATGCAATTCACAGAATGGCGATAATTGTTGTTGACTTTGCTTGCGCTGCTATCACCTCTAAAAACCAAATCCAAAGCGAACCCAAAAAGCAACCAAAACCCATGCCTTATCAAACCCATTCCACACCTGACGTAAATTCACTTGATAAGCTTAAAACTATATTTTAAGCCCTTTGTTTGGGCGGACTCTTTAATTAAGGTGGAAGTTGAGAAAGCATTTTAGAGTTTCGGACCCGTCAACTTCGTTAAAAAGCCAACTTGGCTTTTAATGACTTTGACTTTTAATTTCATTTAGCTCTCCTAAAAGTCAGCTCAATGTTTTTCACCTTGCGACCCTCCAGCTTTTCATTGCAATAATTTTCTAAAATGCATTTTCATTAAAGTCTTAACTGACAAGTTTGGAAAAACAAAGCTTAAAACTTTATTAAATACCTTATAGGTGTTTTAAATTGTTAAATAAAAATCATAAAAAATACAACAAAAATCTGCAAACAATTTAAATCAAAATTTTCAATTTTCAAGTAACGAAAAATTCAATTTACCTCTCATCTGAGCATTTTTTAATTAGACGAATAAATTAAAAATCCCCTACAGCTCTAATTAAATGCGACATTGCTTAGAAGTACTCATTTTCCCCCTTTCTGCCGCCACTCAATCACTTTCGCTTAATCAGCGGCAGGTAAACAAAACAGGTAAAAAAAAAACAAACCCCTCTGAAAAGCCAGCTTTTTAGAGACCTAAATTGGGGTTGCAGAGCGAAGGACAGAGGCTGATTGCTTAATAATATTTTGTGATGATGTGAATTTACTTTTATTTCTCATTTGGGAAGGAAGCCAACCCCAAACTCCGGCTTTAAGCTGGCTCCCAAAAGGCTTCCCTTCATTCCGTTCCCCATATTCATTGGCTTTTGGATTCAAATCAGCTTAGAGACCCAAAACAGGTGACAAACATTTTTTGTTTTCTGTTTTTTCTTTTTTGCCCTGCGTGTGAGGAATGCTGCAGTGCCAAAGCATGTGTAAATATTCATGTTGGTATCGGGGTGTTTTTCCTTTTGTTTTCTTACGTGTTGAATTGGTTTTTCTGTTTCCGTTTGTTTTTTTTTTTTTTGTGGCATTTGTTGTTTGCCTCTGCGATAAAAATGTAAATTTATGAAGTTTTAATCAATTTGGGGAATTCTCGCTTTCTTTGTTTGTCCCTCTGTTTTTTTGTGCGCTTTGTTTTTCCATTTGTCTGTTGGCCCCAAAAGGCAAAAACACAGACAACAACAATTTCGTTTTTGCGAAACATTTAAAACATATTCCCAGCTTTTTCTCCCCTGTTTATTTATTTTTTCCTTTGACTGTCGTGTAAAGCGACGCACAATAAAGACCCTAATAAAATTTTAATTTAGTGTTATTTGTCACCAGAGGGCGAGAGAAGGCATATAAACCCAACAAAAAATAACGCAGATGAATGTATCTCTCACTTTTCTGTTTAGAATTGGGTGTTAAGTTGTAAAAGTTTTTTCCCAAATGAATTGAGAATGGGTTTGTCACTTGAATAAGTCCTCCTAAGAACTAGCAAACACACCTTTGTTTGCCCTAAACAATTTGTAATATTTTATTCAACTAATTGACACACGCCACAGCAAACGCATAAATTTTGAGGCCACGTAACATAATATTTATTATTTAATTAAACATAAACCAAATGCAGCAATATCCAGCCTTCTCTCTAACAAATTGATTGTTTATTGCCGGCACACATTAGCAAAGGCAATCAAATTCGCAGTTATTGTATTTCAGCATTGTCACACGCTGCGTATACGCATTGTGCGTTTGTGCCACAAATAATCCTCAGACTGAGGCGTTGTGGGTGGTGGGTGGATGGGTGGTTGTAGTTATGAAACACGACCACAGGCCAAGGCGAATTATGAAAGCGAGGGGGGGGAAGGGGGGTGGGGTACCCAGGAAAAGCGGAAAAGCGAGACTCTGACAACTGCGGCAACGGTAATTGCCAATGTCCAGTGTCCACTGTCCACGAGAGCAGCAGCAGCACAATTCTGTCGACCATTTGGAAAGCGTTGCTTTTCTCCTTTATTTATGTGCTTTATGGTCGCAGGGAAACGCGGGGAAGCACGGAAGTACAGTGGGTGTTCAGCGGGTGGCACTAGGTGCTGACTACATTACTCCGAACATAATTTTAATGTACACAGTAAACGACGACAGCGGAGAGAGCTAACTAAACAACAAACAAAATGCCTGGTAAACTGATAAATTCCCTAAAAAAAACTACAGATAAATACATTTTATATTCATTAACTTATGAACTTTCTTTTCAATTATATTGGTCTTGTTTACTTGATAATATAATAAATATAATAAATAATTTTATAGAGTTTTTGTTTTATTGAACTTTTTATGATTAATCTGATTTAGAGATTAATCTGATTTAGCTGATTTAGATTTAAAATTTTATTGAATAAAATCAATTAAAAATTGCATTGAATAAATTCAATTTAAGCTCATCTCCAAGGAGTCTAAAATCAAAACAAATATGAAACAAATGTAAGTATGAAGGATTTCCAAATAGATTTTCACTAGTTCATCAAAATCTTCTTAGCTTATTCTTAAAAAAAACTAGATGTTGACAATTAATAAAATTTTGAATTTTTTCTGAGACCTAATAGATTTGTTCTAAGTTCCCTAAAACTCCTAGGTTAGATAAATTTTTGAGCTTGAATTTTTTGAAAAAAGTTTTCCAAATAACATGAAACACTCAAAAGACAAAGAGAACTAGAGATTTCCCCGAAAAGTAGACAGAAAAACCAGTGCGAAGGCAAAGGGACCAAGTTCTGGTCGCGTTGTCACTTTTTAGTTAGTAGTTGTTATTTATGTGCCATTAGTGAGTGCCTAAAACGCATTTGGAGGCCCAGTAGGTGGCGAATTTCACTCGCTTTTTCCTTCTCGATTTATGCCCTCCGACCGGCGCGGCGGGCACTGCCACTGAAAATGGTTCATAAATTCTGGGGGGGGGCCGTGCGCCGAAAAGTATGCAACTGGTTTCAATATTTCGCATGCTCCTATTATCAGTGGCAATCATTTATACCTTTCAGTCGTCTTCCTTTTCGAGTGTGTTTTTCCCACACTTTTTGCACTCCGGATCGTGGGTCGTGGGCCTGTTTTATCGCCGTTTGTTTTACTTCCGACATCGGAACCAGAAACGGAAATTTCTCATTTCAGTACATTTCCGCCTTTCGCGCACACACACTTGCAAACACTGTGAGAAAAGGCCACTCATATGCAGATCACATGCATAACAAGAAGGAACGGTATGGTTGGGTTTCCAGACTATAAAATTCACGTAACTCTGTTAAATAATAGCTTCCCTAAATTTAAGCTACAATTCCGCCACCTGTTGGCAGGTTGACAAAAACAAGCCACCTACTGGCAGTTCGACATAAATACATATGTAGCTTAACATACATATACAAACATGTGAATGTAGAATAGTTTTGTACGGACACCAACGCTCACAGTATTCCCTTTTACTCTACGATTAACGAGAATAACAAGCTCGCCTTCAAATGAAAGATAAACAAGGCCATTGTATCGAGTGAGGGGTTTGTAGATGAAGAGACAAATACATTCATTCTATGTTATAACAAATATGCGAGTAATGGCAACGATAAAAGGATACAAGAACAGCAAAAAGAAATCGCCAGCAAAATGTTTTAAAAACTGCCAAAGGCATAATTTTTACTTTCATGTCGTTTCTCTTTGTCTTTTGCTTAGGAATTTGCCCAGAACTCTGACTTGATATTGCGATGGGGCTTTTGGGTTAAAATGGGTCGAAGGAGTGGGTTGTTTACTAGGTTGACGTCGTAGTTGACATCGGTTTTGCATTTTCCCCCTTTCCCTTATTGTAATTTCTTCTTTGTAGTTTGTGTAAGTCATGATGTTACTGTGATTTGTCTTTGGTGTTGATACTTAAATGGAAAGACTGACCAAGTAACCACTAGATTTTTTGTTTGCATATACAACTCAAATATTAAAGCACTATAAAAACTGATTTAAAGAAGTGACTTTTTACTTTTTATTTATATACAATAATATACTTATTTATTTAACATAGTTCTTAGGGCAACTTTTTAAATTTTTTTAACGACTTGATATTCTTTTCAATATTTTAACTTTGCGTAAAGTTACGCATGTCCTATTAAAAATATTTTAACTTTGATAAAAAAAAAAACCAACGGGGTAAATTTATTTATTGAGCTGTTTTAAAATTTTTATTTGTTCATAGCACAAAAGTAAAAAGCAAATGAACATTTTTATTTATTTATTTATTCTTAAAAAATTATAGGCTTAACAGCCAGCTTTGTTGACCAACTTTTCGTAATTCTTTAATGAATTACTCTGTGGGTATTAATTAAATGAGATCCTATTTTTTTTACTTTGGTCCAAATTTCTCACACTTAGAGATTTTCTTTTTTAAAAAAGGTCGTTCAAACTTGGTGTAAATTTGACTGCTATAAAGGTACGACCCACTCGTCCGCCATTCACCTGCGCAACTCCTTTTATTTTGTTGCCAGAACTTCCACTCGAGTGAGTTTTTGTGAGAAACAAATTCAATTTGCATATTTTGACAGCAGGACCGACTCAAGAGCAAATAAAAAAATGTTGCCCCAAATGAGAAATGAGAACGCCTGGCGCTAATTACAAGAATTTATTGAAATCAAAAGTGTCGACTTACGCAGTGCGGGAAAATGAAATGAATCCTTGGAAAGGTTGGGCTCTGGAAATCGGCTTTGCCTTGAATCGCATTTCGAATTCCGCGGAACGGGTCCTTCGGTCTCCAATTATTGACACTTGACCAAACGGCCAAGCGACCAAAATGGTAATTTCTATTAAAAACTTTACGAACAATTTTTGTTGAAAAGAATTTTTTCTTTCCATTTTTAGGGTCATTTTTGTTTGAAGCCAACGAAGTAATGAAAGTGCTGGGTCGAACAGAAAAGTTTTCGATTTCAGTGCTTTTACAAATTGGCATTAATTAATTTTCAATGTTTTTTTCCTCTTTTTTTTTGTCTTGGCACTTGAGACTTTTTTTAAGCGAATTGCATTTCAGTTTTAATGAAAAATATTTAGCAATTAGTGCACAGAAAAGGAAAGTCAAACTGAAATTGTTTCTTACTTGGAACAAAATACCAAAATTCCTTGGGATATACAGTTAAAAAGCCCTGAAAATTAATGCAGGCTTTGGTTTTTACTGATTATGTTTTTAAATTAAAACCAAGGCTCAACTCAGTGTTAATCCGCATGGGGAGAATATTTTTATCAAATTTAATGTTTTGCATTTCTTTTTTTTTGGTTTTTTGTGAGCAACAAAACATAATCTTTCATTTCACTGGAACCCTTCTCTCTTCATATAAATAATTCCTTTTCATTATATTTGTGAATGAAATTTCGCGCGTGTTCATTTTTTTGTACTTATTTCATATCTTCTTTCGCCGGCCTTGTGCCTAATATGAATTTTATGCAAAAAAGTGCTTTAGGTGGGTGGAGGAGGAGGGTGGCTTTTGGCTTTGGTCATAATGCTTACCAGGTTGTGTTACCCTTTTTCCCTTGCCGTGTGGCATTAAAAAATTTAATGTTGTTATTACGGCACGCGAAACTGTAAAAAGAAATTCTTGGGAAATATGGAAAAAAAGCTAACATAATTTATTTTGCTCATTCAAAAAGTTAAAGAAGTCATTTTAAAAGGATAAAGGTCACATTTACTAAGTTACTTTAATATAAACACTTTACTATATCTTTAGGTTGCACATTAAAAAAAGCCAAATTTTGTTATAAGCGGATATTTGAAAACGTAAAAAGTTTACCTCCATTCTTTACCATCATGTCAAACATTAGGAAAAAAAAAATGTACAAACAAAAAGTAAACTTTTTTCTTTTAAATTGTATCCAACATAAGTTGGGCAAATGTATAAACTTTTCAATACATATATTTTTATATATACATATATATGAAAAAAGTCGTGTGTGGAAAAGTTTTTTTTTTCTCACCCAGCTAAAGACTGAGGAGAAGGCAATAAACTTGAGTTTTCCGAGTGGTTTTTGTTTTTCCTACACGCCCTGCAGTTCGATGTGGTCAAGTTTTGCGCACTAAGCGAAACTAATGTCGAAGTGGCGAAGCGCGAAAAGCGACCCGGGAAAGTGTTGGAAAACTAAGAAAAATGAGACGATAATGGTTGCGATATTACTCCAAAGGCAAAGTGCTCTCCACTCCCCATAAAGAAGTTGGTTTTATTGCACAAACTTCGACAAACAACCAACGAAACCAAAATCGCTAATCACTGAAATCTTCTTTTGGTAATAGATAAAGGTAAAGGAGGTAATCTTTTAATGTAGGTATTTATAAAAAAAAAAAATTGTTTACACAAAAACCATTCGTTTATAATGTCCTGCAAACAAAATTATATTTCTTGTTTTAGTTGAGATTTAATAAACTTTCCTTATTTATTGTGCGACTCACAAAATTAATTCTTCTACTCTAAACTTTTGAACATTCACAAGCTTCTTTTTTAATCTTTATTAATTGGTTTAGTTGTTATATTTAATGAAAATAAAATTAAAAAAAATCACGAAACAAACAATATGTAGTAATATTGATCTTCTTGACCATAAATCACTTCTGTACAAAAACAGAAATCAATTTGAGTGAATCCACCAGGAGAACTGATAACTTGGAGTCATCGCAAACAAAGCAAGACTATAAATAATATTGGAGCTGTCTTTGTATTTGATTTCAAAAGGGAGAAGTTCCCATTCCCCGAAAGTCCTTTGGCTCTGAGAATTTCCATTGTTTAGGCCAAACACTTCAGGCCGCATTGACAACTTGGCGTTAAATTCGACCACGTGAAGGCAAAAATTTTATTGACGTTCTCTGCAATTGTTTGCGATGACAAAAGAGTCGCTCGAAAGTGACTGAATATTGATAGGAATTTACCCAAAAATAACCAAACAACTGAGAAAACTTTAAGGTTGTTTTTGCAATTTATTATTTTAGCCATATGTCAACCCGTTAGGCAAAAGAAGGGAGAAAGCTGCGAAAGGTGTTAGCCACAAAAATAAAGCCACATATTTGGCGAACATAAATTTTCAACGCCAAAAGTCAAAAACATACCAATTTCATATTTTTCTTTGTTTTTTTTCTTTCTCTCTCTCTCTTTTTGCAGAACGACGCAATGCAAAGCAAACGTTTTTACCAAAACCTCCCAAAGGAGGCCAGCTGCCCAGGTTTATGTATAACCAACATGCTAATGCCAAGCCACTAAAACACACATTTCGCTCACAACTAAATGGAAAAAATCGCCTGCAAAATTGAAAAGTACGTTGCTGGTTTTTCCTTGCAAGTTTTTTATATAAATCTGGAACAGCTGGCACTATAAGAAGAGTAAGAAAATCGCAAAGGTAGTTTAATAAAATTCAAGGTAAAAATCAGCCAGCATAAAATACATTTACGACATGCACTTCTATATTGAATTATTAAGGCTATTTCAACCAAAACTATAGGTATAAATATAATTTTTCACCTTTTCAATTTATGTTCCACATATATAAAAAAACCTTTCATCTTACTAACACACCAACAAAAAAAATCCTTTCAATTACACTCAGAAAAAAAAAATTCCTAAATTTTAGGAATTATGGACTACATTGCCAAATTTGAATTTTTAAGGGCACAATGGACTTAAAAAGTAAACATGTTTGGATTTTTGGCCTTAAGGGTACCCCCCCCATTCTCGGTTTTAAAAAATCGATTTTTTTTTATTGTCTTATTCGAATCTTCATCTCTTCAGAAATATCCCCTGAAAGTTTCAAGTCGAAATTCGAAAAATTCTTCAAGTTACAGCCATTCTACAGTAGACGCGTCAGGTGGAGCCAAGAGCACGCACAAAACTTTAAACGCATTTTTCTCAAAACAGTGTTTTTATGATCGGCGGGCATTCTAACTCAAAAACTATTCAACCGATCAATCTGAAATTTTAATATGTTGTTTTGTACATCAGTAGCTATAACTTAAACCTTTAAAAAAAACAATCGATAAATATTTACATTAATTTTCAGCTTAATTTTTAACTAAAAAACGTTGAATTTACAAGAAAATACATTCAAAGGTCCGCCATTTTGTTAATTTTTGCCCGAAATAAAAAAACAAGGCACAATCCCTAGTCAAACATGTACTTTATCCAATCCTTTTTAATTTTTTGATTTCAGAGATTCCAGTCACTTGCAATCGTGCCCGCCGTCAAAAAAAAGGACTTTTTGTTAATTTAAAAAATGTTAATAAAATGTTAAAAAAAAAATTATGTAAAACTGTTTTCTCGTTCTTTAAGTTTCGAAATACATATGTGAGAAGATCTAAACCCTCAAAATTGATTTTTGTTCATTTGCCAGCCGATTAAATATCACAAAAATAATAAATCGAGAATGGGGGGGGTACTCTTAAATTGATCATTTAAGGCAATACAACTTAAGGAATCTACTATCCGAAAAATAGTCCAATTACCTTAAAAATTATTTCGTACTAGCTAGAGGGTAGCCTAGGGGGTAAGCAGGTGGACCCACGCGCATGGGAGCCAAAATGGCCCGGGTTCACTTCCTAGCGGTGTCGAAAGAACATTTTTTTTTTTTTGCTAAAACTTTTTATTTTTTTATTTGCCGTAGCACTTTACTTAATAGTAAAAAACTATTTAACTTAGTTTTTAACTTAAGGAACACTAAGAAACTATAAATTTGGTATGCACACACACATCCTTTAAAAAGCTGTTTAGAACGGCGGCTACTAAGAGCGACTGTAGAGCAGATGTTAGGACTCACGCGTACAGATCCAAAGGTCAGAGGTTCGAATCCCAGTGGAGTCAAATGGAATGTAAGTTTTATAAATAATATCAAATGTTTAAAATTAATATTCTTCTGCTTATAAATCATCCATTCAACGAGTCAATTCCAAGCAAACAACAATATGAGAAAAGTCAAAATAAATATTTTTCTTTTCAAGGCTATATTTGGACTAGATTTAAGGATATTATAGCCTTAAATGTCATGGACTTAAAATAAGTCCATGATTCCTAAGCGCAAAAAATAGTCCATTTTACCTTATTTTAAGTCCATTTTTCGGTATATTAGTCCATATTTTTTTCTGGGTGTATGCTCACACTTAAGAAGCTAATAATATAAACTAAAGGATAAGCCCTGCCAATATGAACCGCTGGAAAACCAGGCCCAAAGTGTCATCAAAATGGCTGGCAGAGAGAGTAACACGATTGAAAGCCCTGAGGGCTCATATGGCTTTAAGCCGACAAAGAGAAAAGCTCACACACACACACACGCCTATCTTAAGACGTTCTTCTTTCTTTTTTTGAGAAAATAAATAAATAAGAAAGAACGCTCAACTGAATTTAAGCGCTTTTCAAATACGCACACACCCTCCGAACCCACTTAACGCATTTATGTTGAGAACGTGATATAATAAAGAGAAACAGGAATTCTGAAGGAGCCAAACCCTAAATCCTTCAAAGCGGACTTACTCGCGACTATCAATATCAGCGATTCCCGGGTAACCCTTTGCACAAATATTACTCATATACGAGGTGGACCACGCCCCCGTGTTTTAAGGGATTCAGAGGTCGTCCACGCCCCTTCTCCATTTCTCCATTCAGCTCAAGTCAAACGCGGCGCGCAAAAATATGCTATAGAAATTTTTTCGCACCCTTAGCGAATGCCTCGCCTCGCAAATTGAATTGAAATTCGATGGCACTTTAGCTGGGGATTCGGAAAATGGGGATTGGGGATTGGGGGGTGTCTTTTGGGCCATGTCTTGCGCTTGTCTATATTAAGGTCCCTCAATCTGAAGCTGAAACTCAGCTGCCTTCATCATCATCATCATCATCGCCATCCGAAGGGGCGCATTAGGCGCGCATTTTCGAGTGCCTTTTCAGGGATAAACGTAAATTTTATTAGTTTTTTTATGCTATCCCCCCCACTCGCAGTCTCCTTTGCATTAGCGAAAATTAGTCAGGCTAGCAACACAACTCAAAGGTTATTCGAGCATCCCATGCATTCCAAGCTATTTTATGTACAAGCTTCACTTCACTAGTTTAAAATGTAAAATCGACTAAAGCCCAATCTCATATTGATCAAGGTTGCCCTGGCTCTGGGTCCCAAAATAAAATCCACTGGAAATTCGTATTCTGTATGAGAGTCAGAGCCAAACAAGCTCTGTCAATATTGAACCAGGCCCCCTCGTGAAATCCAATAAAATAGTAAGCTAATAAAATGTAATAAACTCCCCCAAAACGTCAGGAAATTAAAAATGGATATAAATTTTGCAACAAAACAAGCAATATGAGATTTTAGGATGGGTGCAAATAAAAAAAAATTGGGCACTGGATTTTTGACATGGCTTTTGTTAGGGATTTGTGTTAGCTTTAGGTTTACAAATTAAAGGATGGCTGTCTTTTGGACTGTAATATTTTGGCTTTTAAATGATAAAATTGTGTATTATATTTATCACTCAAAATATAGGACAAACCTTTAAATATCATACTCATACTAAGAACATTTTAAATGTATCATTATTTTTTATTGAAATAAAATCCCTATTTAAATCCAGAAATAAAAATCATCTGGCTTACAATTCAAAATACTAAAAATAAAATTTATTTACATATTTTTAACCACTACTCTAACATAAATCGTATGCTACTTAAATTGTTTCCAACAAAGTTTAACATTTGGCAGCTCAACAAAGAAAAAAAAAGTGCGCTTTGAAAAGGAATCCAAATTAACGCAATGTAATTTGACATTTTTGCTTGTCAAATTCAACAGAAACTTTTTCCAATCGTTTAATGAATTACAAAAAACACACTCTTTAGTCCTTTTACTCCAGAGTTTTTGTAATGAATTTGCCTTTGAGACAAGTGTCGGGAATGTCGCTGAGTGCGTGATTAAAGCAAATTGAAATTGGATATCAAAATGTAAGCCTGACATTTATTGGACAGTCGAAGGGGACTCGAGCAATGCAATCGCTTCTTATCAGGCGGTAGATGATAGAAAAGTGGACTCAATTTCAGGGTAAACACCTTGAAACAACCTTCCCCATCAAGTCAACACTTGGCACCCCATTGAAGGTAAAGCTGGCAATTCCCTGTACGTATAACTACGCACATAGAGTACACTCCTTCTGGTGACAAAAAATTCGTGTAGCATAGATTAAGGAGCTGTCCTCGCTCACATTTCCAAGCGCTTGGCAAATACAAGAAATTCCAACTAAAACTAAAACCGAGGACACAGTCTGAGATAAAGGCGGCGAGAGCAAACATTACAATTACACTTTTGCGGACAGTTTTCCTCTGGCAATTGTGAAATTTATTACGTATACGCAGCGTGCACCGAAGCCAGCGAACTTCAAAGACATTTCTCCCTCCCCGGGAAATAGCATATATGTATGTCGTAAGAATTCGTGGTGGAAACTAAACATGGAGAACAAATTTTCCTTCGCTGACAGGTGGAGAAAATGTGCAGCCAGAAAAGAACAACAAACTTTACGTGGGATTTGTTAAGTTTATTCCAACATTTTGATTGCGTTTGCAGTTTATGCTGATTGTCCGCCCTTCTGTGCAGGTAAACACACTGTAAGCTGGTACCATAAACTTGAGTTGGCTTTTAAGATCTCCGAAATCATTAGGCAAATGTGCGTCTTTAGACTGAATTTTGTCTTTTTCAATTGTGATTTATTGCGGTCACATCGCAGAAATTTTTAACAATTTATTATCCCCTCTAACAATTAACAGATTTAAATTTTTAAAAATTCAGATTTGGTACAAGCTGATTTTTAATTAATTTGTGGTATTGGCTAGTCAAATAATTTCTTTACTTCTTATGTCTACAAAGCCCTAGTTTATAAAGGCCAATCAAACTTATGTAGCTGAGATAATTTGAATTTCCCTTCACAATAAATTAACCTATTTAAGAGCCCATGGCCCGTAAAAGATTTCAGTTAACCCAAACTTCACAGGGAAACCCCCAATGGTGTGCTTCCATATACCATGCTCATTATAGTTAACCGCACATTAATGAAATCTCCAAAGGGGGAAGCATGTGTGGGCCGTGGATGATTATATGTGTGCTCGGAGCAAAGCAGCTGAAATTTATATGCCACAAGATGCACACTGAGCAGAGGAGTGGAGATAATCTGAAGTGGTGGAGAGTGAAGTGAAGACGATGCCGATGACTTGTCCTCTCCATTCAAAGACCCTGCTCCACTCCTCTCCACTCCACTCCATAATACCCCGTTGCGTCGTCTGACTCTGATTGATTTGAATAAACGCGCGCATATTTATCAAATTAGCCACAAGCACCGCACAGCGAGACATATCGTCTTGGCCAACTTGTGGATAGGGGCACTACACATACATATCTTACACTTGGAATAATAAGTGTACGGTTAATTTATAGAAATTGGTTATTTAAAATTAATTTTTTCTTAAAGGACTTTTACTGAAAAAATAGAAAAACTTCTTATAATAAAAACAAAAATGAATAAAAACATTTTTGCATTAAAACTTTTATTTTTATTATTTTTTTTTAATTTTATTGAAAAAATATTTTTATTCATTTTTGTTTTTATTATAAGAAGTTTTTCTTAATTATGTACTACTAAAATATATATTTTTGGAACATTTTTGGAAACTATTTTAAAAACAAAATTTTATTAACCACGGAAAAATATGTAGAAAATGTTTAGAAAATATTTTTTAAGTTTAGTGAACCTGGTGTTTTACATTTTTAGAGAAAAATTTTAAAAATATTTACGTGCAAATAAATAATTAAAACTGAAGTTAATATTGTTTCTAAACTATGTAAAAATATGTCGAAAATGTTTTAAAAATATTTTTAAAATTTACTGACCATGGTGTTTACGTTTAAATCAATAACTAAAACTTAAGTTTATGTTGTTTTAAAACTTTGTAATACTTAATCTATCATACAAACAAAGTTAAATCATTTCTAATATTTTCCTACAAATAAAAAAATAAAAAAAATTAAAAAATAAAATTTGCTATGAATATTTACCTTAAAAGACATTTTTTTCTGAGTGCATATAAGCAAATATATGGCAGTGGCAGGGCTCGGTGTTTCGCACAAAGTGTCATCGACTAATCAAGCCTGGGTGGTGGGAAGAAAAGAGGGGGGGGTCTTATACTCGAGCTTGGACAGATGAAATGAAGATGAATCTTTTGTGGTCAGTGAAGGCATAAATTTGATCAAAACGGGAGCGGTGAAAAGTGAAAACAACATAATAAATAGGCTTATCAAATTGATAAAATGTTCAGCATTCTTGCCTTGATTTTGATTTAAATGCCTGGCCATAAATCAATAAATAAATGAATAAATATTACATCTATTGTTCTCAGCGTGGTGGCGGCGATAATAAATAATATCCACCGAGGCAAACTCTTTCAGCGAATCGCGGGCTGTCCATTAGCGCAGGGCATAAATAAACAATTGTCCATTGTCCGGCAGCTGAAGCCATTAACTGGCTTTGTTTAGTCGGCGAAATAATAATAATAATAATAAAATGGCCTAAGCTCCCACTTTTTTAACTCGCACGCTAGCCGCTGACAGAAATTTTAATATTTACTTCGCTCATTTTTAATGCATTTTCTAAGATTTTCACAGGGAGGGACTGGGTTTAATAAAAACTTGGCTAAGTATATAAGTATAAAGGCACCACACAGCACAAGGGTTAAGTCAAAGAGGGGCCCAGACTTGGGCCATAATTTTGAATAATTTTGTTATTTATTTCCCCCTTTTTTTTTTTGGCCAAGACTCAGCAGCCACAAAGGGAAGGCCAACAATAAAAAGAGGCCCCTGGGACAGAGGGGAGACCTTTGATGGGCATTGCATTATATTTTCATTAAAACCCATAATATTTAATGTTCTTTTTGGGGGAAACCTAACTTTTAGGGCATTTTCCGACTAATTAAACGGGTGAATTAATATAAAAAAAAAAAAACCTTTCTTTGTTTTAATAAAAAAGTTTCTTAAGCTAAAAAATAAAATTATAACAAAGTAAAAACTAAAGAAAACACACACAAATACCTAATGTAAAGTTATGCTGACGAAACAATAAATGAGGTCACGGGGCGTATACGTAATGCCAATAAAAACACGCAGAGCAGGGAAACTGTAACTGAAGTAAAAGGGAAATACCAAAAATGCCGTTTTATTGAAATTTATGGCTAAAGTTTTCCTCTACTCGCCGTTTCCTGCAATCCACATATTTCAATTAGTTTCAATTTGGCTAAAAAGCCGCACACACACATGCATTCATACGTACTAACTGGTATTTCAATTGTAGAATCAATTTTTGATCGCCACAAATACTGGATAAATGGGGGATTGTTGTGTAGGCCTCTTAAAAATTATAATAAAAACAATAATCGAATATTACGCATACGCCACCCCTTTTGTTTATTCAGCCAGAACCAAAAATATTTATATAATGCCCCGCATGTGGTACACATACATATATTTCTATGTCCGTGGATGGTCAGCTGCATTGGCCATTGAAACGGAAATGAGAACTCAACGCAGCGGAAATTTAATAACGACCAACAATTTAGCCATCGAGAAGGGACGAGGGAATGCCAGAAGATCGTTCGCAGTCGCACAGGACAAGAAGGACATATTTATGCGGCCATTTTGACTGACCACATCCAGTATCCACATCCCACAGCCCACATCCCACATCCACCATCGAAACCAGCTGCGACCACGCCCTCCAATTGTTGCCTCCATTGACAAATGACCATTTCATATGTGAAATGGCAATTCAATTGATTTCTCTGCGCCAAACCGTTTGCAATTGAAATGAAAATAGTTCGAATATGTTCCAGCCATCGGACGCCGCCCATTTACCCAATAATGAGAAGTATTTCATAAAGCCCCAGTCCTGGCCACATAAATTGCTCTGTGTGTGTTCTTTGGGCGAGAAAAACTGACAACAAATTGTCAATAACATTGGAGCGATGATGTTGTGAGCCAAAATGGCAACTTTGTAATGGAATTTATTGCCTAGAACAGTTCAAGTATGTCAACAGGCATAATAATAAATTTTAACGTTTAATTTGACATGGCGCACCATTCTACTGATTGTATCCTCTTTTATATTGGTTTTCCATAAATTAATTGAAAAAAAAAGGAGAAGGAATATAGGGACCGAGCCTGGTTAGATTTATTATTTGTTAATTGCATAATTACATTTTCTAGCAGGGATCTCAGTGTGTGCACTCAAAATAAAATTAACTTAAACAATTTAAATTTTAATTTTTATATTGTTTTATTAATAATTTCTTGGAAAATATTAAATTTAAATTATTTTTAAAAATGTTTGTTTTTCTGCTAAATATTTTAGAAAAATACATTTGAATAAAAATGAACTTTAAGTCTTACTCTTTCTTTGTTTAAGTGTTTAAATTCTTATAAAATTATTTTTTTAAATTTACTTTTTTTCCCAAAATATTTTAGAACAATTCATACATTTAAAAAAATTACTTTTATTTTAAGGTTTTCCTTTTCTTTATTTAAGTGTAAAAATGTAAAAAAAAAAAAAAAAAAAACAAAAAGTACCCCACACACATCAACACACATTACAAATGCCTCGTTTATCAACAAAATCGCATCGGAGGCAGGCAATTTCCTATGAAATTAATTTCCCTAATCAACAAACGAGCAAGTCACCCGGTTAACTTTTTCTTTTTCTTGTCCTCAAAGCGAACGCATGTCAGGACCTTGTCAACCTTCCCCCGAGTGTCACTCCTTCCTGTCGCTCCAATCAAGTTTATTAAATGCCTGCTGCCTGGGCTCAATTATCATCTTGACATTCTTTTTTGAAGGTCTGGAAGCCTGTGCTTTATAATTCATCCAGCTCAGTCGCTGATATGTGGAGGAGCTGAGACTGCCAGCTGTGTTTGTCAGATAACAAAGGAGCTCAGGACTGGGCCATCCTTTTGCTCCATTGTTCATTTCTTTGGCTGAGATTCGGGCGCACAGATATTTCCAAGCGCATTCTCCTAAAAATTAAGTTATGCAGATGAGAGCTGTAGAAAAGAGTGTTTATAAAAATATGAAAAGTGAAAACTCAAACTTGATTTAATTTTCGCCAAGCAATTACAAATTCCCAACTCGTTTCCATTTGGCCGAAAAAGCTTAAGCCAAAAAGTAAATGTTCCATTATTTTCTTTAATTTAAACGAACCCACAGTCGTTCGGTTTGTCCCTCCCATTCGGTATTCTGTCCCTATTCACACGGGAACACAATATAAAGACCATTTGCATAACAAAAGGCTTCTCCAGTTGCTGCACAATGCAAACATTGCTAAGTCGATTCTTAATTTTCAATTAAAATCCAATTTATTATAGACAAAGCGTCAAAAAAAAGAAGGTTCATTCTTTTTGCAAAATGAATTATAACTTGAGCAAGGAGTTTAATGTGTTTGAGGTTGTCATTGTTGGATAAGAAATTTCTTTCATAAGCCACTTTCTGCACTTTATAAATATTTATTTTAAATTTGTTTAAATCACAATTGATTGTTAAAAATTATTAAACTATGTTTTAAAGTTTTCAAACAGTATGAAGTAAGTTATTCTTATTAATAAAACCAACAGCATTTAAAATATATATAGAACAAATTTTATTTATATACGTTGCAGTTACAAAAATATAAAAAACGTATATATTCAAAGCTCAGAAGATTTTTGACTTATATTTTTCCTCCTAAACCCGAATGTTTCTACCAGATCCATCCTCTTATCCTTTTTCTTATAATATCCATTGGGATCCAACTTCAAAGCCAAAGTTCTCAATGATTCTTTGCCACTTGAGTGCAAACCTAACAACAATTTTAGCATCGCCAAATCAACTTGTTCTTCCAGTTCGATAATGACATCCAAGTAGTTTTCACAGGACCACCGAAAATCCTGCATTCGCTCTTTTAATGAAGTATTTTCATGTCTACCACGAACTTCCATAAGATAACCGAGTAAAATTTGAGCTAGCCTAAAGAACTTTTGTTGCTG
This sequence comes from Drosophila oshimai, assembly GCA_018150695.1. Lineage (NCBI taxonomy): Eukaryota > Metazoa > Arthropoda > Insecta > Diptera > Drosophilidae > Drosophila > Drosophila oshimai. Next base: position 1,581,124 of record JAECWM010000048.1, on the reverse strand, counting down.
ACAATCGAGTTCGAGTATTAAATCGTAGAGTTGCTCTAGATAATCATTGCACTTCCGCAGACTTTTCGTTTGAAAGGACCCCAACTTAATGGTACTCAAATATATTATATTTGCCTCCAGCATGTCTTCCAGGGTTTTGGCTTGGTTACAGGATAGCGTAAGTCTCTCAAATGCAGTGGCTAATAAATCCTCAAAAAAATAACTCTTGAGAACTCTCATTACACTCATAAAAACTTCGATCAGCTTGTCTGTTTTTTCAAGACCATAAAAATCCTGAAAATTTATACGTTTGCGGAAGTGCAACTGCTGTCTCACTATCCTTTCGCTCAGCACGTAGTTTGCATAGTGAAATTTCCAAAGGCCGGTGAAGATTGCCTCGTACTCCTTGATGTCCTCACCGAGAAGGGCTCTCCAGTGAGTCGGAAAATTCCACCGAAGGACGAGAATAGACCGACATTTGGGTCCTTCGTTTGGGCCTCTATCAATATAGAAATCCGGGATTGGTTTGCTTAACATTTGATCTTTCATCTTGTTGAACAGCCGAGTGTTAAAAAAACTTGTAGGCTCTTCGAGTACGGGTTCAAAAAGTTCCAAAAACTCTCTGGTAAACTTGAAGTCGGTGAGCATCAAGTACTTGTGGAGCTGAAGAAAGAGTTTCTCCGGCTTTGACTTTATTTCCCGAAGTCTTTTTAGGGCCTTTCCAGATACTTCTGAATGCAGTTCGCGGATAAATTCATATAGAGGTTCCTGATCTCCGTAACGATAGAAGTGATCGAAGGTGTCAAGCAATTTGCAACGAAGTTCGTTGCTACTCAGAGAAGTTTCCACCTTGAAGCCCAAGTACTTTAGGGAGTAAGCTAGCGCCTTGCCCACGCTTATTATCATTTCAGAGAGCTGGGGATCAAACCAACTTGAAAATGGCTCTGTTAGCCTGTAGGATTTCTGCCAGAAGTCATCTGTGCCCGCGGTTGCACTCCGTTCAATGAGGAACTCATCACAGTCCAAGGGAGTCAGCTGACCACTGAGAAGCCACCGTTGGAGCTTGACCATGAGAGGTTGGCTTGTCACTGTTAAGAACTTTAGCAGAAGACTCCGTTGGGGTCCAATTCTCAGGCCCAATTCTCCGTGCAACGAAACCACAATGGATTTTCCTTTGTTCACCTTTTGCAGGACATCCAGAAGCCACTGAAACCGCAAATAGAAACATCTTGTTTCCCGGTACAAACCAAGAAGGCTGCAAGGATAATTTTTCCGAAGCTCGTAGAACTGGTGAAAAGTCAGGAGGTCCTTTTGCACACATCTTCTGAGGGCAGCTGCAGTGTCTCCCCGATGGCGGAGAATCTCTAGCTGCTCTCTCAACGATTGATAAAGGTGTCCCAGGTGGCCGAGGGACACCAGAATAAAGGACTCACTGAAGCTATCCTGATGTTGAGGAGACCGCAAGTGCAGCCTGCCAGTTAGGGAAGAAGCTTTCAAATGAGGCGACTCGTAGCCCATCATCGCATGGAGGGCATCTGTGTATAGGAATTTTGATCCTGACAAATCCTGACCACCCATATCCCTGCAATGCCAGCGCAAGGACTCGTAAGCTCTTTTCTCCTTGCGGGTGAGCAGATGGTCTAGTTTGCATTTTCCCAACTCAACCATTCGATTAGAGTGGCTCATGTCACTGGAAAACTCCTCCGTGATGCGGCTTATAACGAGGTCCAAACGTGATTTAAATGAGGCAACATCAATGACTGAGGATTGGCCCATGATCTCATAGAACTGATCCAACTGTTCATAGAAATCGGGAGCATTGGGATCGTCCTTGGACCACTCATAAGCGGAGTTTGATTTAAAGATTTTAATTACAGCACGAGGAGCTGCAATGATGTGGCGTTGATGCTGCCAAATTGATTTTGTAAATAAAGTTGACATCACTTTGTTCTCATTAAAATGATCTTCCTTGGAGTTGACGTCCTGTTTATTCAGACCTTCAGGAAAAAATTTATTTTGATCGACCTCATCGGATTCAAATGGTTTCCCTTGACTTGACTTGTTACTCATGTCATCCATCACCAAAGAGTATTCCCCTGAGACATCAATGCTTACGTTAGTTGAAGAAGCCTTAGAAACCTTTTGCTTTTTCAGACTGTCGCTTGATATTCGGGATAACTCTGTTAAAGACTTATCCACTTGCTTTAGAATGTTTATTTTAACTTCACTAACCGTTCTTGAAATCTGGCTTAAAATTGGTAAAAGCTTTTCTTGATCGTCCTCTTCACCTTCAGATTCACTCGGTTTTTCTTTGTTGAAGTTGTAAATTGGAGCGTCCTTTTCTTGAGCGTCCTTTTCTTGATCGTCTTTTTCTTGGTCGTCCTTTTCTGGATCGTCCTTTTCTTGGTCGTCCTTTTCTTGATCGTCCTTTTCTTGATCGTTCTTTTCTTGGTCGTCCTTTTCTTGATCGTCCTCTTCACTATCAGATTCACTCGATTTTTCTTCGTTTAAAGTAAAATTTTGATCATACTCTACAAAACAGTTTTCATCTAAGACTTCAATGCTTAAGTTATTTGCAGAAGCCTCTGATTCCTGCAGCTTATCACAGTCCCTTTCATCTTTACAACTATTAATTATACTCTTAGTGCATTGATTTAATTGGGATAGTTCTGAAAAAGATTGGTCTACTTCCTCGACGTCACTAGTTTTTTGTGTAATTTTACTTATTGTTGCTGAAAGCACTTCCTGATCATTATATTTATTCAACATTCCTCGGGCTTCCTCGTAACGCTCGACATCCATTTCCAACTGATTTGTCTCACTTAGTTCAATTTTTTTAAGCAAATTTAGGCGTAACTCTTCAGTAAATTTCGAATAACAGCCGTTTTCCACAGGCTTATTAAATCTTACTTCAGAACTCAATTCCGATAGAGATTTATCCATTTCTTTTAAAATGTTAATTTTAGTTTTACTTACGGTTTGCCTTAGTTGGGTTATAATGGGTGAGAGCATTTCTTTCTCGTTTTCTTTTGATTTATTTTGATCATTTACGGTATTATAAGGTGACTCACTTTCCCCAGTTAGCGATAATTTTTCAGTTTCTTCCGAATTGTTTTTTTCACCATCTTCACTGATTGTGTCATATGAATTCCTATGTTCTAAATATAAATCATTAAAACTCTGGGAATAATCTTCAGCTGCTGGATCAGTTTTATCTTCAAAAGAATTTTGTTGAGAATTATCACTTATAGGAATTTCCATTGCATCACTACAAGAATATTTCACCAAATTATAGGTCGAAGTATCATCAGTAGGTGACACTGATAATAAAGTGTTTTCAAAAGGAATATACAGTTCTGGAAATTTTAGATAAGTATCATCAGAATCGAAATAACAGGGGACACTCGCTAAAAAAACATCGGAAACGTTGACATAATCATCTTGAGAAAATCTCTCTAATTGCTGACTAGAATCTTTGATTATTTCTTTTTCAGGAATCTCGCTTTCAGCTAAACTTAGAAAATTGGCTCCTTTGTCCTTAACATGCTTTTCATCTGGGCTATCTTCATTTTTCACCAAATTGATAGTAGTTTCATACCCTGCGGTCTCTAAAGTGATTTGTTGACAAGCTTTTTCAGCCAAGTCCTTTTCACGTTGTAAGTCCAGATAAGCAGTCCTCACGGTAATATTTTTTTGGGTACTATCGGAGAAATCTTTAAAATCACTGTTATCATTGTCTTTAAAAACCTTGATAGAATTATTTTCAGGAAGATTTTGTGAAAGATCACCGTCAATACTATTATCTTTAAATATTTCATCTTTCAGACCAGAATTTTGTTGTTTATCCAGGATTATTGAAGGCAAATTTTTGCATTCCAGATAATTGTTAGTAGGTAACTTAGCATCAAAAGTAGTACAGGTCCTTTTCTCATGACGTTGCAATATAGCTTGAACCTGGACATTCAATCGATCGATGAGTTCCAAGCGATAACTCAAAGACCCATTGGGACGGTCGGATCCAAAGAGTTCATAGCTGAACTTTAGGTACTGGTATCTCATTACCTCGTCAGGTTCAATGTCAACCAATTCCTTGTACAGCTGCATGAACAGAACTTCCCAAATCTCGTTGAGAGCACTCTTCTCTTCATTGGGCCCATTATATAAATTCAATTTTACCCGGAATTCATTGAGCAAAACCAGATCAAATGATTCGTTCGGGGATGTCCTGTGTTTTGTGAGATGTTTCACTGACTTGGGCACGTCGTGGGTGAAGTTACCTAAGCTACCACTCAGTTCCCAGACTCCCACAAATAGATCGTAGTCCTCAAATTCATCGTTATCGGAGGAAGGTTGAGCCGCGTACATGGAGTGTTCTTGGTCTTTGTCCATTTTCATTGGTTGATTTTGGGTTTCAGTAAAACTGGAAAAGGTAGATTAGTTTAATGTTCTTCTGTTCATTAAAGATCTCATACCATTGAAACAAAATCACATCTTTACACATCTACAAAACAAAAAAAAAACTACTGATAACATTGTGAAATCTGTTGAACTACTTTTCAGTGCTAACAAACTAGATTCCAGTTTTGCACTTTTCTAATTCCCATTTCCCACAGCACCATTCACAATAATTAACCCATAAATCTGTCACAAGATTGTCGACAAGTATAAAAAAAAACTAAACCAAGCCATTCAGCAAAAACTGCGATGCAGTGCACCTTTTCCGGGAGTAGGAGCAACCTTTCGCAACGCAACTCCCTGCCAACTTTTCATTCATTACATTGCTCTCAACGCGCCGCGAATCTCGAGCACTTGGTGGACGTGGACGTGGATGTGGATGTGGAGGTGCTGGAAATGTATGGCGCTACTTTTAACCTCAGACCGTAAAAAGTTTGGGCTGCAGCAAAAGGATGCAGAAACTATGCAAAGATAAGTGAAAAAGATTATATATGCATTGTACTAAAATTTACCGCCGACATGAGTGAAGCAGTTCAGCGAGTTAGGGAGCCGCAAAATGTAACAAAATTTACGTGCAACCGGAAGCGGAAAGAACCATTTAAAAAAGGGCGAGCCAAAAAGCAAAAAAATTGTCTAAAAGAACTTCGTTTTTTCTTCTTGTCTGGAATTTCAAAGGACCAAAAGGCAACAGGCTCTCGGGTCAAGCGAAGAACATTCATTTTCCATATTCGTGTGAAGAAAATTGGTTGCAGATTCCTGACAGCAACCGACTTTATAAAGTGATTTCCTTGAATAATGCAGATTGGTTGCTGTGCACTCGGAAATGAAAGAAGCTTTAAATTTTAACTAAGGAATACACACAAAAGCTACTTAACTTATATTCAGTGGTGTAAAGTTAATAACCGATTTCCTAACTTCAAGCGGAAAATTCTGTGCACTATTAGTTGATGTTTAGAACACTCTAAACATGCAGGGTAAAAAAATAACCAAATTAACGATCGCACTTGTATAATCTATACTTAGACAAGAAAACCATAAAATGCAATCCTACACGTACACATAAAAAAAAGACCCATGTCCAACACCACTGTAATAAATTAAATGTTTTATGGGCATGGTCTCAGATAACCGATCTTTAGCCATTAAAATAGGATCTTGCCACGAATAATAATGTAAGATGAATCCCTTTCAAGAGGGTGTAATGGAAAACACTTGTACGTTTTAATTGCTTGTGCGGCGGGCCCACAGAGCGGCCACATTTCAACCCCCGTGGATCACTGCGCTGATCCATGGCTAGACTAAGCTAACATATTCGAACTCATGAGAAAATAAAATCAGTTTCAATCCAGAACTCAACAAATGTAGATGTCTTTTCATCTTGGTTTGGTCAAGGCATTTACATTTTGGTCCTTCGACGTCTTTGTAGTTGCACCCTCTATGGTAATGCAACTCAAAGAACAAACCGGCGCCTCAAAGATTCTGTTAAGTGCATGTCACTTACAGCTACAGGCTGCAAAATAGGTTGCTCTGTATTTCCCCCTGTTGGTAAGATGCAGAGTATAATTAATTAAAAGCAAAAAGATACAAAAGAGTCTTTTCTGTTTGTGTGTGACAAAAAATTAATAATTAAATTTTTTGTGATATTGTGGTCGAGAAATCGACAATTATTTAAATAAATTAAATTTAAATAATTTTTTTGCCACCGTGCAAATATTGTGCGTATTCGAGGCCGAAACATCGAATAAAATTGTGACATTGTGGTCGAGAAATCGACAAGTTTAAGTACAGCGTTTTCGAGGCTTACATCGAAAAAAGTTACAGTTACTGTTTGTGTAAACAACATCGTGAAAAAAAAAAAACCAACATCGTAAATCATCAAAATCGTAAAAAAAAAAATAATAAAAAAATCTAAAAAACTACCTTAAAAGAAATAAAGAAATCAACAAAACACTGTTAAAAAAAAAAAAATCATCAGTCGTCGATTAGCAACATTTTAAAAGAAAATTAAAGACGACCCGTGTGAGTGACAATACGCCCCTTACACCTTCGTGGGAAAATACGTTAAACCTGTGCGATAACCGGCACCGGTCCCGTTCGGCGCGCCAAGCCGGACCACGGAGAAAGGAACAACAAGTTACTACCGCAACTACACCACCTGCAGTACTCAGCGAAGAAATTACAATCTGCGGCCACAAGGACTTCAGCGTCAACAACTACAAACTGCATTCCCGACGACTTCAAGCTGCAGCCCATAGTTGTCATTTTATCCCGCCGGCAGGACCTCACTACGGAGGTGTCGATGAAGGTGGGGTAAAAGTTGCTAAAGCGACAACAAAATAAGCGACTCCAAGACGGGCTACAACTGCAGCAGAAACGAGGTCCAGCGACAAGCGGCGCAAGATTCTTCAGCTAAGTTTCATTTAAAATATTTTAGAAAAGAATATTAAATTTCCGTTATTATTATCTTACGAGTTTATTTAAAAAATATCAAAATGGTGTCCGATAAAACAGTCGGTTGCAAGTTTTCTAAATCGATCGAGCAATTAGAAAATTATTTAAAAGAAACGTTTGAGGCAATTAAAGAAAATGAAATAGTAACCTTTCAAATTAGAATAGAAACATTAAGTTTTTATTGGAAAAAGCTAGTTAGCTTAAAAGAAGACAAAATGATAGATGTTAATAATGAATATGATGATGTTTTAACAGATTTAGAGTTTCACGTTTTAACTGTAACAAAAGATATGAAAGAAAAACTTGAGAATATTGTGCCGAAAGTGGGGGCTGTTGCAAGTCAAAAAATTGATGATTTGCCAACGCTTCCGAAAATTGAGGTACCAACATTCTTTGGGGATTCCAAAGATTGGGACCTGTTTTATGAATTATTCTCTGAACTTATTCATTTCAGGGAGGATCTTAGTCCTACCCTAAAATTTAATTACCTTAAGATTTCACTTAAGGGAGAAGCGAGAAATGCAGTTTCTCACTTATTGTTAGGTTCAGGGGAAAATTATGTAACCGCTTGGGAATTATTAACCAAGCGTTATGAAAATAAAAGGAAAATATTTTCCGACCAGTTGAACCGCCTTCTTGAGCTTCAAAATTTAAATGTTGACTCAGTTAGGCAGTTAAGAATGTTTATTGACACGATAAATGAGTCAATTCACATTATTAAATTAAAGGCACAGTTATCTGATGAGGTTGATAAAATCTTTGCACATATAATTATTAAAAAATTTAACATAGAAGCTCTACAGTTATATGAGAGCCATGTTAAAAAGAACAAGGAAATTCAAATACTATCCGATGTCATGGATTTTTTGGAGCAACGACTAAGTTCGATAAGCTCGTTTCAGGATGAAAACCCTGTAAAAAAAGTGTTTACAATTAATGTAAAAGAATTTCCCACTTATAAGTGTCCAATTTGCAAAGTTGTGGGACACACTATTTTTAAATGTCACAAATTTAGAGCTTTAAATTCAACAGAAAGGTTGGATAAAGTTAAAAAGGCATTTTTATGTTTTAAATGTCTGAAACACCCTTACAGGAAAAAATGCATTAGCGAAACATCGTGTCCGCATTGTAAGGGAAATCACCACTGCATGCTACATGCTAGTTTTGGCCAAAACCAAAAATTTCAAAATGTGAATACATGCTTGACAACGGAACAAGTGTTGCTACCTACAGCGCGTGTTCAAATAAAATCTTCTAATGGAGATTTAAAAAATTTTAGGGCTTTGATTGACACAGGGTCACAAAGTACAATAATTTCGGAAGAATCTGCGCAGATTTTAAAGTTACCGAAAATTCGATCTGAAACAGAGATCAGTGGGGTATCGTCCACGGAAAGGTGCATCTCGAAGCACAAAGTTAATCTTTTAATAAACAGTGAAAAAAATAGAAAAACTTCACAAGTTGAAGCTATTGTGCTTCCAAAAATAAAGATAGATCTTCCAGTTAACACAGTTGATGTTGACAAATACAAATGGGAGAAATATAAGTTAGCTGACCCCGGCTTTGATAATCCAGGCCGTGTTGATATGATTATTGGGGCAGATTTTTACACTCATATTTTACAGAATGGAGTTGTTAAAATCGACGGGCTCCTAGGTCAAAAAACGGATTTTGGGTGGATTGTTTCTGGATGCCAAAGATTCAAAAGAAAGAAAACAATCGTAGGAACCACTTTCAAAATTAAAAAAAGTTTTAAAGTTTTTTAAGAAAAATATAATAGTTGTCATTTTATCCCGCCGGCAGGACCTCACTACGGAGGTGTTGACGAAGGTGGGGTAAAAGTTTTTAATAATCATCTTAAGAAAAGATATAAGGGGCAAACAGCTTGACAAATTGTAATGAAAAATATTTAATTGTGAGAAATTCATATTTCTTACAAAAAGGACAATCGACAGTTTAAAGTCATTTTAATCAAGCACTCGTGGCGGTGCGCTACAAACACCGCTCGCATGCAGGTAATTTGGGAAACCCAAGCAAGGCAAGTCAGACAATTCAAAAGAAAGTTTAAAACAAAAAATAATGCAAAATTCATAGAAGTATTTGGGAATTAGGGTTTATAAATATTTTAAATAATACAAGTTTTAGACCAATTACAATTTCAATTACAAAAGTAAAAGCCTGTCTTTCGGGAACAATAATGTTTTCAGGGAAACGATCAGGTGCTAAATCATGCCTATTAATAAACGTTGATCATGGTCGACTCAATACCATTACTTTAATTTCAGCTTTTAAAAGAGATAGATTCAATCAATTATATAAAAATAATTTAGATTTGCAATCTTACTATGCAGAATTCGTAAATGAATTAACTGACTAAATAAGATACTTGATCTAGCTAAGCAAGGGATTACACTGCTCGAGTTAACAATAAGTTTCTAATTGCTCACTACAATTTACAAACGAAAGAGTAAAGAAATGTTTTTACATATTGTAAAATAAATGTTGATCAATTAATATCTTAACTAAAGAAATACAGTAAATAAAATAACAAAAGTTTTATGTAAAGATTTGAAGATTTGCTTCTAAACATGAGTGTTAAACAATTGGATACAAATTATTGTTATGTTAACAATTTAAACTATATAAAAAGTACTATAAGGAAAGTACTAAATGAAATATGTAAACAAGGCCGTTAATATGGTAAAATTACCGCAACCATACAACTTATCAAATAAATACAGTCCACTAGTTATTTGTGTTGCAATTGTTAATAAAATAAATATAAAAATATATAAATCCATTTATTGGTTATAAACTTGTCAAAGTATTCAAAATAACAATATAAAATTTGTATGTTTGTATATATGAATACAAAATAATAAATAATGATTAAGTTAAATTGTAAAGTACTTCTCGTACTACATCTCGGCGCTTTTCCTGGCCTTTTGCAGAATGTTTAGAACACTCTAAACATGCAGGGTAAAAAAAATAACCAAATTAACGATCGCACTTGTGTAATCTATACTTAGACAAGAAACCCATAAAATGCAATCCTACACGTACACATAAAAAAAGACCCATGTCCAACACCACTGTAATAAATTAAATGTTTTATGGGCATGGTCTCAGATAACCGATCTTTAGCCATTAAAATAGGATCTTGCCACGAATAATAATGTAAGATGAATCCCTTTCAAGAGGGTGTAATGGAAAACACTTGTACGTTTTAATTGCTTGTGCGGCGGGCCCACAGAGCGGCCACATTTCAACCCCCGTGGATCACTGCGCTGATCCATGGCTAGACTAAGCTAACATATTCGAACTCATGAGAAAATAAAATCAGTTTCAATCCAGAACTCAACAAATGTAGATGTCTTTTCATCTTGGTTTGGTCAAGGCATTTACAGTTGATTTTATTTTTTTTGTTGCTGTCGTTTCTTTTTTTTTCACGGAATGTGTTCGTCGTACTGAATTATTTTAAATTTTAACATAATATAACATAAGTAATAATAAAATTTTCCTTGTTTAAAGGTTTGTTTATTCATTTTTTGTCACCATGTTAGCATACAAGTACATGGAATGAACTAAGTCTAAGTCTAACCGTAGATGTCTTTTTCCTGGCCGGCCAGGATGTATTTGGTTCATCAGTGGGACAGTTGGTACTAGTACTAGTACAATCAGTTGGTGGGGTGGGTTCTTCTGGCATTTGCCTGACCTGTAAGTAATTTAAGTTGAGCGTTATAAGGCATATTTGCTTTATTTTACTTACGCCGCGACCAATAGTATTGGGTGTTGGGATATCGCTGATACTGATCCGCATTGCCAAGTCCCAGGAGGACGCAGCAGAAAAGTATAACTTTAAGTGGTATTTTTGTAATTTAGAAGTCTTTCTCTATCAGAAATGTATGTGATTATCTGTACACTAGTTTTACCAGTGTTCCAAAATTGACATTACATAGATTTACGTTTACTAACATTAACCAGCTTTAGCCCGTTTTGTTTTAAAGTTGAAATTGTTTAAATTCAAATGTAAGTTCTTGTGAATTCGGAGAGTACTCTTTTCGCAGAACATAATGCACATATTTAACCTAGAGGCTCCCTTGATGACCCAATGGTTTGGAGACCTTAACAATTTCTGAGAAGTGAATGTCAATAAATGTTCAATGATTTCCAAAGAATGTCTTATGGTTTAAGAAAACCCAAAACTTGCAACGGAGAAGACTGATAAGAACTGCTATAAAAAGACCCAAGCTGGTTCAAATTTCACTGAATCTTCAAGACTCTCTTGTCCAGTAAACAACATGTCTCCAAAATTCGCACTTGCACTTCTGCTGTCCTGCTTCGCTGTCCTGGGTCTTAGCAATGCCCAGAACCAGGGACAACTCCGTCAGCTAACCCAACAGCAAATAGCTCAGCAGCAATATCGTCAGCAACAAAGGAAGCCAATTCCGCAGGGATATCCTCGTGTAAGTAAAAAAAGTTTCAGTTTAAACTTATGATTGTTGGTTACCCTCTTAATTTAACTATTAACAGGGAACGAGGACGTTCCCAGGTGGAGAGAGCCCGCCCCAAGGAGAAGTTTTCCCGCCCCAAGAAGGAGGTTTGCCGCCCCAAGGAGGAGATATGCCGAGCCCACCAACTCAAGACGGGTGCCCTGTATGCACCTGTATTACCTGTCCCACTGAGGGACCAATTGGAAACGTCCTAGCCGGCACCGAACGAGATCCCTATGCTAAGCACTATGCTAACCACTATGCTAGGCACTAATTTCATCCCATGTACTTGTATGCTAACATGGTGACAAAAAATAAATAAGCCGAAAACGCTTCAAATTTGCAAAACTTTATTATCTTTATGATTCTTTTTAATGTTTTCATAACTTTTAAAATAAAGTTTTAAACGCATTCATAACAACAAAGATAGCAGTTATTCCTCTATATAAATTCTTTGAAATTTTTATTTATAATTCAGATTGTAATTTTTTTTTTTTTTTTTTTGTACCAACTCTTTTATTTTAACTTAACAAATGAGCTTTAATTTAATTTAAATTTTCGTTCTGTTTTTTGCATAGTAGTATACATGAAAATTGATTTATCAACAACAAAAAATATAGGTAGACAAAACCGGCCTTTTCATGACACCAAACTAATGCTCTATTTCATGTTTGGCCCACTTTTTGTCCACCGCAGGATTGGCTTCGTACTTCCACCCGACAAATTCAATGGACAGTGCACAATGGAGTAGTCTCCTCTCCGACTGGAGGCTATAACCATGGACTCACTTATGTTGTAGTTACCGATTCATGTGCATGTTGAACAAACGACTTCACTGAACAATGCAAATAATTGTCAAACTTAGCTGGGCATAAAGAAAGTCAGCTATAGACGATGATGCTGGAAAAAAAAAAACTAAAGCCCACCCCTTGCAATGAAGGGAAGCATATGATTTTTATAGTTCTGCCAGCAGGCATTGTGCAAAGTTGTTGGAAGTCACGAGAAAATATACTGAGATAAAAATATATATTTAAAAAATCAAATTGAAATTTAATACATATTTGTTGTTTTTAGTTTATTTTTTTTTATTTTTAATAGACAAAAATCGAGATTTTCAGGCTACATACTGAGGTTAAAAAATGTATTGAAAATATTTTTAAACTGAACTTTTTTTCCTTAAATTTTAAGACGTGAATAAAAATCATTTTGAGCTCTTCAACTAAGAAATATCAAAAATAAATGGTCACAAAATGTAAATAAAACTGTGTGTTAATTTTTGAAAGAAATATCAAATATTTCTCAGTGTAAAAAATCGCAGTATAGAAAGAGGAACGAGAAGAAAGCTCCGCTGATTGTCTCAGAAAATGTGAAATGGCGGAGGTAAAGTCGGATGGAAGGCATTCAAACGTGCTAAGCGGCGCTTTAATCGCGCACAAACACGGATTTGGAATGGGGAAAAGTGCAGGACAAATCGACAAGTGCCACAAGTAGAATCCAGACAGGATCCAGATCCAGAAAAGAAAAAAGAAAAAGGTGCACATTGTTAGCCCCTCGTCCCCTGTCATTGGCTTTTCACATTTCAATGAGCCCGGGCTGCTGCGAGCAGGAGTCACTGCCTCCATTCCATTCCAGTCTCATCCGAACAATGGAAGTCAATAAATTTGATTTGACATTTCCTTAAGAGACGCCCCACAGTTTTTTGCGCTGATTTTGCACATTTTCCGACATTCCCCGACATTGTTTGTCGCCGAGCTGCAATTGTAATTTTATTATTATGCCTGACAAAATGTCACACATTCTGTTTTTTAATGACTTGGGCGTTCTTTGAGCCATGTTTTTATCAATTGGTACACCAGGGGTGAGTGTCTTGTACTTTCGATGAGACTGCAATCATTTAACTGGGCTTTAAGATTAACTTACTTTATTACCAAAGATTCTAGGAAAAAGTACATCTCTTCTGGTATTTGTTTAGGCTTTATTAGAAATTACATGACGTAATGTAATAATCTATAAAGAATCTAAAAATATTTAAAAATGTGTCTAAAAGTATGCTACAAAATATTGAAAACGAGGAAGTCCATTGATTAAATCCTAAAATACTTTTCACAGCATACTTTTGGACATTTTTTATAAGTTACAAAAACTGGCAGCCAGAATGGGCTTATTCATAAATACAAAAATTTCTTTAGCCCCTATACCACACAGAATTAAGTAAAAAATCCTCAAATTGTTTGTGTAAACATTACAATTAAATTATAAAATAAATATTGACAGAAATATGATTATTGATGTCTTAGAGTATAGCACATCTCAATTATTGCTCCTCAGTGCATCTACATTGGCTTCATCATCAGAAACCCTCATAGACTTGTAGTCCTTGGACACAAACTAATATCGAACTGCACACCACACAAAATTAATCATTGATTTCTGACTTCGGCCGGTGTGTGCGTTCAAAATTTATGCATTGCAGCAAGTTTGCGATAATTGCGAATGGAAACTGCAATTGGTGCATTAGCTAACCAGGAAATTAATTTACAGTAACTACCAAGTTTTGATTGCCCAACATCTCCGGATACTCACTGAGCACATGTCGGAGCGGGCTTAAAGAATCAAAACACCGGCTTAGAACCATAATTCTAATTAAAATCATACAAAAGGAGAGGAGGACTTGCGGCAATTAGGGAACCAGAAAGACCAGAATTACGTGCCACATTTAAAGTGTAATTTTATGGCAGACATTGAGAGCCAGCTCATATCGTATGTTTATGGCATAAGCTGCTGCTTAAATGGAACGCTTCCTCCTCATCCTCTCATCCTCATCATGGCCCCTAATCCTTTTCGGGGCGTTCTCGCATTTAGACATTTGCTCGGCACATACAAAATTTAAAACGGTCTCCGTCTCTGTGGCCTGTAATTACATTGTAATTGCAACTGGATGTCATCTTTCGTATTCTCTCCATGCTGCACTTGCAGCTGCAGGTTGCAACGAAATTTAATGCTTATTACATTTTGGTGTTTAAAATGCAAGGACTTTAACTGGGATTATTTGCTATGGAGGCCTGTTTGTCACAAAATATGTTTATTTTAGGATTGTGGGGTTTATCTATTTTATTTTGAATATTTTTAAACTAACAAACTTGTGTCTAATGTCTAACAATATTATTTTGTTAAAAAAAGGAACTATTAAAGCCTGTTTGACACAAAGTAGCATACTGAAGATTTTGTTTTATTTTGAATATTTTTTAGCCTTTTGAAAATGTATGGTTTTAAGACAACAAATATTTTACATTATTGAATATTCAAGTGTTTTGTTAAAAAGAGGAAAAGTAAAAAAATAATTATTATTTATTATTATATTTTTATAATTAATATTATTCAAATACTTCTTTTGAAGCCTGTTTGCAACAAAATACTTAGCATACTCAACACGTTATTTCATGATTGTGGGAAGACTTTTTTATTTTAAATATTTTTCTATCTCTAATAAAGTAAACTTATTTCTTTGAACTCTTTAAAAATACCCCAAAGGTATTTAAACTTTCTGCCTTTCAATACACAAAATTAGCGAATTCCGTATAATAATAACACTAGCATTTGAGATTAGCCTTCTTAGGAGGCCTAAGGACATCATGCTTCAATACAATTTATACATTCAGCCTAACGGCAAGATGCATAAAATTAAATTGCAATTTGCTCGAGAGCCAAACAATTTGAATGTGGGACATGCATACAAATGACATGTGAAGTTTGTTTTGGTATTATGATTTTGTTTGGCAATCAAGTGCGGGCTAAATATGTGAAAATTGTGTGCTCATTTGTGGTTAATTGAATGCCTGTATTGTTCAAGTTGAAATATCCGGGACTTGTGACCAAATACCGATTTAATTGGCATTAGAATGACAAAGGATTCGACAAACATTAAAATCTGCAGATATATGGAAAGTGTCAATAAACGATTCACATTCCACAACTTCGAGGGGGCGCAGATCCTGGGCCACCCACTTTAGATTAAAATTCCCTGCGCGACGGCAACTCTTTCATTTCTTTGGCCACGCAGCAAATTAAAAAATTGTGCAACAATTGAAAGCACTCAAAAAGCAGGGAACATCAGTTGAGAAAAAAACGCTGAGAAATTGTCAAGAAAATGCAGCGATGTTCATGCCACTTACAGAACGGTGGACTAGAGAGCAGCCAAGACAACGACCGAAGTGCGACAAGAAATTAGAAAAGGAAACCAAAAGGAGGCTGTCATCGGGTGAATCGATAATGGGATACCATGTATCATGTAAATTTAATTTAATATTGCTCCAATCTACACGAAATTCGACGCAGCTAAGAAATCTCACGATTTTGAAATCAAGGTTTTGCATTTTAAATAAGTGTCTAAAAGTATGCTGTGAAAAATTGTCGGTGTTTATTAAACTGACTTCCTTGTTTAAAAATACTTTGTAGCATACTTTTAGACACATTTTTTTTAATTTAAGCCTGGACTTTAAAATCGCGAGATTTTATAAAAATAATTTATTTTCAAAGGTGTTTAGATTTTTTCCCCATTCTAAAGGACTCAAAACATCAGATTATAAATGCAGCTTAAGTTGTAGTAGACAGAAAATATTTCTATTCTTTTATTCTGCTACTGTTTGTGTTGAAAACTAATATACCCTTTTAATCCACAAGTACTGGGTATTTAAAAAAAGAAAGAAAAAAAAATTGGAATGGAAAGCCAAGCGAGCAAATGCCAAAGGAGCACAACGAGATGAGCAAGCTGTCCTGGCTGGATGAAGGAACTGAGGACCCACAAGGTGGTGCCAGGGGGATGGACTAGGACTAGGACTCCCAACCGGATCGGTGTCGGTGGCACGTGCAACACTTGCCACAGTAATTGATAGCACGCTAGAGTGATTCGTAGTGCAATTCAAGGCAGCTTTTGCCTTTTTGCACCGCTGCACGACAAATTTATTTGTTATATATTTTCGTTTTTACTTATTTTCATTGTTGTTCGTATGAGATTAGAGTCGAAAAGGAGGCATTCTTTAAAGAGATAAATTAAATAGAGTGTAATGGTTTATTTACTAGAACTATTTGAATTTTTCTTAAGCATATATATCATAAGATTATCACGTTGCCCAGAGAAATATATCTTGACCGTAGCCTCCTGAACAGTTTATGATGATGATGACGAGACACTGATTACGATCAGCTCCATTGTTGTGTGCACAATCAAGTGCACATGAATAATTCCCCTCCACAAGCAAATCCGCTATGAATTACACACACTTACACAGCCAACATCCTACTACTTTGGCTTTTGGAATACTTTTTCCCTCTGGTTTTTTATGACTGCATGCTGGCTGGTACGGAGGAAAGCTGGATGTGATTTACCGTCAACATCTTGGCAATGGAAATCATCAGAAGACTTGCTAAACTGCAAAAAAATGTTCTTACTAAGATGTAGAGATTCTATAATATTTTAAGTATAAATTTGTGATTTTTGGGAATTATTTAATGCATTGAAAACACTTCAAGGGCACAAAAAACAAATAAAGATCCAAATTTAAAGAAATAAAATATCTTCTGTAGGAAAATGCGTAAGTTTAAAGAAGAAATTCACAGATACGTCTTTAACGTCTTTTTCGTCAATTTTTACATTTGATAAAAGAAATATTGCCCCAAAAAAGTAGGTTGATATAATTCTAGTTTCAAGTTCAATATTATTTTTATAATTTATTCAACATTATTAAAAGTGTACTTGACAAGCCATTGTCTTTGGGTTCGGAGTGCACAAATCTATTTTAATATTTTCTTATTTGCCACTGACATTTAGGAAAAAATCACATAAATTGCTGCACACAGCCTTTTGCCTGCGACGGTGGGAGGGGATTGATGTGGACTACCTTAGGAGTTCCTTGGTGGAATTTACCCAGGGAGAACTACGGCACTAAAAAGATTTCTTTTTTTTCTCTACTATTATTCCCACGTACTTACATTTTTTTTTTCGTCCATATTCACACACACACGTAGGGATATAACAACGACGATGACGTCGACTGAGAGATATGCAGAGATATAAAGCAATTTTCTACGTAAATACTTTGTAATGGATTTAGTAAGTAGTAAAGTATGACGCGTTTGCCATCTAGAGCATGTCGGTGTATATAGAGTGCACGAGTGTGTGTGAGCCAAATCTCAGCATATATACATACATATATTTTTGCGCATCATATAATTGATGAAAAAGTATTACAGCGATTTTCAGCGGCATTTTGTTGCTGCATACTTATGTGCGCAGACGACAGTAATGCCTTTCGTGTGCGCCTCCATAATATAGCCTTAGTAAATGTAGCGTAGTGAGTGAATTATATTTAATGCTTTGTGTAATTTAAATATAATAAAATGTCGTACATTTTTTGCCTTTCCCCTGACTGCCAGAAATAAGTATACAAAGTATGCAAACACGCAGCCAGTCAGACAAATAATAATAATTTTACATACTTTGGCAGACATATAACGCAGTCGTAAAATGTGTATTATGCTCCATGCTTTTCTACACGGTTGAGTGTGCTGCCCAAAGAATATGTCATAATTTTTAAGTGCTTATGTGTATGTTGCAATGTTTTGGCAAGTAAGTGATAAAAACACGTGGACGAAATTATATTTTTAATTATTTTGGCAGCTTACATATTAGTGATAATCGTTGGGTATGTTTTACGATTAGTTATCGATAAGAAAGAGTCAAATTTGAGGTCATTGATTATTTCGATACATAGGAATATCATCCCTGTGTCAAAAGAAGCACCTATGTCTTTTACTTGCAATAGTTGGCAAGTAAGTGATAAAGAAACTTGGAAGAATTTATATTTTTAATTATTTTGGCAATCATTAGATTGGTTATCGTTAAAAAAAAGTCAAATTTAATGTTATCGATTATTTCGATACACTAAAATATTGTCACTGCATAAGACAGAGCACCTTTTGTGCGTGTTACAGCATGTTTCGATTTATTCATTTAACGAATACTATGAAAAGGTTTAGATTCATTTAAAATATGTTAACCAAACCAACTAAGATAGAAAAAATCAAATTTTGTAAGAAATGAAAGTTTAGGAACAACTACGTAGTTTAAAATTCAATAAATTGGAAAAGCTCTCTTACTACCTTTTTATCAAGTTTATTTCGCAATTTGTTGGTGGTCAAAATACAACAATGAACCTGTGTGCCCCACAGCCATTGGTTAGCCAAAATTTGTTCACATACAACTTGATTAAAAAACCACAATAACCCACATGCAATACAAATAAAAAAAAAAAAAAGGGGGGGGAAAAAACACTCAATGAGCATTCGATTGTGGATTGCGGGATACAAAACAGTGTCAATATGACGCCACCGACATGTTGTGACAAGGAGGTCAGCCACAGGGTAATTTAAATGAAATGAACAACAAATGCACTCGCACTCGTAAAAGGAAAACAAAGCCAGAAAATAGAGCCACTCCATGCGACATGTGCCGCAAATGCTGGCCAAAAATAAATAGCTGCTGTAAATTCCATTGAGGAGCCGTATAGCTGTATTGGGAGACATACAGAGTGGTAGGAGGGAACCAGTTGGTCGGTTTGATTCCCACATATTGCTCCTCAAATTGGTCATCGAACGTAATAAAAAAAAAACAGAGAAAAGAAATATAAAAAAGGATGATGGGGTCAAGCTTTTATGGCGCTAACAAATGGCTTTTTATAACACAATTTGCGTTGAGAACCAAACAATTTTACTCAACCATTTGTTTTTTGACTAGAAAAATACTCCACGATTTTTTGGCCGTTGAAATTTAATAAAGAGGTTCAAATTAAAAAATTTCATTCTTTTTAAAGGTTGGATGTAATAAAACCTATACGTAATGTTTCAATTGAATAAATATCTGAAAAAAAGAAAAACTGTAACAATGAGAAAAAAATAGTTTTCAAATATTTGTTTTACTAACGAACCAATTATTTTGACACTTATGGTGATATTTAAAGTTCTTAAAAATTTAAGTAAAAAAGAAAGACCATTAAGATGTTATGAGCTCAAAAAAGAAGCAATTTTTCGAGCAATTTACCACATAGCTTATTGTTCAAAAATTTAATAATATATAATATAATAAATACATATAAATTCTCCATGTCGCTGCACACACTTTATCGGACCTTGCCAATTCCATTCTGCTTGGTGCTTCGGGCTGTGTGCTCTTTCTATTATAAATAACAAATCCCTAAATACACCACTCAAAATTCAATTAAAACTCTCGAAGCACCAGCTCCGGCAGATTTCGTAAGCCCCCACAGCCACAAATCCATGGGGAAGTCGGGTGCTGGGAAGGAATATGATGTTTTTGCCTGGGGGAGAATAACAGAAATCTCCTTTTCTCTTTCGCCCCCTCCCCCCCAAAAAAAAAAGTTCACGAAGACAACAACAATTGAGTGGTTTTCAAATTCTTTGTTTTTAACTTTTCTCAGATTTTTTATTGCAAATATTTATCAACTGTTCGGAGAGGAACAATAAAAAATAGAATCGTCTCTACCAGCACTTAGCATAAATTCAAACAATCGTTTTCCCTGCTTATCGCCAGTAGACAGAGCTTATGGCCAATACAACAAATTAAAAAAGGAAAAGACAAAATAACACCAGGTTTAAACTTTGTCTATTTTTTTGCTAGACGACACGGGAAAGTTGGCAAGCTGCAGTGCTTATGAAAAGCGGAAAAGCGGAAAAGGAGCCTTTGGCTAAGTTTTTGAAAACTATGTATGTGTTTTGAGTCCGACAGTTGCACATGTCTGCAACGGCACACAAATGTCATTAGGGGAGGCCACAAGCAAAAGAAATCTGATGGTTGTCCTCGGATAGCGATGGAATCGTGAGTTTAAGTCACTCCTCAGTTAAGATTTTGAGATGTTTACGGAATAAATTATAAACAAATTAAATACCATCATGTGTGTGAATGTACGTTAATCTCTAAAATTTAAATTGTTCTTAAAAAAGAAATATTTCTTTAGTTAAAATTTTGTTTTTAAATTGAACCATTAATATTTTTGTTCTTTAATCAAAGAAATTCTTGTAAAATCATTGATCCGATCGACCTAATCCATCAAATTGGTTCAAATTAATGAATAAGTCTATAAAGGGAGATTTCGAAATCTCTAGAGATTTGAAAGTTATATTTAAAGGTATATAAAAGTATGCAATGAAAAGTAAAAGTCGTCATGAAACATTTAACAATCGAATTTTCGGATTTAAAATATATAGAAGCATATTGTAAGACACCTTTTAAAAACCTGGAGATTTTAAATCTCTAGAAATTTTGAAAGTTGTATTTAAAGGTGTCTAAAAGTATGCAGTAAAAAATATTACGTCGTCTAGAAGCATTTACCCATCAAACATTTGGACCCTTGGATTCAAAATATACAGTAGCACATATTAAGACACATTTTAAAAATCTAAAGATATAAAATCTCTGAAGATTTTGATTCCTTGTTGACCATGATCTCCCATCGCCAGCGATTGCCTTGTGCTGGCCAGTTGGCTACGTTGTTTGAGCCATTGCGAGCAGCTGTTTCCCCTGCTGGTTTTTTGTGGGCCTGTTAAGTATGCAGTTTTTTCGCCCCCACAGGGGTCGTTCAGGCCCCCGAAAACCCCCCTCTTTCCAGGGGTGTGCGTGTTAAATGTGTGCGATTTGTCGTGGCAGCTCTTTAATGGCCAAGAGTGGGTGGTCCGTAATGCTTATGGGTTTTGCATGGCGGCACGTGTGGGGCATGCAGATGGTCGATGGGTGGATGGTGGGGTGGATTTCCGGGGTCCGCTCATTCGGTTCCTGGCCACCGCAAAACTAAAATTGAACAAATTCCTGACAAATTGGAATTTGGTTTAGTTTTTTTTTTTGACCCCCTCGCTTTTTCTCGGCCCTTTCTTGTGCCAGCGAAATTTGCTCACATTTTTCTTGTTTTCCTTTTTTGCTGGTTGTTTTTGTGAGCTCTCTGCTATTGTTTCTATAGCACTGAAACGCAAGATTTCGCCTCAAATATGCGCTTGGCCATTATGATTATTTTTCGTCCTGTTGAAAAATGACACTTTACAACACTTGCAATTTGTTTTGTTTTTCTGGGGTCAAAAATATGTTGAAGAACTGGAAGTGGAGTGTTTGATGGAGATTTTGTGTTGATTTTCTCTTTTTGCATTTTGGTTTCTTCCCACAACTATGTGGGGTAAACACTGGAAGAGGGGGTGTGGAAATTGTGGGTGTAAATGGGATTTGTTGTTGGTCAATTTGATTCCTTAATTTTAAGAAAAGGATTAAATATAAAAAAAAGTAATATTAAATAATTGATTAATGTATTGCCCTTTTGAACTTTCAACTAGAAACTAAAGGAACTAAATAATGGTTAATTTAAATATTTATTTGTCATTTTTAAGAAATCCTAATAAACATAAACTGGTTAAGAAACAATATAAACAACAAACCACAAAAACCAAATGTTTATTATTTAGCATTCAAATTAAATGCATTATTTATAGATTTTGGATTATTACAAAAAGTCAGTGCCAAAACATTTGCACATTTGCCTAATTTGAATTACATCAAATGCTGAAAATCAAAAGCGAGCCCGATTTTAGTGGTTATTCATTGAGAGAGGCCCCCAAAAAGGGAGGATAAATTATTGAAATGTATGCAAATTGCATTCCAGTCAACCGAAATGTTATGAATTTCCAGAAAACCCAAATTGATTTTAAACTCATTTGTTAGTAATTAGAAGTAATATGTATTTTTTTAATTACCCAACAATCAAATGTATTTCGTAATTGGGGTATTTTATCTTTGGAGTTAATTAGCAGATTAAAGTTCATAAAAATTGGGAAACTAAAATTAGGAAGTTATTAAATATTAAAAGGCATTGTTACATAAGTAAAATGTTCCCATATTGCATTACTTATCATGTGATGAATAATCATCAATAACAATAACAAAAATCTATTTATATCAAATTGATATTCATAGTGCAATGTTAATTCCAACATTTCTATCATAGTCACGCTTTAAGCGCTTATGGATACAGTTTTTGATGGACATCTACCCCTCTCACACTTTACTAATTAAAAAACTACAGTATATACTTTTTCTTGAAGCCTGAACTTTTCCAAGTCGATCAATAAAATTACAAAAAAACGAGGAGTAAAGATACTGTTGAAATGGGTGCAAAGTGTGGTATAAAGATGGTATATATACTATAAATGGTGCAACACGTTGTGACCGTTATTATGAGCAGACAAGGGGCATTATTAAGTCACGTAGCATCGTGTGTAGCTGACATTTTCTTCAATTATCGTACTTATAGTTTCCTTTCGCGTTCTGTTGACTACTTTTGTCTACTTTTCGACCCG
The DNA here is from genome assembly GCA_018150695.1 of Drosophila oshimai. Taxonomy (NCBI): domain Eukaryota; kingdom Metazoa; phylum Arthropoda; class Insecta; order Diptera; family Drosophilidae; genus Drosophila; species Drosophila oshimai. The sequence goes on along the minus strand of JAECWM010000048.1, from coordinate 1,558,337 downwards.
CCCCCCTCCTCTTTTTGGGGTTAAATGAATTGTGGCCTGGGTACGTGGTTGGGTCAACTTGATGACTCATCTGAAGACGGTACTTTAGCCATATTGGAGGTCATCATTTAAGGTACTCTCAGATTTTATCTTTATTTTTTTCGTGGTTTTTTTAAGAGCGATTTGCTTTTGTGTCTCGTAATTTAACACTCAAAGTGGGTTTAAATAATTAGTTTTTTGAGTTATAATCCTTACCTTTGACTTAAAAATGTTTTATTTTTTGGTAACTTATACATTATGATTTTATATTTAATTTTGTATTTTAAGTAAAATGTTAATACATAAATACTAAACACCAAATATCAATTTAAATATCTAAAATTTCTATTTTCGTAGCTCTAAAAAATTCTGATATTAAAGTTACCAAATAAAACGACATTTTGAAACAATTATCTCCACAATAGACACCAAGTTCAAGTTGTCAAATTAAATATCATTCCAAATGATTTACGACCATTCAAAGTTTGGACACGTGCGGGTTATAAAACCAACAAACCATCCAAGCCAAATCCGATTTCATGGATATTTTAGTCAGTGAGTGACGATCGCGTTGCGTGTGCGGATCGTCGGGCGGATTGGATGTGAAAAGTGTCAGTACAAAATTTTAAAATAAACCTTTTTTGAACGTTTTCGAAATTCAGAGCCACAAAATGCTGTTCCTCACCGCCAGAGTGGAGCACACCGGCGAGCAGATCTTCAAAATCAAGCAGCTCCGGCAGCTGGTGGAGAGTAAGCAAAGCCTTAAAAGTGATGAAATGACCCAGGGAATTCAGAGGGGAAATCCCTATTTCAGAGTGCGAGGACTTGCGGGTGGGCACGGAGGACACTTTGCTGACCAAGTTCCTGCACTACACCAGATGGGACACGATCAAGGCCTATCAGGCCATCCACGCCTACTACGACTTCAAGAGGCGGCATCCCACCTGGGTGGCCCGCCACCCCATCGAGCACTATCGCCAGCTCTTCTACGGCACCCACTGCCGCTTCGTGATGCCCCAGGTGGATCGGAATGGCAGGGTGCTGGTCATCTTCAAGACGGTCGATGGATTCCAGAGCTACCCCGACTACCTGCAGAGCCTCGTCGAGATGGACGACCTGATCTTCGAGTCGCTCCTGCTGCTCCCGAGGGTCCAGGAGAACGGGATTACGGTCATCTGTGACCTACAAGGGTGGGTTAAACTATGTATCATTCAGCAAATTTCAGTCATACTTAATGACTCCATCTAAATTTTTTATTTGTAAGCTTCCATGTTTCCAAACATTGTTGAACAAGCTCACATATGCCTAATATTTAAATTTAAAAAAAATGTAAGAACCATTTCAAAAATATTTTGAATACTTCTGTTTGTGTTGTTTGAGTCACATTCATTACACTTAATAAATTATGTCGTTAGTTAATTTAAATTTTTGGAATTAAGTTGCTTTTAAACCTTTTCGCATGTCAAAAAAAACATCGCATGAATATTATATTAATCTTAACATATCAATCGCAAGAATGTTTTGAGTCTCAAATTTTTATTTTTTTATTTTTTTGTATGTGCATATGTGTATATAAATTTAAATCAAAAAATTTTAACTAAATTATTTTGTAATCAAACATTTTTGACACATCATTTTTATGCTTAAATTAATATGTGGTTTTTTAGTGTTATTTCTCATTAACAATTCTCATTTCCCAGGACAACACGGAATTTTCTGAGACAGTTTTCGCCAGCTTTCATGAGGGTGGTGAACGAAAAGAATGGAGTTCTGCCGTTCAGCCAGCGGATCGTGCATATTATTCAGCGCGGATTCCTGATGCACGTCACCAACACGCTTTTTATGCCCTTCATGAACAAAGAGTTCAAGGAGCGAGTACGAGTTATGTCTATTTAAAATTAATAAAAACCTAATCAAAGACCACTTCAAAGATATTCACCCACGATGGACGACATCTCAGCAAGCTGCGCGAAATGGTTGGCTTCGAGTCCCTGCCGGCGGAATACGGAGGTCCTGCCACAAATGTCCTGGACACGAACTTGATTTTCAATCATTTGAACCAAAATGCGGAATATTTGGAAAAGCTACAGGATTACGAGAAGCTATAGGAAAATATTATAATACAATTTTAAAAACCATTATAAATTACAAACAGAGAATAATTTGACAGTAAAATAAAATACGTTCATACTTAAATATCGCTCTTTTTTTTCCATAAACACATAAAATTTAACTTTAGACAGGAATATTGAATATATTTCATATTAAAAATAAATTTTTCAAACTAAATTTACTAAAAATTAACGTTATTTTGTTTAATTGTAACCGAAAATATTTATTTTAATGTGTAAATATTAACATTTAGTAGGTTTTTTCTCTGGGTTAAATTAAATTCAAAACTAAATTTTTTTTTTAAATAACAGTTGAGAAAAGTGTTGCCAAACTCAAGTATTCAAAGAAGTTGGCAACGCGGTTAGTAGGATTTTCAAAGATAACGCAAACGGTCTTATTGTTGTGAAATTTCTGCGCCGGTCGCAATTCAAACTCGCAGTTTATTTGTAAATAAATTAATTTAATGGCTACTAACAAGGTAGGATAATCCAAAAAATTACATATAACACAAGTTAAACCATATTTTGTTCACTAGGAATGCTTAATATTTGTGCTGGATGTGCGTACCTGTGCCGCCGAGGAAGTAAAATTGAAGGCTGTAAAATGTGTGTCTGAGATTCTTAAGGACAAGGTGGGTAAATTACCTATAAAATATCCATAAACTGGCTAATCAGACTTCCTGTAGATCGTGAGCGATAAGAAGGACTATGTGTCCTTTGTCCTGGTGGGATGTGAAAGCACTGCGAACGACAACAGGGAAAAGGAGGACGAAGAGTACCCGAATGTGGTGCGATTTGGAGATGCGCGACTTTGCAGCTGGCAACTTTTGCTGGACTTCTTCAAGTTTGTGAACGAAACAGCCTGCGAGGAGGGCAATTGGTTGGATGGACTGCAGGTGGCCGTGAAACTGCAGGAAAATGCTAAGGCGTAAGGCGATTGATTTCGTTTTTAATCACCCAAATTCACAAGAAATCTCTTTTAGTTTTAGGATTGCCAGGCACAGGATCCTTCTTCTGTTCGACTTCAACGATTTCCCTCAGGACTACAAAGGATTCAACACTCTAACAGACGAAATTCTTAAAGAAAACATAGATCTAATAGTGGGGTACGCTAAATGTTGCTTTTACAAGGTTTTTTATAACATATGTAAACCTTTCTTCTTTAAGAACCCACAACATAGCCTACATAGACAATGCAGAGAACGATCAGCCGCAGGCCATCTTCAATTTCTCCAGGAAGTGCGGCCCCCAGGAGCTGGAGAACCAGAAGCACGTCCTCAGCTTGGTGCCCCACTGCAATGCCACCCTGTGCACCTTTAAGGAGGCCCTGCTGTCCGTCTTTAAGGTGACCAACAGGCGACCCTGGGTGTGGAACGCCAAGCTGCGCATCGGCAGCAAGATCAGCATCAGTCTGCAGGGCATGATCGCCATGAAAAACCAAACTCCTGTTAAACTGGTGAAGGTCTGGGGCGAGGACAACGAAGAGGTGACACGCGAGACGCGTTACTTCATCAAGGGAACCGAGGTGACACCGCTGCCGGAGGATATGATGACTGGCTTCATGCTGGGCGGCACTCCAGTGCCCTACGACGACGCCTTGCTGGAATCAAACCAATCCCTCCCACCTGGTCTGCACTTCTTTGGCTTCATCAAGCGAAATGCAGTGCCGGATGAGTACTTTTGCGGAGACTCCTTATACTTGCTAACCCACCAGAAAGGGAACATACCCGCTGCCAAGAAACTAGACGCCCTAGTGCGCGCTTTGATCTCCTCTGACAGGGCCATCCTCTGCTGGAAGATTTACAGCGAGAAGTTCAACAAACCGCACATGGTGGTGCTGCTGCCGCGCTTGGCAAATGAAACCCAGCCAGCCACTCTCTACATGCTGGAGGTGTCCTACACCGCCCAGCACCACTTCTGGGACTTTCCGGGCCTCCGTACGACCAAGTCGCAGTGCAGCGACGAGCAGCTGCAGGCCATTGACCAGCTAATCGACAGTACTGATCTGGAGTGCTCTCTGAAAGACACCCAGCAGCCGAGACCCTGGGCCCAGAACGATCTGCTGCCCTTTGACTCGCTTCCCAGCATCTGGGAGCAGAACATGATGGATGTGCTGGAATGGAAGGCTATTCGTGCCAACGATAAGGACGACAAAATGCTGAAAGACAAAGGCTATGCGGATGTCTTCTGGCGAGTGCCCGAGCAGCTGGAGGAGAAGTCCAAGGTGGCGGCTGCCAATGTGAAGAAGCTCTTCCCCCTGCGCTACAGTCGCGAGTGGCAGGAGAAGCTGAAGGCCAAGGAGCTGGCCGAGAATGGAGTGCCCGTCAAGCAAGAGCCACAAGAGAAGGAGCTTCCAATGCCCTCAGATGGTGTGGGACTGTCCAACCCTGGGGAGGATTTCAAGCGCATCCTGTCCAGCGTTCGCTCAGTGGCAAATGCCACTCAAAAAGATGCCCGCTTTCAAGCATTGGCTGCTGATACGCGTGTGGTTATAGTCACGTTGCTGGAGCGCAAGAAACTCAACCTGGAGCAGCTGGGCGAGATCATCGATCTGTACCGGCAGAGCTGTATAGAATTCAACGCCTTCCTCGAGTACGACAAATTTGCAGAGGAACTGAAAAAGATCGCCCTGGTCAAGAAACTCAAGGAGTTTTGGCCGGATGTCATGGTGAAGAAGCAGCTGGGTCCTTTGGTCCTGGGCGAACCCACGCTGGACGACGAATTAGCCCTGAAAGCCTACTACACCATCGAGGATTGGCCTGAAAACGAGGCAGTGGATGCGGAAATGGATATCTAATATATTATTTCTTCGTGTATTAAGCAAAAGTGTTATCATTCCTTTATTACTTTAAAGTTGAAATAAAATTGTTACAACATTTAAAAATCGAAACCTTAATTCTAGGCATTTTAATACCAATATAAAAGTTAATTTTTACGAAATTTGGTAAAAAAGAGTTAAAGGTAACTTCAATGACTTAAATGTCATTTTCAATTTAAATGTACCTACATATTTTTAAAGCATTCACTAAGAAGAAACTTTAAAATTCAATTTTTTTGGATAAATTCATTTTTTAAATTTTTGCGCCATTGAAACATAAAAAGTGGCTAAAAATAGCCATAAAATAGCTAAACGTCAACACTGCACCGCTTGTATTTAGTATGTAGACGCTCTGGTCACACTTCCAAGTAAGGGCACTCTAATATCAGCTGACCGCGTTCGCATCATAATATTGCATTTTATTTTATTTTACCTAAAATTCGGGTGTTTACTGTACCAATCTGCCAATCTGGGTGCTGAGAGTTGACCATGGGTGTTCCGACGGACGACTGGCTATACTGGTGTCGCCTATGTGCACGCGACGACGCCGAGATCAAGATGCGCAATAATGAGCAGGACGAGGATTTTGTGAGGATCATCAGCAAAGCCTTCGATGTGGCGGTGGGTATTCCGTGCTTTCCGCTTTCCTGGCCTGTTATTTATAGTCCTAATACCACACAGATGACCCTCGAGGAGCCGGAGCTGGGCAGCATGCTGTGTGAGGAGTGCTACTCGGTGGTGGGCCAGCTGCTCCACTTCTCGAATACCGTCAACCGTGTCCAGGCCATCTTTGAGCTTTTGAGGCACTCGGATCCGCAGGACGCTCTGGATGTGCAGGCTCTGCGAGCGGAATACGGCCTTTCCTCCACCTACAAGCAGGAGGAGGAGTTTCTGGAGATCGATGACCAAGAGGAGGACAAGAGTTCCCTGGCAGAAGAGCTCATTGTCTCGGACCATTCCAATGCCCCTTCACCTCCTATGAAAGTAAAGAGAGGTGGCAAAAGGCTGAGATCTTTCTTTGAGCCTGAAACGCAGTTAGAAGGATCACTCGGACCATTCCACTGCTCCCACACCGCCTATGCACAAAAAAACCAAGCCCAGCAGGCTGAAATCACTTCTTGAGCCTGACTCCCTGCTCGAAGAGCATCTCGATAAGGTCACCTCTCCCGAGGATGAAACCACATTGCTGCAGCCTGTAAAAAGGGGGCGTGGAAGACCCAAAGGCTCAGGCAAACAGTTAAGGCTGGACACAAGCCAGAACAAAAGTATCAGCAAACCAGAAAGTCCAGTGAAGAAAGCACTCAAACACAAATCGTCTCCGCAAGATCAAGAATCCACGAGTCCTTCTGCTGACAACGAGTTCATCTGCAAGGCCTGCAACGAGTCCTTCATGTCCTTCATGGCTCTGCGAAGACACAAGCACGACATGCACGGCGGTCCGAAGAAGTTTGTTTGCGATTGCTGCGGCAAGGGATTGAAGACCTTAACCTCACTGGTGGAGCACCAATTGGTGCACACGGATGATAAGCCCTGCGTCTGTCCCGTGTGCAACGCGGCCTTCAAGAACAAGGCTAGACTTAGGGTAATACAAATACTATTAACACAGTTAACCAAACGTATAATATTGAAACCCTTTCCAGGTCCACAGCCAGACGCATGGAGAGCCCAAATTTGAGTGCGACGTCTGCGGCAAGAAGCTGCAGACCCGGGCCATTCTCAACAAGCACAAGTATGTGCACAGCGAGGAACGGCGCTTCAAGTGCGAAGTCTGCGGCACTGGCTGCAAGAACTCCACGGCCCTGAAGATTCACCTGCTGGGCCACACGGGCCTCAGGCCCTATGTGTGCAAGTACTGCGGCAAGGCGTTCGCCAGCAACACGAACTGCCGCTCGCACAAGTGGAAGAAGCATCCACTGCAGATGGCCAAGGACGATGAAAACGAATCTTCACGCATAGCCGTGCCCACGCTTGAGGAACTTCGGGCCATGTAAGGAGTCTTTATGTCCTTGTAGTATTTTTTCCAATTTTATCATTCTTATTGCCTTTGGTTTTCTATCTCACACATTTAAAAATTTTACTTTGTAAACGTTAACGCTTATTTCCAAGGTACTAATTAGTTTTTGTTTGTTTTGCTTTCAGAACTCGCGAGATGGCGAAAGCTAGCAAGGAGGAGGAGGCGAAACTAGAACACTCAATTGATTAACACTTTAATTTTAAGTTACATTTCCATTAAAACTTACTAAGTACATGTTATCTTTAAAAAAATAAACTAAAACCCAATTTAATTTAGTTTTCCAATTACGTTTTAATGAATTTCAAAATACATTTACACTTTTAACGCACACTTAAATTGGGGAATGAACAATCGATGGCTCATTGAAAATTATCAATAGTCATTGATGCACAATTCGGTGAAGAATTAGTGAGCAATTTTAGGAAAAAAAAAACGTAATTAAATTAGTTAAAATTTAATAAGGGAAAATGTTTAAGGAACAACAAAAAAAAGCAATGCACATGGGTGGGAGTGGGTCTGAGTGGGTTAAATACTTGAATACGTTTTGATTTCGATGGTGTTTTTTGTGTAATTATTTGTGGTTTAGTTTAACACGTTGAGAAGCAAAATCTTTTGGCATGGCCTTCCAAGCAGAGCAAACAGTCAATAAATAGTGCATCCAATTTGGCCGGCTCTTTCTTCCTAGTCAATGTTCAGCGAGGACATTAACTCCTCCACGCTGTGTTGAAATTAAAAGATAATAATTAATATCAGGGAAGATAAAGAGACCTCTGCGAGTTAGGTACGAATGTTTACACTGGCACGCACGTGATATCTATGTCCCCTAACGCCTCGCCCAGCCAGGCCACCACCAGGCAGTAGTGCTGAAAGAGCTGCAGCAGCAGTTCGCCCTCGTCGAGCATCTCCAGCCGCTCGATCCGTTGCCGTTCGGCCGCCGAGATGCTCTCGTACACCTGCACCATGTCCCAGGCCCGAGCTCCTGTCCAGCCGCTGTCCTTGAAGCGGCTCCTCTGCGTCTCCAGCGACAGGCAGGACTCCACGCCGGCCAGGCTGCAGCCGCGTCCGCGCAGGTTGTTGAGCATCACATCCCCGAAGCGGTCGTTCATGTTCACCTTGTGGGGAAAGAAAGTAGGAGATGCAAAACTAGAAGAAGGAATCCCACTAACCTGCTCGTAGTTGACGAAGACGGCGGCCTGGAACTTTTGCGCTATCCACTTGAGCAGATTGCGACAGTTCTGCGCCTCGATGTAGACGAGCACGCACTCGGCCAGGAAGATGGTGGGCAGGGAGAAGTCCACCTCGGCCTGCTGCAGCTTGCTGTCCACCTCGTCGAGGTTTCTTAGGTCCACACCCATTAAATGGTAGCTGGGACCGTGGAGATCCGTGGGGCTCAGCCGCACCTCGCCGTCCTCGTCGTGAATCTTGGCCAGCAAGGCCTTGTTCCTCTTGATGGTGTAGCACTTGCGGGCGGTGACCGTGGGAAAGTCCAGCTCGACGAAGTTTTTCACCTGGTGGGCGGTGTCCCTTAGCCGAAAGTAGAGTGTGTCGAAGCCACAGCCCAAGTTAATGATCTGGCAGTTTCCGGAGGTTTTCTGTAAGGGAAGCAGGTGTTATTTAGACATGCGCATGTACTGCGGCCTTGGGGCCATGCAACAGGATGACCTTAGCACGTGCAGCCCACCACTGACCTTCAGAAATTTCTCGACGCACATCTCCACGCCCTTGACCCTGGCAAAGTACCCCCGATTGATCTCCGGCGCCTTCCGCTCCTGGTTGCGCACAAAGTAGCCAATGTAGTCATCCTTCCAGTAGCCCAGACGCACCGCACACCTCTTGCAGTCGCTGGCGTCGTCGTTGGTGGCTATCACCGCCTCGTCGCAGGGATGGAACTTGTGCGTCCCGCCGGCGGACGAGATTCCACCCGGCGATGGCGGCTCCATGGATGTGTGGCTTTTTTTTTTGAGTGACTTCCTGGTGGTCTTCTATTTACAATTGGCTCCTGCGACACGTTAGCTCTCCGAAATCCCTGTTATCCTTTTCCTGTGTTGTGTGCACTTTTTTTCTCGTTCGGTTGAAAACAGCTGCAAAAGTCGATTAATGATAACAGAGTGAAATGTATCAATATATCGATGAAGGGGAAGAGGAAGAAAAACTAGGCGCCAAAACAAATTGGACATGAATTTCTCTTGATTAAAATGGTTATTTATAAAATTATAAGCTGCTTCTATTAACATAGAAGAAGTCTGCCTTAAATAACTTTAATTGCACAATAACATTACATTACATTGCAAAACAACCTTAAAATCGTCGAAATGCTTCTTAAATAATGGACTTGGTGAAATGAATTTAAATGAAATGTAAGTCTAGGTTAAATTTTTTTGTTGTTAATAATTTAAAAAAAAAAATCAAATACTTGTAATGCATTTTAATATCTTAAAATAATAATAAATCTACATTAAAATATTATTAGTTGTTTATTGAAAGTTTTGGAAGCTTTCAACAATTTAAATTTTAAAAATAAAAAATTTAAATACCTTTACAAATCTAAAAAATTAAATTATTAAATATCTTTTTGAAGTTAAAATAACTACATCAAATCTGAATCAAGTTATTATATGTGTATTTATTAGAAGATTATCAAACAAAATAATAGTTTCATCATATAACATTTTTATAATATAAGTTATGTGTATACATTTTTTTTTACTATATTAAATAGTACTAATATTTTTCGCAACGAAAGTATACAGAAATTAAATGTCTTTAATTTTTGGGTAAGTGTCTTATGAATTTTTTATTAATGTGTTTTTTAAACCAATCTTCAAACATTTTCTCGCTTAGCTCGCTGCTTATTTGGGTATTAAACTGCAGTTTGCCTTTAGGCTAATTGACTTAAGCACTTCATTAATAAAGAAGGGGTCAACATTGTAAACAAAGCGTGTCCATGGTCCATGCTCAAGTGCTTTAATTGCTTCCCGCATCTTTGACATCGGAAGCTCTGTCTTGGGTTATAATTAAAATTAGCAGCTACGCCCAACAACCCGCTCAATAAGTCGGGGTCAAAATGTGAACTGATCACCAATTGGCTTTTGCTTTTGCGCTACGCGAAGTGGAGTGAATCACGACCCAACGTCTGGACTGCGTCCTATATAATAGAATTTTATTAGAAATTATGCAAAATTCTATTCCGTTTTGTCATGCAAAGATCACTTATTGCTACGCAATCCAGAACGGATGCTGCTTAAGAAGGGTAAGCATCAAATGATGAGTCTTTAATTAATTTGAAAAATATGTCGAAATCGCTTCTCAACAATTAAAAAAAAGAGCTGTGTAGCTGCTTTTTTGGCTCGAACTTTATAATATCAAAATTATTGATAAATTTTCTATATAATCCACGGAATATTTTATTTTCCAAATGCGTACACTTTATTAATCAAAGGGTTCCAATAGATATGACTAAATAAACACACAATTTGTAAGAAATTTAATTTAATTTCTTTATATTACCTGTACGTTAAAGTTAAACAAGTTATTTTCTTTTCGCTAACCATTCACCATTAATCTGTGCCCAACTCCAAGTGGCAGTTATAAATCACAAAAAAACATTCACAACAAAATAAGAAAAATTTAAATTTAAAAAAATACTGGGAGATCAAATTTTGAAGACGTGTTAAGTAAAAAAACTTTGATTCAATGCACTATTCTCTATAGAAACCTGATTGCAAAATTTTATGGTTCTAGCTCTTACAGTTCCCGAGATTTCGATAAACGTATGGACATTTTCAACGTGTTTTTTACCTCTACGAGAAAGGGCTGTAGCTTTCGTTGCACAAAAAAAAAAACGTAAGTCCGTCAATGAACATGCCTAAAATTTAAGAGTTATTACCTAAAATTATGAGAGCCCATAACCTATTATTCCAACATTTTAGGCAATTTCCCAGATTGTATTTTTCTGGGTGTATTTTCCGCACCCACGCTCCCGCTCAGCTGACTGACTGGCTCTCTTTCCGAGTTCGAATCCAAGTCTGGAGATTCGGGTTTTGTTAGTGGTTCGTGGTGGCAGTTCGGTTTCAGCGCTCGCGAGCGTCGGTTGTGGTAAATCGTTGCGTCGTCCGCTTGGCTGTTAAATTCAAAAAGGTGAGCAGTGTCTCAAGCTGCGCGCGTTCAGGTGTATTTGTGTCTGTGTGAGAATCGTTGGTAACAGCACCCGGCACACCTGAGTGTGCGTGTTAACAGAGCTCGAGTGTGTGTGAGTGTGTGTGTGTGTGAGACGTCTTTTTGACGGCATTACTTGGCTTTGGCTTACCTGGTCTACCTGGTGACTCAAAAACGGTCATTTCAGCTGCGTTACGTTTTTTTCTCGCTTTCCGTAGTTTTGGCCACTCGGCCTGCATGTTTTTTGTTACCTTTTTTCGGGGCGTTGGCCAAGAAAGTTATATTGTGAGTGAGTGAAACATTGAAGTGAAAATTTGGAATGGGAATGGGCATGGGTAATGGTTGAAAAATCGCGATTAGATAGTGAAATGGCGGTTAGAAGCCGCAACAAGTTGCCACGGCAACGTCATCAATTGGAGCATAACTGTAAAAAACAGTGAGATTAAGTTACACAAAAAGAAATTCCCTTGTTGTTTGGCCTACATTATGTACAGCTTCTATAAAGTTTTAAAAATATTTATAAAAAAAAGTGAAAAAAAAGTTTTTACTTGATTCAAAACACAAAATTTAATCACAAAACCATAACAAAAGATTTGATTAACAATATTAAAGTATGTTAATAAATTGTTGATAAAAGGGGAACCCTTTAAAATGCATGGAAAAACCGTTTAAATATCGTCCTTTTAAAAGATCAAAAATGTTTTAAAAATCTAAAACAAAATTTAAAACTAACAAGTGCATGAATTTTGTTTTCAAAATCAGTTTGAAGTATTTCGAAAAATAATTTACAGGCTTAAAAATGTTTAAAATATCTAAAACAAATTTTAAAACTAATAAATGCAAGAATTTTTTTTTCAAAACTCAGTTTAAAGTATTTTAAAAAACATTTCTGTAAAACATTGAAATATATTCCAAAATGGACACATTTTTTTTCTGTGCACCAAAAGCAACAACACCTGTGCAGTGGGCCAACACACAGATACGCACACACACACACACAACACACACACTGGCACACCTGCGCTTCACTTTCAGCGTTATCGTTGCGTTTTATTGTTTGCTTTGGTGATTGCGAAAAAAGCAAAACTTCTACAAATGATTCATCCACGAAGCGAGACAAAAACAAAAGCTAACAAAATTTCGACACGAAATTTGATATGAAAAATTCCCATCCCTTCATGTTTAAAAAACCGAAACTTTGCATATTTTTTGTGCAGGCGTTTGCACTTCCGCAAATTGTTAATAGGAACCCTTCGAGGGTTGAGACATCGAGTAACTTGAGGCTTCTCCACAAGCAGGTTAATGCACCCGATGGCCCCTATCTGTGAGTCCTTGTGCCACTTTTTATACAGCAGCTGTCAAAACAGTAGCACCAGAGAGGTCTTTGACAAAAAGACAGGTTTTGAAAAAATTTTATGAAAGAAAAATTATTTACACTTTTGAGTGTTTTTTTTTAATAATCTAGCCTCTCAATCATCTTTAGATTTAGCACAACAAAACTTATACAAATTTTTGCACAATATTTAAATTTGTGAACATTATTCTCATGAACATAATTCTCATATATATCTGCAGAATTTTATAATAAAATTATACAGATATACTGTTCGATAATAACTTATTTTCGTGAATTTTTTTTTATGGAGCCAAAGAACAACATCTAAACAAGTTGAACATCTCAAATTTCACTTCTATTATTTTAACCACAACTGTACGCAAAAATGCATGTGCAACCAGGGTAACGACATCAAAGTTGCATCAATAGCAATAGCCAATCAAATGGCAAGACCAAAATTAAAATTTAAACGTTTTTTACATAGCCAGGTGTCTTTTTTTTCTCACTTTTTCTTTTGTTGCATTTTCACATGTGCCCAAAAAGATGAAGTGGCCGGAAATTACTTACACATACGTGAAAATCCATATATAATTATTTTAAATTATTGTTTATTGATGACTAAAAAGTACAGCTTCTTTGCAACCTCAATTAAATTTCCATCTATACATATTAGAGGTGAAAATTGACGAAAGTTCATGAAAATAAGGTATAATTCATGAAAAATTTTTTTTATTTTATTTTTAAATTTTTATGTATATCAAAAGATGTTGGTAGCTATGTTTGAAATGCATTTTTTTGACAATAAAAATTTAAAACACATAATTTTATAAATTGTGTAAGTTGTAAAGAAAAAATTAAATCAATTAATAAACAATTTTAAACACTTTACTTGCCTTTTGGCTGACACACTCAACGACATACCATTTTCCCATCCATTCATTTCACCCACTGCGATCCACCTAAAACCAATTTAAAGCGATGACCTTTCTCCATTATCGTTGCAATTAACCCATTGACGCCGAAGCCAGAGCTCCAGTTCGTCCAGACAATGCACGTAATTGTTGGAGTAAGGGGTCGCTCCATTCCATCCAAACAACTTCAATTCGAACAACTCCACATTGGAGTCACACTTTATGCTGTAACTTATTTTTAGCGCATTTTTTCGAGTCAAAATTCAAACGGGTTTGTCGGTCTCTCGGCCTCTTCTAATGCCGCAGTGCCAAGAAAATTGAGCCAAAGCCAAACAACGTAATGGAAAACCAGTTTGGTCACTCTTACTGAAGCTCCGAGTCGAGATTTGCTTTTATTCTGTTTGTTTATGCTTTTATGGGAGCTAAAGATTAGTTTTCTGGGGTGATCGTAAAAGTTATCTGATACTTTTGAGTTCTTCAAAGTTTAAACATACTTTTATTGGTGAATTTATGAATTATTAATCAAAAAAGCAAAAATATGGTTTTTGGGGATCTATCAATATTTATTACCTACTTTTTCAACACTTTGATAATTTTTCAATTCTCATGACAATTTTTTGTATGCCTACACTCAGGGAAAAACGCTATAAAAACAGCTTTATACCTTTTGGTAACACTATATTTATTCTTTTAAGTACGAATTTTTAATAATGTTATTCTAATCTTAGATTAAAAATCTGAGAGTTAGAACAACCCTATTAAAAATCAAATCAAAATGTTATTTAATCTTAAATCTTATCAGAAATCTGATTCCAAAGTGATACCAAATGGTATAAAGTTTTTTTCCTGAGTGTAATTTTAATAATTATTTAATTAATAACACATTTCTCAAAATACACTTATAGATCACCATGATGCACAAATTAAAATATCGCGATAAATTGAAATGGCTTCTAGCCCTTCCCCTGCTGATCAGTATCTTGTGTCTTTTACCGACATCCGAGGCTCAGACAAGGGATCCAAGATTTTATTCCCGTCCAGGCGTTGACTACCATTGGCCAAATCCAGGTGATCCCGACTACAGGTGAGTCATTCGATTGGTTCGACTTATCTACCACTCACATTTTGATTTACAGAACTTACACATTCAACGATCGCCGATATGGTCATTATCAGCCAAATGGTTTCGGTGCCAACTATCCGGGAAGAAATCCACCGGGACAATATCCGCAGGGAATGCCAAACGAGGATCGTTTCCGCTTTGATCCGGTAAGCAACGAAAATCTATATAAATTGGAAACAAACAAAGATTTTGGATCGAGTATAAACGTCATTTAAAAACAAATTTAGAAGAAAAAAAGTAGGAAATAGTTCCATTTAAATTTCTCAATAAAAGAGAAGCTGTTTTGTCTTTTATTATTGTCTTAATAGCCTATAAACTCATAATAATACATTTTTTAAATACTTTTTTTTTTTTTTTTATTAGTTGTTGACAACCAAAAAAATAAATCTGTAGTAAAAAATATATATAAATAAGATCAAGTTTAACATGATATAAATTTTTGTTAATCAATTAAATTCCTTTACAAAAACTAAGGTTTATAATAATTTAAAATTAACTAATAATATTTTGAAAACTATTTTGTTATTGTTTTAAAACCATATTTGTTCAAAAGGTAAAATGATTCAAATAATAAGAATAAATTGACATAATCGGGGGATCCACAGAAACCGTTCCAACCAAAGTAGGTTGGAATTTACATTGATAAGGGACTGACATTTGGTTGGAATATGGTTGAAACAGTTTCATTGGCACCCCCGAATATGTATAATTCTTGTTAAATCTTGATCTTAGTTTTGTTCAGTGCACTAAACCCCCGCTTAATCAATTAAATTCAGTGACATAAAAAACTGACCCCTATACCAAAAGAACCGATCCGAATCGAGACGATCCGTAAAGACGAACAATGCCAAGTCATTGAGAGAGGGAGTTGGCCCGATCAGCAGATCGTTCCAATATCAAAGCAATAATCTTAATTAAGTTTTCATGCCACCAAGTGGAGCCAAAGGCGACTTAATCAATTACACATGTCGTCTTGTTTTCGCTATTTGTTCATCTATGGATCGGGGCTAATGATGTTCCCCTCTTGCAGAACGATCCCAATGCACGGACCCAGTTCCCGGGAGTTTTGGCCGGATGGCGAGAGGATTTGCAGGGCAAGCAGCGGAGGGATTCGTTGACCCTGGAAAGAGATGTCTTTGTGACCACCAACTATGGCCAGGTGCAGGGCTTCAAGGTGTACATGTACGACAATCCCGATCCCAAGTCCTTCTACCGACCGTATCACTCCACGGTGGACCGTGTGATGGGTGAGTGCTCGGCGTTCCTGGGCATACCCTACGCCCTGCCCCCCACCTTTGAGGGCAGGTTCAAGCCACCGCGTGTCCATCGAGGATGGCAGCTGCTCCAGGCAGTGGACTTTGGTCCCGCCTGTCCTCAGCCTGTTCGATACACGGGAGCCACCAAGGGAGTCATGGACATGGACGAGGATTGCCTCTACCTGAACGTCTATTCGCCCAAGGTAAATGTGAGATTGAAGGGTGTATTAATAAATTCTTAAACATTATTCTGTAATTTAAAGACTGGCGCTGGTGTGGCCCAAAAGTACCCGGTAATGGTGTACATCCATGGCGGGGAGTTCATCCGCGGAGCCTCCAACTTGTTCCAGGGCCATGTCCTGGCCTCCTTCTACGACGTGGTGGTGGTAACCCTTAACTACCGCCTGGGAGCCTTGGGATTCCTGTCCACGGGCGACGAGAACTCGCCCGGAAACTATGGCATCCTGGACCAAGCAACTGCGCTGAGATGGGTCCACGATAACATCGAGTTCTTCAATGGTGACCGAGACTCAATCACCCTGTTTGGCCCAGGAGCGGGTGGTGCCTCCGCTGGACTCCTCATGGTGGCCCCACAAACAAGGAACATCGTCAAGAGGGTGATCGCCCAGTCGGGATCGGCTTTGGCCGACTGGGCCTTGATCCAGGACAAGTACAGGGCTCAGAACACCAGTCGTGTGCTCGGCCAGCTGCTGGGTTGCTCTATTGAGTCATCGTGGAAGCTGGTAAACTGCCTGAGAACAGGACGCAGTTTCTACGAGCTGGGAAACGCGGAGTTTGCTCCCCAGGTGGGCAGCTTTCCCTGGGGTCCTGTCTTGGACCACAATTTTACTCTCCCCGGAGACGACTGGTACGAGGGCTGGCGGGAGAAGGACTGGCGGTTCCTCACCCAAACCCCAGAGACCCTTATCAGGGCAGGAAAGTTCAATCGGAACATCCAGTACATGACCGGGGTGACCACCCAGGAAGCGGCCTTCCTCGTGGCCCAAAACGAATCCCTAAGTCCGTTCTATGAGCTGGATGGCCGCTTCTTTGACCAGAAGATACGGGAGCACGTCTTCCGGTACAACTACACTCTGAATCCCAACGGAGTCTACGAGGCCATCAAGTACATGTACACCTTTTGGCCGGATCCCAACAACAACACGATCATTCGGGACCAGTACATCAATTTGTTGAGTGATCTCTACTACCGGGCACCGGTGGACCAAATGGTCAAGCTGATGCTCGAGATGAAGGTGCCGGTGTACATGTACGTGCTGAACACCACTGTGGAGGCACTGAATCTGCCCCAGTGGCGCAAGTATCCCCACGACACCGAGCACTACTTCCTGACCGGTGCTCCCTTCCTGGACACCGAGTTCTTCCCCAAAAAGGAGCACCTGCAGCGGAATATGTGGACGGACAACGACCGCAACATGAGCCACTTCTTCATGCAGACCTACTCCAACTTTGCCAGATACGGGTGAGTTGCTAGGGGATTTCTTCTGAATAATTCTTTATACATACTTAATCTATATTCCAGCAATCCGACACCCCAACAGGTTTTGGGAATGCACTTCCAGCGAGCCTACCAGGGCGAGATTCGCTACCTGAACATCAACACCACATTTAACTCCTCCATTCTGCTCAACTACCGGCAGACGGAGTGCGCCTTCTGGACGCAGTACCTCCCCACGGTGATCGGTGTCCTAGTGCCCACCTATCCACCCACCACGGAGTATTGGTGGGAGCCCAAGGAACCGCTGCAGATCGCCTTCTGGAGTATGTCAGTGACCTGCTTCTTCCTCATCGTTCTCGTCGTCATCTGCTGCATAATGTGGCGTAATGCCAAGCGGTAAGTTTTCATGAAGATATTAATTTTAAATATACCCTCTAAATCCTTGAATGTAATCCTCAGACAATCGGATCGCTTCTACGACGAGGACGTCTTCATCAACAACGAAGGCTTGGAGCCGGAACCAGACCCACGGGGCGTGGACAATGCCCACATGGTGACCAATCATCACGCCTTTACGCTCCAGGGATAATATTTACGAGTACCGGGACTCACCGTCCTCCAAAACTCTGGCCAGTAAGGCTCACACGGACACCACCTCCCTGCGATCGCCCAGCTCCCTGGCCATGACCCAGAAGTCCAGCAGCCAGGCGTCCTTAAAGTCAGGAATCTCCCTGAAGGAGACCAATGGCAGTCTGGTAAAGGCCAGTGAGAGAGCGGTTACTCCCCGTTCGCAGCCAAATGGAAGTGTATCCACGACAAAGTCGGTGGCTCCCGTAGAGGAGAAACGACTGCTCCAGCCTCTGTCCAGCACTCCGGTGACCCAACTGCAGGCTGAGCCGGCTAAGAGGGTGCCCACTGCCTCTAGTGTTTCGGGTAGTAGTCGGAGCACCACTCCAGTGCCCTCCGCCCGAAGCACCACCCACACCACAACGGCCACTTTGAGCTCACAGCCTCAGCCGGCGGCTCAGCCCAGACGCACCCAGTTGGTGGAGGGAGTGCCCCAGACATCCGTCTAAGTAACAGCTCTCTAAGCGCGGGATGCACTTAGAGAGTCAGCCGAATCGTCCAACCACACAGCCTGTCGATGTACCAGGAACAGAGAGGTAGGTCTATATGAGTCCTTTTTTCCTTTCCTTTTTTCCTTTTTTTGAAAATTTTTTATAATTTGATACTTAAGTTTATTATTTATCTGATAAATATATTTCAACAAAGCTCATGTTAATACTTGATTTGTAATTATTTAATAAATTAACTTTCTTTGTTTCAGGTTTCCATTTCAATTATTTTAAGATAGGTTTTTTGCGAAAAAATTAAAGTTTAATTTTGTATTTATAATACGTTTTTAAACAGATCTTTAAGATCTCAGTTTTGAGTTGTATGTAGCTTATGTTCGTAATATTTTATTTTAAGTTTATTTGTTCGTAAGTTTGATAACCCAACGAATACAAATCCATATCAATGACATTCCATAGCCTTTAAAATTGGCCACTAAGTGTACATATACAAATATCATAAAATATATGTATATTAGAAGTATTTAGGTATAGGAAGTAATTGTTGTGTTAAAACTGTCACTTCAAAGAGATTAGCTAGATAAAAATTAAATAAAATTAAAAAGACATATTTTATAGAGCTTAAAATTATTTTAATAAAATAGTATTCTTAAGTCTGCTGTAATGATTTAAATTAAAATGTTTAAACAAAATCCTGTAAAAGTGACAGTAATATCGAATCAAATTGTAAGGAGACAAATTTTCAAGAACAAAAATAAACTAACCTAAATAAAATAAATTTTAAATTATTTAAAACCGCTAAATATTTAATCCAAAATAATCCATAACATTGTCGCGTCCCTTACCTTATAGTTATCTTGTAATAAATTAGATTTTAGCCACTCCCACACATCATCATGAGCAACACCTACAGTGCCTTCATTTCTTGTAATTGCCTTCGATGGACCAAAACCGAGTTCCTTGCGAACGGTGCCCTCATCCATTTACCGACTAAGTGTGCCTTTCATACATATTTACAGATCTACTTTAAGCTATATATTTTGTATATGTTTTATGTGTCGCATATAAGCCAACAATGACCATACAAATTCAGTGTGAACCGTCCAATAACTTTATGTTTTCATACGTATCGTGTAAATGTTTATTTCCTGTATATATCTTCATTTGTTACATGATTGAAAGCATATTGTATTAACATTTTATATGTTTTTATGTATTCTAGTTAAGTTTAATGTACTTGTCCTGCAATAAAAAATATTTATTGTACTAAAACTTTTTTGTGCTGTCTAAATATGTTTGGTTTGGTGGATGAATAAGAGTTTCAAACCAGAACCGAAGTTGATGGGGTTTTAAAATCATATCAATCAAGCGCTGACCTATTTTTTTTAAGTGAATCTTTCCCACTTTATATTTAAGTTCTCAGCTTTGCGAACAACCTTTTAAAATACTTAAAAAATCTATCCTGTTCATAGAATTGTTCCAATTAAACCTGAATGTGTAATAACCCCGAGCCGAACCGATAAAAAATTTCTTGGGTACAAAGTTGAAATAAATTTATTCTCATTTATTTTATTATTTTCGGTTGTCATAAAAAAATTGAAAATATACAAAGGAAGTCGGGGTCCCCTAAAATTCCATACATGGTCTGCACTTACCTATCAATATTTTTAAATTTTACAAAGCATATGATACTCTCATCCTAGTTTCGACTTTGCAAGTATTATCCTTTCCAGAAATAAAGCAAAAAATGAGCTTTATAAATCTGGGAAAAATCCATTCCTTTTCGAATGGGAAATAAGGCCTAAAAATAGCTTTCTATAAACTCTTACAGATACAAAGAGGCGGCAAAGACAATGTCGCGCTTGAGCAGCCGGATGCCCTCGGAGAACTTGTTCTCGAGGTCCGTGTTGCCAATTGTTTTGGAGGCCTGACACATCTGACGGAGCAGCTCCTCCAGTCTACGCATGCACCGGATGATGGAGCCCTCGAAGATGTCGGTCATTTTGCAGACGGAGAGGAAACTAGAGCCCTTGCACCAGGCGAGTACCACGTCCATGAGGAAGGGCTTGAACTTGTCCACGTACGAGTCTGCGTCCAGGTCCAGCTTGCACTCGGTGGAGACCTTGGCGATCCGTCTGGCCAAATCTTGCATGGCCCTCAATGGACCCGATAGCTCTGTGGCGCTCTTGGGTGATTCACTAGACTTTTCGTCGCAAACAAAGCAGGAGAGCAGGGAAACTGCTTGTGGAGCAGTAAGATCGTTAAACACCCCGTTAAAGATCATCTCGGTCATGAGGAGCTCGTCCGCTGAGCTCAGCTCGCAGGCCACGCGGCCCTTAAACTCGATGACGTCCCCTGGTTTGCAGTAGCCCATCCTCCGCAGCACTCGCTTGCGATGCTTCAGCTCCTCCATCTGCAGCAGACTCCTAGCGGCTTTAAGTTCGGCTTTCAGGTCCTGAAGTTCCTTTTGTAACTGCACTTTGTCCTGGAAGCGACGGTGGATGCGCTCCAGCTCGGGAGACTTGTGCAGCGGATGCTCCTCGAGTCGCGACTCAAACTGCGCGATGGTATCCACAATATCCCGGAACTCCCTATCCTTAATGTTCATGTCATCGATGGGGTTGAGCACTGGTGGTCCCAAGGGAAACCTTTTCTTTGCCTCCTGTATCGTCTTGAGCACGGCTTTCCTGTTATCCGCACTGCGCAGATCGTTGGGGAAGTACACTCGAATTGAGCTGATTTGGGTGATGAGCGTGTGGGCCACAGGGACCACCTCCATGCAGCCCCGCTCGTTGGGACGACAGGGCTCTGTGTCACCTGATTTGGCGGCCGCTTCGCTCACATGGAGCAAAACATCTATTGTAACGCTGGGCTCACTTTTCAGCGGATTCTTTCTGCTCTGGTCCTGCTTCTTAAAGTTCAGCACAATCCCCCAGTCGTACTCCTGTGAACCCGAAGCCACCTTGACCAACCTGCCAGGCTGCAAAAATGGCAGAAGGTACTGGGGCCTGGTTATCCACTGACGGAACTCCTTGCCATGCTGATCTAACTGAGACCTTATGTGGTGGTAGGAGGCGATGTTGTGCTCGTCCTTGATGCTCAGCTTGTTCAGCTCTAAAGTCTTCTGCTCCACCTGGTCGTGCAGGCCAGGCAAAGAAGCCTGGTTCTGGAACTGGTAAAAACTCCGCTCCAGCATGTACTCCGGATTGATCTCCTCCACGCGCAGCAGGTTTAGCACCATGTTGTAGGTGAGATGGAAGGCAGAGTTAATGGGATCAGCTTTACCCTGCACAATGTCGCGACCCACGGCCGGCGATACCTTCTCGTCAATCATCAGGATAACAATACCCTTGTCATCGAGTCCACGACGACCTGCACGACCGGCCATCTGGATGTATTCACCTGAACTGATCCACCGGAAGTCCTTGCCGTCGAATTTCCTCGGAGCCGTAAAGAGCACAGTTCTCGCGGGCATGTTCAAGCCCATGGCGAAGGTTTCAGTGGCGAACAGGGCCTTGATGAGACCCTCGCCGAACAGAATCTCAATGGTTTCCTTGAGAATGGGCAGCAGACCGCCGTGATGGATGCCGATTCCTCTGCGCAGCAAAGGTAGAACGTTCTCCACTTGCGGCAGACGGCGATCCTCCTCTGACAACACATCCATGGCATTATTGAACACCTCGTCCACCAGTTTCTTCTCGTCCGGTGTGTTAAAGTCCAGCTTGGCCATTTGCATCGCGTAGATTTCGCAATCCTTCTTGCTGAAGGAGAATATGATGACTGGTGCAAAGTTACGCTCCATGATCATCTTCACGATCTTAAAGATGTTCGTTTGTCCTGCATTGGCGCCCTTGATGCCTCCATTGCGTCCTTTTTGATCGCCCTTGCCAGCCTCACCTGGAATATAAGGATTATAAATATTTCTTAATATTGATTAGAGTCAAATCCCTTACCCGCATTAGCCAGCACAGCCATCGCCGTAGTGAAGTTGTCCTCCTTGAACTGCCCCTTCTCATCCACTATCAAGTGGATGCCGTCGCCGCCAGCGGGAAAGATGTAGTGCTGCAGAGGAGTCGGACGGTAGTCGGTGTAGACCACGTGACAGGGCTGCTTGTGCAGGTGGCAGACCCACTCGGCGAACTGCCGAGCATTGGGAATCGTGGCCGATAAAAAGACGTAGCGGACGTTGTCCGGCAGCAGGATGAGCGTCTCCTCCCAGACGACGCCGCGCTCCTTGTCCCTCATGTAGTGGATCTCGTCGAAGACCACCCAGCCCACCTCCCTCATGATCTCGCTGCCTCTGTAGAGCATGTTCCTCAGGATCTCGGTGGTCATAATCAAGCAGGAGGCCGAGGGATTGATGGTTACATCGCCGGTGACCAAACCCACGTCCTTGAACTCGTCGGTGAACTCCCGGAACTTTTGGTTGGACAAAGCTTTGATGGGAGTGGTGTAGATGACCCTCTGCTTGGCAGCCAGCGACTTGGCGATGGCATATTCCGCCACTACAGTCTTTCCAGCGGATGTGTGAGCTGAGACTAAGACACTCTGGCTATTGTCGATGCACAGGATGGCCTGACGCTGGAAGGGATCCAGCACAAAGGGGTACTCCTTGGCGGGGACTCCACTGAACGGTTGCAGGGGTATGTACTCCTGGTCGGGATGGGCGGCCACCTCGTGGGTGCAGGACTGCGGAGCCTCCAGCAGGTGGGTCACTATCCGGGTGCGAAGGGCCTCCAGAGCCGCGGAGTCGTCTACATCCAGAGTGGGTGTAGGCTCCTCCTGCTCCTCTTCCTGCTCCATCTCCTCGTCGCTTTCCTTCTTGTCCTTCTTTAGCCGTTTGGTGGGCTCATCCTCCTCCTCCTGTTTTTCCTTTTTCTCTGATTTGTCAGACTTTCCATCTTCCTTGTCCTTCGCCTGCCGTTTGCTGCCCTTTTTGGCGGCTTTGCTGCTCCCAGTGGGCTTCTCCTCCTGGAAAGTGGAAGGTGGAGGCACCTCCGGCGGCGCCTCGTCAAAGCAGTCAAACAGCTCGTCTATGTCCATGCTAAAGCCGCGTTAAATCGTGTTATTTGACTTTTTTTGCAAAACTATTTCAACACACGCCGCAAAACATGTGAAGAACCGATGACACGATAACAATGTCTATCGGCTCTGCAAACTAATCAGTGCAGACACTCTGGCGGTTTTTAAGACAAATCTAGCTACATTTTTGGAAAGCAAATAAAAGTCACTTTTTATGTTAAATTATATAAACAAGAGAAATCGTATTTATTTTAAATGTTTTTTTTAGATTAATAGATTTTTTATATGCAATTTTAAATTAAAAAAATATAGAATACTTTTTATTTTCTTTTTATTAAAACAAAGTAATTATACATTATTGATTTTTGACATATTTTTTAAAGCATTCAATTTTTTTTTAAAAATTGTTTTGTAAAGAAACTTATGAGAAAAAACAAATGAGCCCATTTAAATATAATTTCATATAATAATGAAAATAATAACAAATAAATAATAAAGAAAACTTCTATTTGTAGGAATGTTTTATACATAAAAATATAAAAATTAAAAATGTATTATTTCCACAAATTTATTTAATATAAGTTGCTAATTTATTAATTTATTTTATAATGTTTATTATCAATTTAACGACATTCGATATTGCGGTTCCGGTTCGGTTCCAGTTCCGGTTTACAGCATTGGACTTGGAACTGGGTATCTTGTTTCCACTCCAACCCGGTCACACTGCTCCGAACAGCTGTTCTGTTTTTTTCTCATATCGGTAACTGAAACAATTATACAATTTGTAAATATTTCTAACGACTTTCTGCCCAGATCCAGGAACAAATAGAGCAAAATGGTGGCTGGAGGTGCCTCGGATACGGGCGGCGTCAAGCCGATGGCCATTGCGGGCCGCATGGTGCGCGAGCGGGAGCGCCTGATAGGCATGACTGCCGACGAGCGCGCCTGGCGCAAGCAGTGGCTGAAGGACCAGGAGCTGCACCACGGAGCACGCAAGGTGCCCGCTTTGGAGCTGGAGCTGAATAACCCCATCAAGCGATTCTACCGCGCTCCCCTGGACAAGGTGTGCAACATCTTGGAGCCCGTCCTGGTGAGTGTTTGTTTCCCTTGTTATGTAATCACTGAAACGGGCTAATCTTGTGCCTTGTTTGAGTGTCTTATTGATCTTGAGGACTAACTATCGATTTGCTTACAGGGATTCCAGCGCGCGTTCACAGTGCGCTACTGGACCGGAAAGGCGCTGCTGGCTCTAACCGGAATCTACGCGGGTGCCTACTACTTCAAGTACAATCAGAATGTGAGTTGTGAGCCAAGGATTTCCACAGCTTGGGTTTCTGAAAGGGAGATTCTGATAGGCAATTCTATATCCCTTTTGTCAGATGTGTGTAAAGCACTTAAGGAGATACATACATTATCAAGGTTCCACAGAAATCGTTCCAACCAAAAATGGTTGGAATTCACATACAGACGAGGTTGACTTTCGGTTGGCATTTGGTTGGAACGGTTTCTGTGGCACCCGCGTATATAATTATGATATTCATCTGTTTCTACGCAACTTGTTTGCACTGAAAACTAATTTAACAACTCTGTGAAGTAGTTAAACTTTTTTTTTTATTTTTACATTTGCATTTTAGTGGTTAAACTAAGTAGAAAACATTTATAACACTTTCCATCTACACCTTCTTAGTAGTTGAAGTCAATTTCAAGAGGAATTACCAAAACAACTCTTCCATAACTCAAGATCCTAATAATTCCTCTCCATTAAGATTGTGTTCGAAAACTAAGGAAGTTATTTTGAAGTTCAAAATGATTTTTCCTTATTTTCAGTTTTGTTTTAAAGTAATACCTTTAATTAATATATTTTTAAACCCATTTTAATAAGCTATATCCAAACCATACGGCGGTGAATAAGGTTTGATTACAAATTATTATAAGCAGTAAAATACCCAATAATCAGCACTTGGTATATGTATATGAAACTCTCAGCTTACAAAATATATGCTTTTAAGCCCCTTATAACCTGCCTCTTTTTCCATTTCAGGATTGGACCCGCAAGGGCGGCTGGCGTGTGATTCACTCCAGGAAGGCGTGTGTTCCCGGCGATGAGGGTTATCCCAAGGTCTCCGATCGTTCGGCGCCCTCTGATTACGCGGCCCGTGGCTTCAAGGAGTCGCCCCTATAAACTGAAGTCTTCAAGCTGGCTTAGTGATTTTTCTTAAGTTTGAAACGTAAATTAATAATATCAAAACAGAAATCGCAATAAATATGGAAACGAAAACACAGAGATGGAGAAAGAGACATTGTTTCGGTGCTGAGGAAGACGTTTTTCTGCTGCGTTTGGCGGATATTCTTTTTTTTTTAGGTTTTACTATGCCAAATAGCTGCTGTAGCGTTTTGCGACTGTGCTCAATTCGCTTGAATTGTTCATTATCGGCCACTTTCTTTTATTTGCATTTTCGAGCTTGCGAGAAAATCAGTTGGCGGTTGAAGCTCCAAGAAAATGAGATCTTATACAAAGGTGTGGCAATCGGCAAAATACGTGAAAAAACGAAGTTAGAATTAAAATAATGTGAATTTCATTGCCGAAGTATATTCTTAATAATTTTAAAATAAAATAAAAAAGAAAAAACTAATAATTACAAAATTAAAATTTGCAATAAAAGTTTTAAAATGATTAAAGAAAATATAAACAGAAAAGAAGAAGGAAAATTTACTTTAACACAAACCAACATTTTCCAATTTGAATAATGTGCGCGGAAGTTTAAATGAAACCCGAAAAGAACTTGGGAAGCAATTATTAAAGTCAATCTAAAATTCAACTATATTTCAAGCTTAAATAAACAAATAAAATTTTTTTTCAAATAAAAAAACGCGGTATTAAACGTACTGAAAAAGCAATATAACTCGGTGTTAAAAAAACTGTTTTTAAGAATGTAGATTTAACAGTTCATTGCTCTTTCAAATCTACTGAAACTGGTAAGAGTTAACTTAATAACATTTTTAATAACGTGTTTTGCTTGTGTTTAAAATTCAAAAATAGAGCGCGAAAGAATAAGAGCAATGCAGGAAAATGAACAGTGCGATATCAAAACTAACTTTGAGAAAAAAGTCTTTTATAACTCAGTTTGACACACTTTATAGGTTGTAATGAAACCATGTGAAATAAACAACAAAAGTTTGAAACCAATCCTTATTAAAATTCAACAAAATATTACACCATCATTTCGAAGTTCTTTGCGCGCGAATAATTTAAAATAAATGTGTTGCACGTGTTTCAAATTTAAAACAGAGCGCGAAAAAAAACGACATGCAACAAAAAAGTTTGATTTTAAAATTTTAAGTAAAATTTGTTCCCTTATATGTATTAAAAACGTTATAATGCTTTCTCAATGAATTTAAGTGAAGTGATCAACAAAAATGAATGTATTGAACATTCTGTAGTTCTCATCAGTATTTCAAATTTAAGCAAAAAAGTGCGCAAACAAAAAATCGATCAAATTCGGTCTTTTAGTTATGTTTTTAAAAAAAACGTTAATTATGTGCAATTAATGAAACTTGTAAAGAAATCATAAAGAAATATATTTAAAAAAAACCTCATTCGCTTCTATCAAAATTCAAATTATAGCGCGCAAAAGTGGCTTTTATTAACCCTGACCAAAATGCACTTTAAACACCAAAAACTTAAAGTTATGTGAACTTAACACCGGAAGTGAAGATTAAGGGCAAGACTAATATAAATCCAAATAAAAATATAAACCACCGGCTTTGATGAGATCCATTTCTTGTTCAAATTGCGCGCCCAAAAAAATCCCACGTTCAGACGGGGTGGCAACGCTGCTCAGAGAATTATTTCTCTCTCTCACTAATTTCTCTCCGTGGTCTGGCCGCTTCGTGATCGTTCTCTATTCTCTCGTCGCACGTCGCCAGTCGGTTTTTAGTCCAATCGAATTGAATAAAATAATTGTGTTATTTCGAGTCGCCAAAAGGCCGAAAAGTGTGCGCTTAACTGCTTCTGTGGGCCAGCTTCGCGGGACTCGACTCCATTTGGCCTTGACTTGCGTGAGGTTAAAGCTGTAAAGTAAAGTAAGGCTGGCGGTGCAAACAAGTGAGAAAAGCGAAAAAAAACCGACGGACAGACGTGAAACTGTCTTGCTGGCCAGTGTTGGTGTGTTGGTGCGCCGCTGCGTGTGTGGTTGTGTGTGTGCGAGTGTGCAATTTTTTTTTCATCACCCCAGAAAGAACGCGTGTTTTTTTTGTGTGTGCAGAAATCTCTTAATCCTGCCCAGCCGCAGGTGAGTTAGCCAGATCGGCTTGGCCCTGCACCTGCCCCAAAGTTCGTGACCCCGCGCAGCCCAATTTCTTGTTTTACCCCCCGATCCCCGATCTCCTTAAACGTTTTTTTTTCTTCCACATTATTCTACCAGCGGCGAAAAAAACGTCGACGTCGCTGCCTCACGTTTTTTCCCCTCTCTCTCTCGATCTCTCTCCCTCTCTCTGCTTTGCGCTCGCTCTCTGCGCGCGCAGCTGTCAGTGCTGTCAGCAGCGCGCGGCGACGTCGGATTCCCGCGCGCGGGAAATCGTCAACTTTAACCCATCCTATTTTCTCGAAATCGTACGGGATTTTTGATTTTATTGCGAAATCTGATTCTGGGGATTTTCACCTATCCCCCAAGTTCAAGTTTTATTCGGTTTTAATTCATTTTAGCTGCATGAGCGGCCATTGAAGTTGGTGCCAAAAACGATGAAATGTTAATCGATGACAACAACAAAGTGGCAGCGGTTTGTTTGGTTCCCGCGCAGCGTTGCCACCGAGTTGGGTAAAAAGGGGAATGTCATGTGTTTTTGGTTTGCAATTAATTTAACCTGGCTTTAAAGGTTAAAAACTAATAAATTAAGGGTTTTAAAGAAAGTGAAAATTAAAGTAAAGTTGGTATTTTTAAAGGCCTTTATTTTGGCAAGTTAATTAATATTTTAAAAGCAGGTTTCTAAACAGTTTTTTAGTATTTTAGAAATATTTATTTTATTGTTTTCTTAAAATTTAGAAGTTATTGAAACTCAAGAGTAATATTATAAAAAGTAAAGCCTTTAAAAAAGTTAAAATATTATTTAAACTACTTTTAAAATGACCAACTAAATCCACCCTTCTGGCAACTTTGTCAGCTGCTTCTTACCAGCCCAGCTGTTTGGCTGCGGCGTTTCCAATTGGAGTCTGGCGGGACTCCAATTGCAGACTCCATTCAATAAAAATGCGAAGCCTGCCACCAGCGGAGAATTCTCCCCATCTCACTCTGCCGCACGCGCATTCTTGAGCTTTGCGCGGGAGAATTCTCCCGCTCTTGCTCTTGCTCCTTCTCTGTCTCCCTTTCTCTCTCTCAGTGTCAGTTGATCTACCAACAACTACAACAAGTTCTCAATGTGTTTGTTGCATTTTTTGGCGCTTCGGATCAGCTTGTTTTGGCGCGTTCCTCTTGCACACTCGCCGCAGCCGCAGTCGCTGCCCAGCGTCGACGTCGCCGCCGCCGTCGCTGCTTTCGGCCAGTTCCACCAATTTTCGGTGCCGATCACTTGCGATCACTCTGCTGCCGCCGCTCCGCTGCTCGTGAAGTTTTCGTGGCCGGCGTGTGACGACGACGACGACTACGAAAATCTCTCGAAAGCCGTTCAATTCCCTTTAAAAACCAGTGAAAAACCAGGAAAAACTAAGCTTTTCCATCCCCCCGCCCAACTAATTGAAAGGTAACAAACCATTGCACAATTGCCGAATAAAAAAGACGGCAAAAAAAAAGTGTGTTTCATGCCGAAACGAAAAAAAAATCATTATGACGCGTGTGTGTGACAAGTGTGTGTGGTGGGAATAGAGAAGGAGGAGGAGAGAGCGAAAGTGGGAGAGAACGCTGCGTTTGCCTTTTGCCGTCGTGTCTTTGCATTTTTTGCTACAAAAACAATGTATTCTCATAAGAAAATTGACACGCTGTGGGATTTAACCGTTGCTTTCTGATTGGAAGATCAAAGTAAAACGGTATGCAGTGTCCAATGAGAAAGTAACCATGCAATCTTATAAGAGTAAACCAAGTGTCTGATAGGGAACCCCAAGATCGCATAAGAAATGCACTAGTTGGACTCTAGAAGGAAAGCCAGTTCAGTGAACTGTTGTTGTTTGGCCCGCCAGAGAATGCAGCTTATTCTTGCCAACTCTGAGGATGACTACTTTCTAATCTTTCTCCCGCCCGAATTGCACTTTTCCCGCCATTCGCATAGATTTTGGGCGGTAAAACAAAACTGCGCCAGCCCAAACGCCTAATTCGCGCCACTTTGTGTTTCTCCATTCTTTTCCCCATGCTCATTTCATTTATATACGCTTCCTCCAAATGACACACACAAACACACTTACAGTAGAAATGCGCTCCCCACAAGAGAGAGAGAGAGCACTCTCTCTCCCCCACACGCACACTCTGCTAGGCGCTCTTCCGTTTTATTCCAATCAGAACAGCGAGTTGAGTTCTTTTTCCCCTACTCTCAAGTGTGTGTGTGTGTGTGTTAGTTTGCTGCAGCAACAACAAACAAAAACTTTTTAGTACTGCGCTGCCAGCGTTGACTGCCGACGGCGACTGCGGCGTCGGCGGGAAAAGTTCAACGCAAAACTTCGAACCTTTTGAAAACTTGACGAAAACGAAGCAGCGTGCAAAGCAAACGGGGGAAAAAAAAACTGAATTATGTCAAAAGTGGCGCAAAAATCTTTGGTAGTAACTCTATGTACGTGTTAACTGGGGAGTGAGCGAGATGGAGAGTGCTAAGCCGATCTACGAATGGAGAATGGAGTTCATTGATATTTCTCTGTGCTCCTCTTCGCCTCCTTCTCTCTCCCCTCGTTCTCTTTTTTTTTTTCCATTTACCTGCTACAATTTATTTTGTTGCTGTTTTTTTTTTTCGCTGTTTTGACTTTCTTCTCTTTTTTTTTTTTTTTGCATTCTTTTTGCGAGCTTTTTTGCGTCTTTGCTTTTTGCGCCGTCAAACTTGTTGAGTGGGGTTGAAAAAGGGGGGGAGGGGGTGGAGGGAGTGGGCGGTGAATTGTTGATGGGGTGGCTTTTTGTATACTTAATTGTTTCGTGTTGCCTTTGGATTATGTCATGATCGCCCCGAAATTCCGTTCTTAGACGGTTTTGGTTGATGGAGAAGTTGCTTTTGGTATACCAAGAAAATTCTAGAAATTAGCAAAAAAATTATTTGCAACCATTAAAATTTAGTAGAAATTATTTAAGTACCCTCAGCCTTGAAATTTAATGGGTATTTCTTATAGAACTGATGAGTAGAAGCGTTCTTATGAAAATAATTTATCGTAAAGTTGTATTTTCTGTAATACTCTTATTTAAATATTTGTTTGTTTTATTTAATACAAATCTTACAGAATAAATGCTACCAACAAAACATTTTCGATTTATAAAAATGTTCATTATTTTTAATCGACAATCCTAAGTTCACGATCTTCAAACGGGTAAACCTTTGAAGTAAGGATCGTTAATAAAATATTAATAAATGTCATTTATTTTTTATATATTTTTCAAGGTTCTCTAAAGTATTTTAAGCACTACTCAAAACCCTTTTAGAACATGCTCAGTGTGTTTTCTTTTTGTTTGACCAAGCTAAACAGTCCTTGAAATCACTTATTCAAATCCTAGTCAACACCTTTTCTATTCTTGTTCATGATCAAGTGCTTCCCACATTTTCATGCGGCATAAAATCAAAAGAATTTGTAGATGACATGAGAGAACCCCAGAGTCATTTGTAATATTTTCTCATTATACATGATGGTGCCTATGAAATCACACATATCACCTGCCCATATTAACCCGAATTCCTGGTAAAATACCAAAAATATTTCTCAATTACAAGTGCGGAATGTTTAACAAATATTACATGCTATCCAAGGATGAGTTGTGAATACTAACTCGGCTACATAAATGGTGCATTCTTTATTGTCTATACATTTATCGAAATTTATGCCGCATTTTTGTCGCTCATGGAGAAGAATCCGATTCGGAATTGGAATCAGAGTCGGAGTCAGGAGAAGCCCTACGAAGGGCAGAAACAACAATGATAAACAGTTTCCAGTTATTCCCAGACAAACAAAGGATAAGTCCAGCAGAGTTGGGGAGGACGCTGAGGACAGGACAGGACGCTGGCCACTTGAGCCTTCGCCATCGCCATCCTTTTAGACGCTGCTAAATATAAACTAAATAGTCAATTGAGCGCGTCTCGATGTCCTAACGGCTACTTCAAGGCCGTCGATTCCTGGAACTGGAACGCCGCCGCCGCGCTCCATTCAAGAACTTTGATTTGTTCTCCTTCGCCATCTCCCTTACTTTACTTTACTTTCACACGCCGTTGCCCAGGCGGCGCTCTTCAGATACCAGAAAACACAGATACACGGATACACGGATGCACAGATACAGATGCACGCAGGAGGAGACCTCAACGACGATCGACTTTCCTGTTTTCGGTTTTTGTACCCTGTATATTGAGGAGGAAGGGCATGTTGAGCAAGGCTGTGAGCTGAAGCTTTGTTTTTTGGCAACTTGTTTGTTTTAAGTCAGGCCTGGGCACAACGTGAAATTAGTTTGTTAGTGTGTGTGCGTTTTTCTGCTTGTCTTTTTGACTCTCTTTCTCTCTCTCATCTGTAAGAGGCAGTTTTTAGGAATATTATTATTATCAGATTTATTTATTAGCTCATTATTGTTCCTTTCATAAGGTCAAACGCTATTGTCAAATTTTTTATCTAGAATTCTTAGATTCAAAGAAATTCTCTTTCTTTGGAATTCCATAATTATCATTAAAAATAATGCTTCATTTTAAGTCGGATCAATTCTTAAAAATGCATTATGGAAATTTTTTTTCACTAAAACGGTATTAAACAATAAAAGCTATTTAAAAAACATTAACGATAATGCATAGAATGCGTAATAAAATGAAAGCAATGTTCGCGAAAATTCTACAAATCCTATAAAAACAAAAATGGTCATTCCCTAAAGTCAATGAAAGCACCAAGCTCAAATAAGTTTTAGGTGCTCAACACATTGTCTTAACTTCAGAGATTAAGTTTCAAACAACTAACCAAGCTTGTGTAGGGATAATTTATCAAGTTTGCGAACTTAAGTGAAAGGAACTTTAGTTATTTCGACTTGTGTGATACCCTGGAATGAGAGAAGCTTGCTAATATTAAAATTACTAAATAATTTTAGTAAAAAAAATATTTTGTAAAGGACTCTGCATATTCGTGCTTTAGCTTTGCATAATTTATGGTAATATCTACATTTTGACAAGCAAAAAGACTGGGTATTTTGGTTTATATAATGACGTTCTTGTAGTAGACTGCACTTGGAGTTCCAACTAATTGCAAGCGATGTAGCCAAACCACAACAAAGGAGGAGAAGAGTACCATTGGCATTGGCAACGCAACAGATACCCAGATACATGTGCATTTATCTCGAGTATCTCTGGAATGTATCTCGTCGCATGTGCACAGCCCAAAATGCAGCTCGCACACACACATAGTCCACAGTCCGCAGTCCACAGTCCGAAGTCCCAGTCCCAAAAAAGGACGCACAAAAATTGCAGGGCCAGACTGAAGACGACGACGACGACGGCGTCTCTGGAGACAGAGGCCCCCGGATAACTTGAGACCTGTTTTCCCTCTATATACAATACACGTAGAGACACCCAGATACATACATATTTATACTTTTTTGCGCTCTCCTTTGCGCATTTTGCGCATTCTTCTTTGCATTGCCTCAAGTTGCATTACATATCTCGACTTCGGTCCATTTCCTTGTGGGAAATCTTCCGCACAAAGCAAATACTTTTGGGCTGATGAGAGAGGAAGGGAAGGGGCCCTTTAGATTTGCCCAAAATATAGTACGTCCGCTCTATTTTTCTACACTCGGTTTCCAGTTAAATGACCTTGGAGGAGACCCCGTCCAGGTACACACGGATTCACTCGAGCATCATCGCCTTTAATTAGGAAGGAAGAGCCCCTGTGTTATCCGCTCGATCCGCGGCATTATTCATATTTGTATACCTGTCGCCGCGAAGTTCTCCCGAACTCGCGCTGCGTTCTTCACTTAATCTTCATTAGAGGAAGCTGCTCTCGGTTCCTGTGAGTGCAGCATGCGTGTGGGCGGTCCTTTTGCAATTAGTTAGGCCTCTATGTTAGTCGGGGGTATTTAGACAAGGAGCATTGGTTTTAGCCATAATAAAGCCATTTGTCTGCTGGGATCCCCTGTCGACGGTTTGGAAAGGCTCAAAGATATCATCTTCTCCTATTTGTTCTCGTTAATTTTAAGCCTTTTAATCCTTTTTTTTATTTTTACAAAATTAATTGAATTCATCTCTGTCTATTAGGGTCATAAAATATTTGATAAACTCTGAGATATGTTTCTGGTTAGTGGTTAATTTATTGTGTTTAATGTTGAAGATCATATTGGATATTTTTGGGATCATACGATGTAAAATTATGTTAAGGTTCTTAGTTGATTATATTTTAAATTATTAAATTTTGACTAAGATCTTCAGTTTTGCTTAAAGTACATAAATAAGTATTGTATTTTATTGTGTATTTTACACATTTTCTAAGATCTTTTAAATCTTTTTTATAGATCAGCATTTCTTCACTGCAACTAAAAAGAAACCAAGAGGGTTGAAAACTAGACAAAACTGAGAAACCAAAAAATGTTCTGAAAGGACTTCGGGGAAGAATAGGGAACCCAATTAATTAGAAGGCATATCCGCAATTAGTGTGAAAATGATGGTTGGAAAAAGCAAAATATTGTGCATGAGAAAAGGCCGGAAAAGCAAAGCGAAAAGAGAGGCAAAAAGTGAGGAAAATAGACAGTCCGTTGCATAAGAATAAAAGTAAGAAAGCAAGCAAAGAAAGTGGTTGACTAAAAAGCATTCGCATATGGGGTAGGAAAAGGTGTCGAACTGAATAGAAGCCCGAAGGGAGGAGGTCCATAAATCGTGGCGAAAATAACGCCAGCCCATATGTCACAGTCGAAAGAAAATACAAAATACAAAAAGAAAAATAAATGAAGGGAGAGGAAGGAAGAAGAAAGGAAACGCGACAGGATACAATTAGCGAGGGGGAAGTCAATTGAAGTTACAGCAGCAGAGACACAGTCAGAATCCTTTAAGGTGTGGGGCAGGACCTTCAACAGCTGCCGCTCCCCTTCTCCACATTTCCACTTCTCCACTCACCTGCCCCGCATCGCCGTCATCTTCGAGGTCTAACAGAAGGCCAGCGATCAACTCTAGCCACAACAGGTGCATCGGTGGCAATAGGGACTCCTCCTCCTCCTCGACTCCTCGATATAATTAAGCGTTGTAAACCACTAGAAAACGTGGACGTTACGCATGCGCCGAATGAGAAGCACCTGACATTGTTACACTGGGAAGTTTTTAATTTTCCAATAAATTAAAATAAATAAAGGGGTTAAATATGCACTATGCTGTTTGTAAAATCTAATTGTAATGCAAATATATTTTTATTTGTTATTTAAAGGTAATTATTTAAGTGTTTTGATTGTTATGATCACAAAAGTAAATTTAATTAGCTGCAAATGAGTTCACTTTTCTGAGTGCACAGGAAATTCAAGGGGAACTGAGCCAAAAGCAGGTGAACCTGCAGCAGAAGGCATCAATTGAGACTCGTGGAAATTTTATTAGAATAAAAAATTGACCATCCCGTGACTACCTGTTAGATGACCCAACTTTAGAAAAAGATCTTCTCCCCGAATTTCTGTACTTTAAATATCTTGAACACACTTGGCACCCCTTGGAAAATATTTACCTAACGTTCGTTTTGCTAAAAGCAAAAAGTTCTTGTATTTATATGGGTTTTCGAGAAAACTCACGTAAACAAATTTGTTTTGGGTTTTCAAAACGAGGAAACTCCTCGACCACATGCTGTGTTTGAGCTCCGCCCAAGGATCATATGTTGTTTTTTTGTCTACAAGGATCTTAAGATAATTTGGGACTAACTGTGGATAGGTTTTGTCAAGTCGTAAAAACTCGAAAACACATCACATGTGATGACCATATCCTGGGGTCTTGTTTGAAATGGTGGAATAAAGACTTAAGTTTATTTTTAACCTTTCTTTTTATTTATATGTTATTCAATTATATTTTGTATTTTCATTTTATTTGCAGTTCCTTTTAAATTATTTAAATTATTCAAAACATTTCTGCTTTTGACGAGCAGACTTTACATAAGATTCAGGATAAATATACTTAACGGCTTTACGAGGCCGTACAATTATGGGTTTAAATGCCAAGAGGTAAGTTTTTTAATTTTCATTATTATTATTATTGTTTATTATTTTTATATAATTAATATTCTTTAAATACTTTCCACATTTAATTAGGTAATGGTATTTAGAAATTGTCAAAAACTGTATTGTAAAACTACTTTTATAAAATAAAGCCTTTCTTATATATTAAAAAAAAATTGAAAACTTCTCTGTACTCAAAGCATCTTTCAGGAAAATAAGATAATAGGTCTACCACCTTGTTTATAAAATAATATCGAAATAAAAACTCTTTGCCGAAAGCGATCTTCTTTAAGTTTTTGAGCAGCCGGCATGTTTTCCTTGCCTTTCCTCAAACATTTTCTTTTCCCATCAAAAACTTTTCGTGACTTCCATTTCCTCTTCAGCCTAAACCAAACTAATTAGCACCCCACATGAAAGCCAAAAACGAGACTCCCCAACTGTCTAATGCCAGTTGTTTCTCCGACTTCCTGTGGCGACATCCGATCGACTTCCTTTTTTACCACTAACTATCCTGGTAGCCTAGGCGTCTCCCTTTAATTCCTTTAACCAAAAGTGATGTTTATCTAATAGCTATTTCGTAATTACAAAGTGACAGAGCCCAACAACTGGTTATGCCCGAATACCCCCCGGGAAAGTGAGACCCGCAGGAGCTGTAACCGCTTGGGATCCTACTGTTCCTGTTCCTGTTTCGGCCCTCTGACTCAAGTGCGATAATCTAAAATGCATTTTCACTGTCGATTTCCACACAAAAAAACAGATGGCTTTTTTAGGTGTTGAAGCCGAGACTACGCGTTGATAACCAAGTGCCGCATTCCGCTACACTCTGCATACCTTCACAGGACTCGTTTGAGGTCCTGCGTGTGATTAGTAAATAATTGCGCGCGAAAATGTCATTAGAAAAGTGTTTATTTTTCTGTAGAGGGTTGCCTTTAGGGGGTTGCGTGGGTTTGATAATGCTGTCACAGCACACACACACTTTCAGTGGCATGTCCTGGTGGACAAAAATTAATTGAGTTTAATATGTTTCACCCCCTCTTAGTGTCCAGTGCCTGCGCATGACCATAATTGCATAATTGCCTAGTCATTTGGTTTTGTCAGTTGCGTCCCCTTTTTTTGCCTTACCAAACATCATCATCACCCACTTTCGACCCACTGATCACCCCGATCACTTAAGTGATAGTCCATTTTATGGCCATATTTCGTGGTCAGCTTGTGTGCGACATAATTATTGGTATTTGTGGCCAGAACATGTCGCTACATCTATAACGGAATTTATCAAAAATGTGACAGAAGTTATTTTTTAAGGTTATTCACAGATTGTTGCATACTTTTGAGGGTCAGAGGTTAGGGTACTGGTATAATAAGTTAAAGCTTTAAAACAAGGTGTATAAACTAAAGACAAGTGGCATTAGAATAGTATTTTTAACTAAAAAATATTAAACAATATTCTTACGATTTTAAAAATTTCTTAAATACAATTTCATAAGTCAAAAAGTTGTCTTAAAACCTTGAGTAAACGATTTGTCAATAGATTACCACTATGATCTCGTAAATCCTCCAATATAACTGTTCTCTAACTACAAAGTAAACCCATAAATAACTAATTCCTTATCCCAGTGCCACAGTTTCTTATAATTTATCATGTGAGAAAGATCGATCCTTCGATAGTCCACTTATTATGCACTGCACCATATTCCAGGAACTACTTCCAAGAGTTTCTTTATATCATCTCTGAGATAGTCACCCTACCCCTGCCCCTTTGCTACCTACAGGGATTCGGATTTAAGCAAGAGAAAGGGGAAAACCAAACCGAAACAAGGTTTCTGTCTGCGCCGCAAAAGGAAAGGAAACTTTCACCTCGGAATGACAAATTTCAGTTTGAACCTTTAGCCGCGGAGATCAGCGGCAACCCTGTGACCCCTGAAAGAAAGCGGGAAAAACTTGCAGGCCGCGTGCACGTACGCTCCATTAGTCCTTTCTCGCCATAACTCATTTTTAAGCGATTCCATTTCCTTGTAATTTACTACGTGATTACTTTTTCTTGTTCATTAAACCATTAAACGCGATCGATAGCGTAGGGCCAGGATCAAAACAGGAGGCTGAGGCTGAGAGAGGATCCCAAAGAAATGGCTAAAGCATTTGAATTTATGTGCAGCAGCCCTTTCCGTTTTTTGTACCCTTTTCCCAAGGAGAGTTCCCGGTCTCAAGGGTTATATTTCGTTTTTTGCCCCCTGCTCAAATTGCAAAAATTCGCGCATCGAATTGCTTGAAGTGCAGTTCCTTGCTTTGCAACACTTGAGATGGAACATCTGTCCCTTTGGGGTGTCTCCTCCGCCTCTCAAGAAGGTAAATTCTATTCTTTTTGTTTCTCCAGCCTCTTGCATTATGCTAATGTGCATGCAAATTTGCCAAAATTGCTCAATCTCGAGGAGGAAAAGGCTTTCCTCAAGCCCTCACCATTCGATCCCATTTCCCTCGATCAGTCATCTCGATTTCAATTTCCCGGATGTTAAATATTAATGTATCCGTTGGGCGCCTTAATCTCCAGTCTCGCATCGCGATTCGAATGCCGTGTCAAAATTCAATGAATTTATGTGTTCGTTTCGTTTGTATCTATTTTAGAACGCCCCTATGTGATTTGCTGCTTGCCTCCGTGGCAGATTGAATTTCTCTATTTTGCAAAAAAAGAGGAGAAATTGAAAATAACTGCAGTTATGATCCACAGAAATTTTGCACAGTGGTCTGGGTTTATTTACAAAAATATAAAAAAAATGGAATTAAAGTCTTACGAGTTCTGATAAGGTTTAAACTCTAGTTCTTTATAAATTGGGAATCCTACTATTAGTAAAATTTAACTATCAATAAAACTTATTTCTAATCAAGTTATACTTTTTAAGAAATTTAAAAAAGTTTTGTATACATGGGTAGTGATATCTTCCGTAAGGTATTTTTTTAAATATTTTTTTATCTCAGTATCTGAGATATAAGACCCTTTTATACCACTGTTAATTTTATATACTTTCTTTTGCAGTGTTTGTTCTACCAGCAGCACTGAGCCAAATGGCAGCATAGTCACAACCGCCCCCAGCAACGGAGAAGCCAGCAGCAGCATTGTCGTCGTCGTCAGCAGCAGCAGTAGTAGTAGCAACAGCATCAGCATCAGCCCAATCCCAATCCCATCATCGTCAAAGGCCCCAGCATCAGCCTCATCTTTAGCTTCCTCAGCAGATCAGCTACCGGGAACCTCAGCAGCCTCCAAAACAGTCGAGATGTGCTCTTGTGATAACCAGAACCTTGCAACATCCACAGCCGCAACTTCCAATGGCAACAAACGTAAACGGCGTTTAAGCAGCGACTCAAACGATGATGCCAAGGTGAGTGCTTTTACAGGAATCTCAGCCATCTAATGTCTGGCTCTCTAAGCAAATAAGTTTTATGAATGAAGAGGCTTTATCAGGCCATGT
Source organism: Drosophila oshimai (assembly GCA_018150695.1). Lineage (NCBI taxonomy): Eukaryota > Metazoa > Arthropoda > Insecta > Diptera > Drosophilidae > Drosophila > Drosophila oshimai. The sequence goes on along the minus strand of JAECWM010000048.1, from coordinate 1,519,257 downwards.
GACCTCGTTGAATTTTGCAATCTTATCAGGAGCGATAGAGAGAAAGAAGGCGTCGGTTGACCCAAACGATCTCGGAAGATTGTTGCAAAAATTGATCGTTTAATGTTGCATAAGTAGAATAGTTTGGAATTTGAAATTGATTTGATGTTGGAATTTACTGACCTAACACAGTGATCTGTTATTTGTTATTTATTAGTAATTATTTACGATTTTACACTAGATTAGATTGATTACAATAGATTAGTAGATTCTCAAAGATTTAGTTGTTGACAATGATACTGTTCTATAACTTTAAAGATTTGTTTCTACATGATCTGTTAAGATGAGTAGTTGCATATTAAAACAATAATCATTCAGATCTGATCAGTGATCAATTTAAAGTTGTTTGACGTTCCGAATTATTTTTTAAAGAAATATAGCTTTAGAAAAGTGTTATGAAGCCGTTTTCATATATTCGTATCCCACGTATTTGACCAGAGTTTCTGAATGGTTTTCATTGATCACTGATCTTCAGGGGGATCTTTCTCTTTCGTATGTTTGGTAAACGATCTTTTATTTGTACTTGTATTTGAAAAAGGGCTGCCCTTTATTGGCTTCCAGTCGTTTGGCTGCCGATCTTCATTTGATCTTTTGCTGCTTGAGCTCTGGCCAAATAAGCCGTTGGGCACGTAGACAGCTACTACTTGGCACTTCTGCGCTGGCACAATGCAAAGATGAGCCCAAAAATAAACGCTACTTACTGAAAGGGCTCATTTAGCAGCATCCTTGGAAGCAGCTCCTGCTCCTGCTCCTGCTGCTCTGCCTCGAAGTCAGATCTACTCTCAAGTAGCTGCAATCAAAGCGGTGAACAATGGCTTCTTCTTGTGGCGACGACGGGCAGCTGTGTTGGTACAAAGGATTTTTTTCCAGTGCTGTATGAATTATCCAAGGGAGAGAATATTCTCCTCTACGTGCAATGAACTTGCAGAAATTGTTTTCTTGTTTGCTAGTTTGGTACCCTATGAGAGGGTATATTACTTAATGGAAAAGGTAGTAACAGATTAGATTACATTTTGAAAAGTACAAAATAGGAGAATGTTTATAAACTAGCTACTAAAATTATAACTTTAACAACCATTTTAAGAATACTAAAGTATTTCTTCTATTATACTCTATAAGTTAATTTTTTGTACTGCACAAATAGGTTTATCTTTTCCAAAAAACCAAAGTACTGTAAGATAGATTTATCACAACTAAATGAGGAAGGCTTTCAAAAAGGGTTTTTTTTAATATAATTTTCCAACGTAAGTGTCATAAAACAACGTACTCCAAGGGTATCGAAACAGTCTATTTATAAAGTAAAACCTAGCCACCTTGAGTATATTTTTTGCCATCGAGTCTGGACTGTTTTTTTGTTTTTGCAACGTTTCTGCGTTTACTTCCCTGCCAAACAAATGTCATTCCCATACTTACAAAAAAATGGATGGCGAGGCAATGTTTGCCCCCCTTCAGGCGGACGTTGTTGGGTAAGAATTCCGATTCCGAAGGGGTCTTGGCTGTATGGGTATGTTGAGCATATGCACGGCAGGACAAAACAAAGAAGACGGAGACCAAGGACAGCAGGCGTCGTTGCGCATGCGCGCACACCTTTAGCCCAAGTCGGACTTCTCCCGCTCAGGGGTGGGTTTTCCGAAAGTCAAGGCGGCAAATGTCCGTTAAGAAGGAATTTGAAATTGCGATAGTTATAGGTTAGCTTGAGGCAAGGAACTAGATCAAGACGGGATCGGTATCGGTATTCGGATGGGTATTCGGATGGGTAAAAGGGATCGTCCGACTACCGGAATGGGACAGAACGGAGAGGAGCTGAAACCGCAAAACACGAACGAACTGCAGAGAGGGGTTGAGCAACGCCTTATCCCTTTCAAGGATCACTGGGCCGAGTTTTTCCTTTTCTTACCTAATTAAATATTCATCGAGACGACATTTGCTTCTGCAGAGGATCCAGCCCATAAAAAATGGTTTCCGACTGGGTTGCATTTTGCTACCCTGTTTTGGAACGTTATCCTTATGCAAATGCGTCGTCTGCTCATTAGATTTCCGTTAAACTTTTATGCAAATCATCCAGCTCCTTGCTGCAGCTCCTCTGTGTGTCATCTGTTTTCAGGACACGCACAACGCTCCTGAAATATTATACAATATTTGTTTTGCTGCTGGCGCAAGGATCAAAATTATGGTATTATTTTACCAATTTGTCAGTGTAATGTAAACCCTTTTTTCTCCTTTTTTACATGGCAGGCATGAAATCGACGAAAGTTCCTTGTTTTTTTTTGGGAAACTTCTTTGTTTCTTTTGTCCCGAAAGGGGAGTTGGGTTTGCTTTCTTTCGGGTTTCTTTTCGGTGCAATCAAGTGGCGGACCTTGATTTCTGTCAAGTCAGTCTGTCCTGGGACATTGTGGGAAACTGAATTCAAGTTTCAGTTTCCCAGATTGCATCCCGACACGGGATCATGCATCGCCTGTTTTGTAATTCAAAATTTTTTTTTTTAATTTAAAAAGGATTTGATTTAGCTGATGGTAAACAAGAGATGTAGGCTGGATTGGTAGGGATGCTTGGGCAGTGATCTGTTTTCCGATTAATGACACTCGAGATTTATCTGATTAGAAAACCAGTTTTTTAACGCGATTATTAATATTTTATCATGAGTACCAAGTAATCGAGAGAAAAAATAAGCTAACAAATATGAGTAAATTTTTTATAATTAATTAAAACACTCTAAAACCTCTTAAACCTCCAATTAATGGGCTATATGTAAGGACCTCAATAAAGCAAACATAGCTCAAAGAGATAGATGAGCTTACCCTAACATTCATCATTCCATTTTTCGCATTCAAAATTCATTCGCGGTTTGTCCTTTGTCCACTTACCCTCCTCCCCGTTTCACCAATGGGTTATGCTTTAATTCGTTTGGTCATGGATCTAACCAATTGCATGATTAATTACATGTCCGAGCATTCTCGCCGACCCTCCTCTCGTCATATAAAATGTACATTTCCCCGATGATAAATCCAGCCAAGTCACCGCGAAAGTGTTGTGTAGGATTAACCCTTTCCCAACTGACCAGGGGTCACTCATATGCTCTGAAATATGAGTGTTTGTTATGGTCTCTCCGGGATTTGTCCTCTGGCATGTTGTTTGCATATCATTTATTAAAAGAAGAGCAGCAATCCCAAAAGTGGACAGGAGTTGAGCTAATTTTGAACGATCATCAGAAAAAATTGTTATTTGTCAGCTTTTCGGTAATATTTTCTAAGGAAATTTCAAGCTAGCTGCTAAACTTCCTGGAAATCTTTGTTAATCTTAATTCCCTGCCCCTTCAAATACCTAAACAAAATATTAACAATTATCGCAGGCCATAGAAAAAAGAAATTAAATGTTATCCAAAGACTTGGGGGAGAAATGAAAAGAAAGAAAAATACAGAAATGAAACAACAATGCAGTGTATTACACGGCAACAGCGGCGAAAAAGTTACACCTGGACCCACGCCAAGGTCTGAAAACTAAAGGTGTTTCGTTTTCGAGCAGACGGCAGTCGAGAGATTACGACACATAAGCGCAGGACTTTATAGGGAAGGAGGAGGAGGTAGGGAAAGAGAGTGAGACACAATGGGGCACCAGGATATTGAGGTTGACGACGACGACGCAGAGGTTGTCGCATAACAATCGCTTCTTGACTGCTTTGTATGTACCCAGAACTTGAGTTGTGGAATTGCATCATCTGCCTCCCAGTGAGATTTCGAGAGATGTTTTGGGTGCCTTGTGGGCTAAGTTTGAAGAGGAGCCAGCCGATCGAGATGACGAATGCAGCAGCAGCTGCCTCAGCCTTAGCCTTGGACTTGAGGCGGCTTAAGGGCAACAACCCAGTTTAACCCTTGTTAAACTTGGGATGCAACCCTCTCGCTTTGGTCCAGATTTCAGATTCCAGCCCACTTTACAGTTCACCAATTTCTCACACTCGCAATCTTTCTTTTCGGATTCCATCATGTCACAAAGTAAACTGGGAATTTTCGTGCATAATCTTTCTGATTCCTTAACGCTTGACCAAATCCCAGCGGCAGATGTAATGTCCACGCACCAAAAAAAGAGAAATAATAAGGCTAGAGGAATGTCCATTGTGTGTGGATCTGGCTTCTTAGGCCATTGCACGCTTTGATTTTAATTACATTGCATCTGGGTGCCATGACATGTGTCCATAGCCGTGTCCATTGCGATTCTCGGTTACCTACATCATCTTCTCCAGAGGGTTGTTGGCCAGAAGAATAAGAAATTAAATTTGTCATGCGTCTTGGACCTTCCTGTCTTGACGCAAAAAATTCCATGAGGGGAGTTCTTCTTCATAAGGTACATATGTCGGAAAGGAGAGGCGAACCTACTCAAACAATTAAAACTGTCACATAAATATTGTTGCAGTTTTTCCCTCATTTTTACGTAACAAATTATGTGAAAATCTTTAATGAGCATAGTTGCAAAGGAGGGTTGGTGGATATTGTTAAGCTTTTACGATGTGTGAGATTGGTTGTTAGGAAAGTTGCCGAAACACATTCAGTATTTGATAAATTTCAGAATTTTATATGATCTGCAATCTTTTCAATCAATGCAAAGATCAATTGCAATCGTAAACCTATAAAATTGGTAAGAAAATGGCTGCAAAATTATTTGAATTTTATGTTCTTTGATTGAGCTTATTGTTTACTTTAGTGGGAAAATGTGTTTTTCATTTAAAATGCCTCAGCTTAAGATTAAATTTGCAAACGTAATATTGTTGTTGTCAAATTTCAAGTACTGTTTACTGAAGCTTTTTAAATGAATCTTTTTTTATAATTTTAAAGGGCATTCAAATGTTTTGAGTAGTTTATTTAAATTTATTTAAAATAAATATGAATTTTTAAAGCTCCTTCACAATGGTTTTTGGATTGAAATTTTTTATTTTTTACATCTTGCGAATCGAAGCGTGACATCTGTATCCCATATTGCATACATTTTTCTTACTTTATGGACTTTTTGATCTTGGCTTCTGTTTTCCATCATCTGTCTGTGAGAACAATGGTCAAGGATCTCAATTGTTTAGGTTTTTCGTTTCCCAGTTTTTTATTTTTTGTCATTTCGTGCTGTAATCTTATGATTCGGTCTCTGGGCTGAGGTTCCATTAGGCTCGCTGCTCTACATTTGGCTTCAGCACCGCCCCGCTCTTTGTGATTCATGCCAAAAGATAATTTATTAGAGTGGCCTCCAAGATGCAGGAGATTTTTAGGTGATGCAGCCGCTGAGGCAGCTCGAGCCAAAAGCTATAATACTAGCAGAAATAATGTGTATGTACTGTTATGTATTGGCTTAGGTAGTGATATTCGAAAACGTCTTGCGTCTACCTGGACGCTCAGAAATATGTTGACAAAAATAATTGTAAAAAGGATCAGGAGCCACAGCCGTCAGTGGGATTTGTTGTTGGGCTGATAAACACCCAGAGACCCAGAGGCGAAAAATGCAATGCAAAAACAACAAGGTCCGTCGTCAGACGTCTCAAGAAGTACGGATATATCTCCGGGAAACTACCCCTGGTAGAAAGAGATGGAAAGCGATCCTGTTTTTACCGCTGTTGTGTTGCAGCGTCGTCGTCTGTCGGGGAAAAAAAACAACCCCTATTTTGAAAGGCCGTTGCATTCGTTGAGCAGGATAACGACGATCGGGGATCGGAGATCGGGGTCCGGGGATCGGCGATCTGGAACGAGGCACGTCGAGCTCAGTTGCACAGCGCACGTCAACGCGATTGGTACTCGATCAAGCCAAGAGCGGAGTGAACTACATATATATATTTTTTTGTAAAATATATACAGCTAAAAGATACTATAACCAAAATTATAATTCGTTGCCAAGTAGCTAAAAAAAAAAAGCAAAAGACTGACAAATATTTATTAACCACAACGAGTGCAAAGAACTAATTTAAGAACCGGATTTGCCAAGATCATCATCACCCACCAACAACTACAACAAACCAAAACGAAGCCAAAAATGTCTCAAATGTTATAACCAAAAATCTGTTTGCACAATTATTTAATCACACCAAAGAAACAACCCAACGAATTATAACCAAAGACTGCTTTTACAACTTAAAACATCATCGAAGCAAAAAGTGCAATAACAATTTTGTTGTACTAATCTAAACCCAAAGAAATTGAAAGAAAGAAAGAGAAAACGAAACCAGTTCCCACCGGAAAGTGTTATTGTTGAGCCTCCATGCGAACACTGAGTCCTTGATCTTTTGTGTGTTATCTCCTGGCTTTCGGTTTGTGCGGGTGCATTTGGTCCAGCAGCGGTCCATCTATCAAGGATTACGAATTTTGACAGGCGTGCCCCCATAAATATCTCTGATCCTCCTTGGTTAATTAAATACGGAGCACGTTTCTCATTCCGCCCACCCGTGTGATCCTGTTTTTGACTTGAGTATCCTCTACATTCTGTTGTTCATGTTATTATGAAGTTGGAACAGAAGCGCAAATTCATTGAAATGGTAATGAATGTTTATTGTATTTATTGTATATTTAAAGATATTGTTTTTTATACTTTAGTTATCACTTGAGTTCATTGACTTTGCTTATTTTTTCTACATTTATTATATTTTTGTAGTTTACTTTTTTCATCATGTTTTCAATTCACTTATTTTATAATATTCCTTGCTTGATTGCAGGACCCCGAACTCGGCTTTGAGCCTCCATCCGCCAAGCGCCAGCAGCGACTGCCCGCTCTCTACGGCGGCGGCGGGGACCAGAGCAACCTCTCGTCGGTGGCCTCTTCGGTGTACACCTCACCCGTGGTATCGGCCGATGGCCAGAGCACCCAAGAGCTGCTCAGCATACGCAGCTCGCCGGCCGAGGAGCTCCCCGAGGCACCACACAGTCCGCTGCCGGACAGCCCGGACAGTCCACCCAGCCCGGATCGCGGGGCCAAGCAGGCGCCCGTAGTGGTGCGCTACGGCGTGGAGCAGGTGGTGGTCACCAGCAGGAAGCAGGAGGACGATGAACTGCTGGATGACAGCTGCGAGGATTACTCCTATGACGAGGACGAGGAGGATGATGATGGGGAGGAGGAGGATGAAGACGAGGAGATCTACTCCTCCACCATTTCACCAGCTTCCTCGGGCTGCAGCCAGCAGCAAGCGGTAAATGGAGAGCGTACACCGGGTCTACACCAGCAGCAGGTCCAGTTCCAGCATCCTGTCGGCGACATCCTGATCAACACACCCAAGATTCTGGACGATACAGCTTTTAGTTGCATGTCACCGGCCGTGGAGAATGCTCTGCGTCAGTGTCCACTGCCTGCGCTGGCTTGGGCCAATGCAGCCGATGTCTGGCGCCTGATGTGCCAGCGGGATGAGCAGGACTCGCGTCTGCGCAGCATCTCCATGCTGGAACAGCATCCCGGCCTGCAGCCGCGCATGCGGGCCATTCTCCTGGACTGGTTGATCGAAGTGTGTGAGGTGTACAAGCTGCACCGGGAGACCTTCTATCTGGCCGTTGACTACCTGGATCGCTATCTGCACGTGGCACACAAGGTGCAGAAGACCCATCTCCAGCTGATTGGAATCACCTGCCTGTTTGTGGCAGCCAAGGTGGAGGAGATCTACCCCCCAAAGATCGGGGAGTTCGCCTATGTGACGGATGGAGCTTGTACTGAACGGGACATTCTCAACCACGAGAAGATCCTACTGCAGGCTCTGGACTGGGACATCAGCCCCATCACCATCACTGGATGGTTGGGTGTTTACATGCAGCTGAACGTGAACAACCGCACCCCGGCCTCGTTTGCCCAAATTGGCAAGCAAAAGTCTATGGAAGCGGACGATGCCTTCATCTACCCGCAGTTCTCGGGCTTTGAGTTCGTGCAGACCTCCCAGCTGCTGGACTTGTGCACTCTAGACGTGGGCATGGCCAACTACTCCTACTCAGTGCTGGCAGCAGCAGCCATCAGTCACACATTCAGTCGGTGAGTTAAGATTTTATTTTCCCTACTAAATACATTTCTAACTAGTTTTTGTTTTTGCTTAAATAGCGAGGCCGCTCTGCGTTGTTCTGGCTTGGATTGGCAGGTGATTCAGCCCTGCGCTCGCTGGATGGAGCCCTTCTTCCGGGTCATCTCCCAAAAGGCCACCTTCCTCCAGCTGAACGAGCAGAACGAGCAGGTCAGCAACAAGTTCGGCTTGGGCCACATCTGCCCAAATATTGTCACTGACGACTCGCACATTATCCAAACGCACACCACCACAATGGATATGTATGTAAGTATCTGAAAGGTGATGAAGCTTAAGTCCATAATAGTCCTTTTAAAGACAATTACTTATTCAAATTTTTTCCTCTTTTTCCAGGACGAAGTGTTGATGGCCCAGGATGCGGCTCATGCGATGCGAGCTCGCATTCAGGCCTCCCCAGCCACCGCGCTGCGCGCCCCCGAGAGTCTGCTGACGCCTCCTGCCTCTAGTCACAAGCCGGACGAGTACCTGTGCGATGAGGGCGACATAACCTCCACGACCACGTGCTCCACAGCCAACAACAGCAGCATCAGCAACACCATCTGCAGCAGCAGCAGCAGCAACACTGCTCTAACCAGCTGCAGCAGCCGTAGCAATCGCTGAGAGATTGGCGGCCCCACCCTCTCACAATCACCACACCCGCCCAAACAGTCTCTACGTTAAGTGTTTCTTATATTTAAATTATTTTTGTTAAGTGAAAAGTTATTAGTTGCCTAATTCCTATGCTAAAACATATTTAATTTGAAATTTCCACGCGCTTTTGTTTCTCAACTCGCGGCATATTCACTTTCCTCGCTCAGTTTAATATTTAACTCTGTGTATTTATAGAAAATCGGAAATATAATTTTTTAATGTACACTATCTATAAACAACACACACACACCCCTAGAGTATAGCAGACAAGGCAAAACTGAATTAACCATTAGACTAATACCTGCTGAAAAGGAGCACAACAAGAGCCAAGTAAAGCATAAACTTTGCTGGCGCCTCCAAAATTGAAACAAACTGAATTTTGTTCGCAATCACACATGTCCAGCTGTCAGTCATTCATTATCAATCACCGAAAGCAAGATTAACAAACTAAACTGACCAAGAGGAGAGAGGGCAAAGCAGAGTACTTGACTAATCAACTAAAATTAGCTTCTAAGTCGAGGGAATCGCCACACACATATACATTTACATTTATATAAAACTAAACCGACTAATGCCGAACCCTGCATTTCATTCGACAACTAACAATACTAACCAATGAATCAAACAAACAAAAACACTGGACAACGAGTCCATAGCTGACATGGAGTGACAAAGAAAATTGGCAATTGAAGTATAAATGAGTTATATACATGAATTGAACCCACAGAACAGACTATATCAACACAAATATATATACGTCATTGTAAAATTTTTTTTAATTTAGACTAATTTGCCATAATTTGCTAAGCAAATAAATCCTGTACATAATGCAAAACCACACAAAACGCACAAAAACAAGAATTAACCGTAACTGAAACGCATATAATATATTATTATATAAGTGTACAATTCTCCATATGGCTCACACAATGTTATGTACATTCAAAAGGCAACACAACGCAAAGTAGAAAAATATTATTATTCGCTAGCTTAGGCATAAAGTAACATGTAAGTGTTCATACGATTAAGGCTGGAATGAAAACAAAAAACAAACAAAAACAACAACTAAAAGAAAAGCAAACAAAAAAATCTTATGTATTTATGTTTTATTTGTAGTTTTTAAAAGCAATAATCATTTTAAAAAATATGAATTTGATTTTAAATAATTTCACAAGTACGCTTATATTCATGATTTGATGTCAATAAAAATTTGCAAAAATGCAAAATCATAAACCTATACGAGTCAAGTTGAATTGATGGAGTAATAAATATATATTTTTGTAAATAAAACTGAAACATTAATGTTGTACTTATTGGGGATCTTCACTTTACATTAAAAAATGTGATAAAAAAATGGGGCTTATAAGCTTGTTGCTATTTAATTTAATGGATAATTTTGTGTTAGTTGATACTTTAGGAACCTTATTTAAATAATCGCTTGGATTTGAGTTTTCTTTTAAATAATTGCTATTTGATTTACTGGAAAATGTTGTGTTAGTAAATTTAAATATTAAAAACATTTGGACAGTTGATACTTTGGAAACCTAATTTAAATAACTGTTTGGGTTTGGGTCTGTTTTTTAAATAATTGCGCCAAAAATAGATGGCTGCACTGTGACCCCTATCGATAGCTCAGTAATCCTCAATAACATTCTGTTGGCTAAGCAGAGAAAAAGAGGTTTACAGTGGCCAACACACCATCTGGCAGTGTTGGCTTAAATCAAACTCAATTGGCGGAAAAGCACTTTTTTATCGAATTCGATTGAGCCACAGAAGATTTTTAATACAATTTCAGGAAGTTATTCAAATTCTACATTTTATAGTTCTTAAATGTAAAGGTATAGAGGTTACCAGCGCTTCCACTAACCAATCTGGCAGCGTTGTGCAAAAATCAACCCCAAAATCAAGCTGAGAGGAAACGAGTTCGAATGTGGCGAGCAAGCATGCCCCAAGAGCTGGGAATCCTTCCCCCAAGAGCACACTCAGTTCGTGGCGAGAATCTGGCGAGTGTGGATGCGTTCCTTACTGAAAGCGCGGCCAAACAAATTCAATTCAGCCCAATGCAACCCGCAACAACGATAAGCTGCAAAAAAAAAAAACACCAACTCAAAGTGCAATTTTAAAGGGTTAAAAAGTGTGTAAGAAAGAACAGCGGCATTGCATTAACCGCTGCTGAAATAGTTTAGTGTCGCGAATCTCTGTGTAACCCGCAGGATATCAGGATAAAATCCAAACCTTTGGAAAAAATCCAATACAGATATATCTGTGTATATGTGTATAATGTATGTGCGTGTGCCTGTGGTGGTGGTGCAATAATTGTGAGCGCCAAAAAGCCGAAGAGACGAAGCCGCGCAGCCAAATAAATCTCTCGTTCTCGTTCACGTTCTCGTCTCTTCGTTTCTCGTTTCGCGTCGCCTTGCTCCAAGCTCGAAGCTCGAAAGTCGCGTAGTAAAAAGTGTCGGCAAATCTGCGCCTCGCTGCACCACCCACCCACTGAAAGCCACTGAAGCCACTGAAACCACCCACTCGGCCACTTTGTTTTTGGTCAAGTCTTTCGCACTCGGCACTCGAAATTCGAAATTGCGAATTTGGCGCGCACGGGAGCATCAAGTAAGTTGAGTGAGAGAGAGTCCTGAAAGAGAGTTCAGACTTCTCCCCTTTGATTGCACAATAAAATGGGCAAAACAACAAAAGCCAAATAACTAACAAAATCACTTAACTATCAAAGTTTCAATTGATGGGAAGCATAAAAGAGCTTACTAACATATTACGTATACGTATCGAAATGCATGAGTGAGTGTCCTTGTGTTTGCGCGCCCAAAGAAGTATGCTATGCCGTTTTTACTATTTACTACTACGCACGCTCCCCCAACACACACTCACACTCACACTCGCACCCACACACACACACTGGCACATGGCACATAATAACGGTTTATCGTGTACTACAGCCACGCAGCTTACGCAGCTGCGTAAAATCTCAAGGCTTGACCAATACCCCGTAGCCTCTGGCCAGCTTTTTACCCATAACTCCCACTAACACCCCTAATTTCCCTCCTCCCCTCGGAGTCCCCTTTTGCTGCAGCTTTCTAAGCTGTTTACCCACATAAATGTGTACTTTGTACATACATAAACGTGCGTGCGCGTGTGTGTGTGTGTGTGGCGGGCTAAATAAAGGATATTTATTTTTTTGGGCTTCACGTTTTAGCCCCTTTTTGTTCGTCCTTGAACGTATAACTTCTATAAAAAGAATCACTATGGGGTTCCTGTGAAATTGCGAGGATTTTGAATTTAAAAACGACTAAGGGGAGTAGTTATGAACATAAATATTTAAACGAGAAGTCCTTGAAGTAAATATACAAAAACTACTTTATATTTTTTACAACTATTTTTTTTAATTAAAAACCCATTCGATTTCGTTTCTTTTTCAATGAAAACTCGAATATACCATAAAGTAGAGCTAACAAAAAAACCAATAAAATGTCCAAAAATAAAGTAAGTCCAAATAATATAAGATGTAAAAAATTACGGTCCTCGATAATTTCTGCATTGAAAACTATACCTTTTTTTCAAAAACATATAAACCAAATCAAACCTGCGTTCCCAAACATTTTGTTGAAGACTTTTGTCATTGAAATATAAAGCCAGCTTGTGTTTTTTTTCTATTAGAATTTTCAACTTGTTAAAAGTTAGTAAGGCTCGAATTACTTAAGCATAAATTAACATAAAATAAAGGATAATTATGCTATTTGGGTTTAGTTGTTTAGTTAGATTCTCAGATTTTTTTATTTAAAAAAATGAGTAAATAACCGTAATAAAATAAAATGATTCTTAAATGTGCTTAAAATATAAGCTAATCATTTAGATTATCCTTTGGCCAGTCGCAAAATAATCTTTTCAGAATGACTGCTTGTAATGTAAATCCTCCTACAAACGATTAAAATTCTAGTTAATCTATTAATCTGAAACCATTCTCTAGTTTCAATATTGGTTGTAAGACAAACTTTTTATGAGCTTTCTGCATAGATTTTATAGCCTTTCAAATAAATGGACTCCAAGTTATGGATTAATTTATGTGCATGTGTATACTACAGATAAAGGGAGCTGAAAAAATCCCATTTCAATGCTCATGAACAACTCATATGCAAAGGGTCTTTCAATATTTAACAATAAATATGTCACGTGGCCTGCTTAAAAGCTAACAGTGAACAGATTTATAACTTATCAACATTTTGTACTGCCAGACACACACACAGACATATCCGTCTTTGGTTGTAAAAAAGTTTTGTGCGCCGCCTATTGAAATTTTCACAGGCACATTAATTCCATTCCGAAAACTCCCAAGGCCATATTGCTTTTAAGCTGCCGCTGCCGATGCTCTGGGCCAAACAAAACCAAAAAGTCAGGCCAAACATAAAACGGCAAAGGCAAACAAAACAGAGAACCAACCAAGAGAGAGGTGGGGTGGGTAGGGAAAGGACCAATGCGCAGGATGGGGAAATGGAAAAAAGAATGGCAGGAGCTAGCGATATATGCGATATAATAAATCTTTTGTATAACACGCAAAACTTTATGAACGTGCGCCAACTATAAACTTTCACTTTCCAACAATGGGCTCTCGTCCGCTTCACGTTGCTTGATGCCAACGTTGCGTATACGCCATGTTGCACATGCTCTTATTTTTATTATCACTATTATTTTGTTTCATTTTTACCCACTCGAGACCCCTGCGGAAAGGGCCATTTCGGTGGGGTAATCGTAAATGAAAGGGATTTTCAGTTAGAGTGTATGGATTAAAGGCGAGCCCTGCGAAAGCAATTATAGTTTTAGGTAAATGGGTGTAAGTCAAAGCTGCTGAACTGTTTACATATTCACTTAACATAATATTTTAGACATTTGCAGTAGGCAATAAAATAAAATAAAGTAGCCTAACATTCTTTTCCCAAACGTTATTCGACTGTTTTAAATACTTAAACTCTAAAAGTATGCATGAAAACTTCATAAGGGTTTAAGGCTTTAAATATTTGTACACTTAATATAAACTTAAAACAAAAATCGTATTTAATAAAAAAAGGCACACATGAATTCCTTTCGACAAAATAGTGAAGGAAATACTGTAAGTTAAGGTAAAAAAAAATTATTTGAGATGTATTAGCATGTTTTTAAAATTACTAACTAATATGGTTTAAAAAAATATTAAAAACTTTAGAATGATGTTAGAAAGCTGCTACATTAAAATATAATTATTCCAATAATTATTTAACATTTTCAAACCTATAAATTAAGCAAAACCAAGACTCTCAAATAAGATAACATAAAATTGTTATGTTTTAAATATTTTTAGTTGTCTTTCAAAAACTGTAACAATATGGAAATCTTTTTAAGTATGGTTTTGTGTTCATTGGTTAATTAGCTTTTTAGGAAATAAGAAGAATACTACTACAATCTGCTATGTAAAAAACAGCTGAATGCAGTTTGTGACATATTTGAGGCCTCATTTGTTAGTTTATGGTTAAAGTTGCCTACTTTTCAGGGCTTGCAGCGAAGTCGTTGACTTGCTGGTGGTGCTGCATGTGCTGCCGGTACGATGTCGCATCCAAGCATCCCCAGCGTGGATGGCGCTCCACTTCTGTCAAACTTTTTGATGTTGGGGGCAGCAGTAGAGGAGGAGGGAATCAGAATCAGAAAAGCGTGCGAAATCCGGTTATACATACATATTTAGATATGTGGAGGAGGCAGGCAGTGTGTACATATGTTTGTGAGTGCGTATTGGCCGCAGTAAATTGTCATTCTTTCTTGTGCGGATGTGGTGGTTGTGCGGGGGAAAGGCTTGCAGCATGTTTAATGAAAATTATTACGCGATATCCTTGGGGACACACACAGGCATTGAGGGCAGGCAGGATGTATGGCTATGTGCGCCCCGTTTGGGGGTGGCATGCCCATACAAAAAAAGAGCGAGAGACACTGGAGTGCGAGTGAATGAGTGAGTGAAGCCGCCTTCCCACACTGCGCATGTACAAAGGATTCGATTTGAGATTCGAGAGTCGAGTTTCGAGCTCGAAAACATCCCGAAGTTGCTCCTGTATGTGTGTGTGAGTTATGCTGCTGCATCTGTGTGCGTGTGGGGTGGGTGGGTGGCAACGCATTTCTAGGTCAAATTCACATGAAGCCAAAGCCCCACAATCCACAATCAAAATCGGGAAATTATATATGATGGAAATATTTTTGGTCTCTTTGGGAGTCAAATGAAAACTAATTTCCTTTGTCTAATATAAAACAATAATATTGCAAGGCCACAGACCATTGTTTGCATATTTTAAATAATTTTTTGGTGAAAGTTTTACCGAAAAATAAACGAAATATATTTTTTAAAATTTTCGTTTTTATTACAAAAATGTTGAAAAATATAAAAACCCTAATCAAAGTAGAATATAGTACTTTTGTAATAAAATACAATGTCAGAAATGTGTTTGTAGTTTTTAAACTTTAACTGAACTTTCTCTGTTTGTTTGCAGGTCAAAATAACACACATATCCAACTACCAGCTCAATTAACATTTGTCACCAAAGAAAAAGTGAACAAAATTGCTTTGCAACAATGTTGAACATACCCGGAAAAAGCAATAAAGACTTACGGCAACAAAAACTGTCCGGTTTTGAAGCGTTCATAACAAGTATATGAAAACTAAACTAAAGCTGCAACTAAAACCAACCAAATCGCAATAAGAACTGAAATTAAAAACCATTTGGGATGCTGCGGAGAACATTTTCAGTAAAGTGTCAATAAGTGCAACAAAAAATAAAACAATTAAAACGGAAATTCTATTTAATTTGTGAACTGTTCTGTGGTTTTATGTCCCATGTGCCGAGCACGACGAGAAAACGATAAATAATTATACATTTTGGAAGCCCAAAAAGCAATCGATAGTGGGGTTAGCCCCAAAACAACGGATCCAATCGTGAACAAAATCCAAAACAAATTGATCCACATACAGATACAGATACAGATACAGCTGCAAAACAAGCAGAAATGGAGAGCAAACACTGGAGCTGCTTTGTGGCCATTGTGCTGGGCGTGCTAATATTCAAAATGCACATATTTGTCGCATTCGCCGATCAGGATGAGGATATACCGCACAACGAGTAAGTTTTATTCGTCATCCAGCATCTCTGACAATGCCAACAGTTTCAATTATGCATTTGCCAAATATTTTGGCCATTTCCTCGGACAGGACAGGAAATTAATTGTAAATTTGTTTATTTTGTCCTGTAATATCTATAATTTACCGATTTCTCGTCAACAATTCAACAAACAAACTGCTGAAATATTTACGCAAATTTGTACTGTTTTTATTGATGACTGAGCCAAATGGTTGGTGTTTTGTTTTCTGCTGAATAATTGAGCTAAACAAGTTGTAGTGTTAATTGCATAACTGAAGTGTGTTTAAATATAAGGTTAAACAGAACTAGAAAATAATTTTAACAAGTCATTATGCGGCCGATAAATATTTTTAAAGTTATTAGCCTGGGAAATTAGGGGTAAATAGTGAAGAATGCATTTATGGAATAATAACAACTTGATTATTATTATTTTTACTATTAATTTAAAAGAAATTTAGGCCTTAAATTATACAAAACAAAGCCCAAATTAAATGTGAACAGTAATTCAATAAAAAAATATTAAAAAGTTTTTAAAGTCTTTTTCCCAATGTCCTATCCAGTTTTAGTTCTATAACTATGTTGTATATTACTATGTAATATTCATGTAATGTATTCACGCATCATCAGGATTTTATGTATACAAAAATCACTTGTGTGAAACTTTAGTCATTCGTTTGGCTTTATAGACCGATTTGTTTATGATTACTACTTTGTTTACCACACACAGATTGAAATGAAATCCTTTAGGCCCCTCTCTTAATTCTTCTTTATAGTTATAGTTATCGTTTATTGAAACGAATGCCAAAGATATGGGCAGTTTCACTAAAAATATGTGCATAAATGAAAAATAATGAGTGGCAGAGAGCCATCAACGAAGGAAGTCCTTTCACATTATGTATACGACAAGATGTTTATGAATTTTATATATGGAAGTTCGAATTTTCCGAGTGGGGGACTCTGACTTTTTGATATAGCGATGAGATACTTTTGTGTCTGTATATTCGGACGTTGACGGCACGGTGTGTGCGTATCTAATGGATATATAATAGGATTTTGCAATTAGCTTCACACGGTGACTGCGAACGTGTGTGTGTGTTGGTGGGTGGGTGGTGCGAGAAAGGCAACACACGTAACCGCAACGTTCACTTGGCTAATTAACCCAAAAACCAACTGCCATTTGCAGGCAAGGACAACTGCCGGCTGTTGGAAATAAAGGAGGGGGTGGAGGGGGGCAGTCAGGAACCAGCAACCGGAACAGACACACTAAGTGATTTTTTTCGGGTTCTGTTTTTGTATCTAATGTCACTTTTATTTATTGAAATTAGTTTTGGCATGCGGTTTTTGTGTTGAAATTCAATTAGTTATTTGTTCAAGCTTTTGTCTTTCTGTTAATAAAATTTGTCCTTTTCAAGCTGTTCAGCTAAAAGTTTTTTTTTCATGAAAAACTAACAGAAAGCTATTCTTAGCTTCTATTAGTAAACTAAAACTAATTAAAAGCGACTCTCAATAAGAGAATCTAGCTTTAGTATTAGTAGATATATCAGTTTGATACGATTTTAAAGAAAATAGAATAATAGAAAAATTAATTCTGGGGCTTTCGGCTAATTTTTAAATCCCTACTGCACTAATTGCACTAATAAAATTGTGTATAAAATTTGTAATAATTTTATCAATTTAGCAGTAATATTGTTGCGTATCTTCTCAAAAGGCGAGGGTACAAAGATGGTGATAAGAAATAAATAAGAAATTATATTTGAAGAAATTTTATTTAAGGGGTTAGGAGGGTTTCCCGGGCAAAAAAAAGGCACATTTTCAACAATTTTTTTTTTATATAAAAAATGAAATATTTAATAAAAACTTTTAAGTTTCTTACACATACATATTTAAATAATAATTTTTGAATTAAATAAAAAAAAATATTCAGCGGTCAGCCATTGTGACGTCATTTCCGGTGACCCCTCAGAAAAAAGGTGCCTTCGCGTTGTCAGCACAATTCCTGACAGGATCATCGGAAATTAAAAAACCAAATTTGTTCTTTTAGTACAAACCTAAATCTCGTAAATGAACGAAGGAAAACCAAAAAAAAGTCAAAATTGGATTTTTGGGAGACTTTTTTGCAAAAAAATTCAAATTTTGGTGAAATTTTTTAACAATTTTTTTTTTTTTAAATAGTTTTTGTCAACGTAAAGAAAAATCCTTCGTTCATTTACGAGATAATCATATCTCGAAGGCCTGTGCAAAATTTCATCAAGATCGGTTGAGTAGTTTCCGAGAAATCTTGACAACCGACTTTGAAAACACAGTTTTGAGAAAACGCATTTAAAGTTTTGATAAGCAGTGCACTTGGCCTCGCGCGCGCACATTCTAAGGACTGTATCTCCGAAACTATTATTCGGATCGACTTATTGTATATTAATTTATGAGACAATAAAAATAAAATCGATTTTTTTTTTTTTCGAAACCCTCCTAACCCCTTAAGCGCCTAAGAAACCAGTTCTTTACTTAGTATACAATTTTTCCTTTTAAGGAGCTCTAAATAATAGCCGTTTCACAAACTAACAGGATTTTTTTGAATTTCAAATTCAATTTCAGATTAATGAATATGAGTTCTACAAGCAATAATTTAAAGTACCAATGAATTAGGAAATTAGAGCACGTTAGAAACTGATTTGACTTATAAGTACATATGTACATACCAAACCATATGTATGCTCCACGTTTGATTAAAATATTAAAAAAAAAAAACAATTTGCTTTTAAATATTTGTACAAAGTTGTTTATTTATTTGTTAAGGTTGTCAGGAACATTAGCGACCAGTTTGTTGACATTCTCCGCTGATTTGGAGCACAAGTTCCGTGGGGACCATTTAGTGGAGGGCCATTGACAGGGGGAGGATTTTGTCCCATCCGAGGACGCTGTTTGGAATCACCTTTGATAGCAGTTCAATATTTGAAGTAAAATAAAAAATTATATTTTGTGCACTTACATAGTTCCCCTTACGAGGCTGCTGAAATGT
The DNA here is from genome assembly GCA_018150695.1 of Drosophila oshimai. Lineage (NCBI taxonomy): Eukaryota > Metazoa > Arthropoda > Insecta > Diptera > Drosophilidae > Drosophila > Drosophila oshimai. Next base: position 1,500,392 of record JAECWM010000048.1, on the reverse strand, counting down.
CTGTTGACTTTGGGCATTTCCAAGTCCCAAAACAGCACAGCAAAAAAATAAAAAAGCGAATTTCGGTGACATTGTTAACTGAACAAATGACTTTGAAAGATTAAGTCATTTTGAAGTCTCCTCAACTCCATTTATACCGCTTATTTTTAGACTTATCAGTTGTAAAAATACATTAAACAATGACAAAGAGTCGTATAGTACGGGGTCACCTGATTGCAATTCTCATTAATTTACCAATTTACTTGCCAAAAATTGATAAGAGGAGGTTATCGATTCTTAAATAATGCATTTTATTCTGTTTTCAGAAATGGCTTAGCACAATTGTTACCATACAAATAATTAACCCTGATATTTTAATTTAAAGTACTTAATTTTTCAATATTAAGTATTAAAACGCTTTCTGAGAAAACTGATTTTATAATATATTTTTTAGCACACAAAACCAAGCGCTGAGTCACGAATTAATCATTTAAATCAAGGTATAAAACTCGATTGATTTGATATGCATCAAGTATAATTTTCTCGTTTTCCCAACCAAACTCTTTTAACTCTTTGACTTTTCCTCTGTTTTCGTCCGTCTTTTGGCTGCTGACATGTTGTGGCACATGCGTAAAATGAATTTCATTAATTTGCAAAACAAACTTTTGCTTTCGTTGTTGGCCGGATTTCTTTCCGCTCGTCCTGCTCCTCTTGCTACCATGTTGCCATTTGCTTTATGTCACTGCAGAAATTCAATTAAATTTATTTCAACTTTTGCTGGCAGGCGGCAAAAACAAGCAGGCCGGTCGAGTCGACTCGAGTCGAGTTGCCTTGAGGGTCCAGCTTTGACGATTATGTTTTGGCATGGCCCGATGATGACGATGATGAAGTTGGTCCTGTTTCTGGTAGTCCTGGTAGTGGCAATGGTCCTGTTCGTTGCTTTGACCCAAATCTCTCCAAGTCGAAAGCCTGGTCTTCGCCTCGCCCAGCCCGCTTTTCCTTTTGGCCTGGCCTTCACGGATTCAACGGGGTTTCCTTGGGCCACCCATTTTCTTTGCCTCATTTTCAGTTGCAGTTGTGGCCATTGCCATTTTAATGCATGCCTCGTTTGCTTAAGCAGAAGCCTCCTCCATCCAAAGGCAGTTGCATTGACAGCTCCACCTCCTCGTCTTCTTGGCCAGCAGAATGCCTTCCCAACTGAACTGAGTGTGGGTCACCCACGTGCCCTGGCCAGAAACTTTAAACGGAATGGCGGAAAAGGGGCCAGCCTGTGTCAACAGGATTGTTACATGATTCCTTTACTGCCTGCAGATGAGCGATCGATTCAACTGCTCAAACAACTCGGGGGAAAATTCATCGAACTAAAGGATTTTCTTGAGGCTCAAGTTTTTACTTTTTTAATTGTAAGCTTTTGTTAATTTGTTAAGTATCGTTGTTTGATGTTATCTTTCATTATTAACTTAATGCAACAGTATGGTGTTGCAGGTCTGGTTTATTTTTAGGCTCCGCTTTGCAAATTTAAATAAACCCTTAGTTAAGTTTGAAAATCTTAAAAAAAAATTATTACTTTTACAAAATCCGATCATTTTTAATGAGGTTCCATTATAAAAATTGATGATGTTTTTTCGGATTTTAAACTTTAAAAATTTTATTTAAGCAACATTTAAGAAAAAGATTTTTTTGACATTTTATTTACCTGTCGATGCTTAATTAAAATATAACAAGACATAATTTAAAATATATTTTTTTAATATTAAACCTAAGCTATCAAAATTATCTAAACTACCCTGTAAAAACTACTAGTGTCTAATTTTTTTAAATGTGTAGACTAACTCAAAAACTATGTCTTTTTCTTAATTTTAATTTTTTTATCCTTAATAATTTAGCATTCTCATTTTAAATAAAATTATTTAAGCACTAGCTTGCCGAAGTTAGCCTTTCTTCTTGTTTTTAATAATGCTTTTATTTTCGTCGAATCTGTAACTGGCACAATTGCTGCTTAAAACCATTTTTGCATTCGCAACACTGCGCTGTGGGTGCATTTTGTTTTGGGTGTGGCAGATCTAATTACCGGGGAGGCAGCTTAAGTGAATAAATAAAGCAAAATCAACAAAAAAGGAAGCAAACAGAGCACTAACTAACTACTTATGACAAATGACAGTGAAAGTGCATTAAGCAGAAGTTGAACCAGAGACACAAACAGAAGCGACAGCAGTGCCCTGTCTAGCGCATTATTTTGGTTTTTATTTTCCACCTACTGCCAGCCGTAAATCCCCCTTAGTTTTGTTTAAGTGGATTTTGAATTAGCGAGGAACACGACAAATTAATTAGCAAAAGTTGGCTTGCGAGACATGTGAGGTACGCAGATTAGGAGAGATTATTTTGCATTTGTAATATATTTTTTCATAGCATTTGTAGTATTTATTTATGGATAAAGGACGAAGTTTTTAGTACAACAGTTTAATTGGAATTTTTTTTTGTGACTTACTTTAAAACACATTTCGTATATGAGACACTTAATGTAAATACTTTAATACAAATATAGAGATTTTCGGTTGGTTTTAAAATCTTTACTTTTAGATATAAGAGATACTTAAAGTTATTTTTCAGCTTTTAATTCGGATTTACTTTCAAATATCCGCTATCTACAGAAATTTCTTATATGTGACACTTACCCATGTTCCTAAATACAAATATAGTTTTAGTTAGGTCTACTTTTTGGTTGCTTTTAAAATCTCTAGAGATACTTAAAGAGGTTTCTGCACAAACAAATTTAAACACTATCAAATCCTTCATTCATGATTTGTTTTACTTTGTGTACATATGAACTTGAATCCTCTTGGAAAGCTAAGGCTTAAATGGGGTTGAATTTAAGTTTACTCAAAGGTATTTGCTCGAACACTCTGATACCTCTGCCCATGTCGAGGGTGCACTGAAGTACGCTCTTGTGATTGCGCATTCAAGTCAGATGACGAAGGGGTCTCATTTCAATTTCAATGATGCAAAATGGCAAAAACCCATTGACCTACTCTGTGCGACTTCTACCAACAGCCTATTTCCACCTTTCCACCTGCCCGAGAAAAGTGAAAAACTGCAAAGACAAACGTGAATCGGCCAAAAGGAGAACAACAGTGTACAAAAAAAGAAAAATGCAATGGAACGAAGCTGGTTCGATGGCTTCAGGTGTAAGTATATGGTGCTAGGGTACTATGGTACTTGAGCATGACATACGTGGGTGGTTGGTTCGTGCTCAAAAAGCTGAAACAGAATAGAAAGTCACTACGAATACACCTGAGCATTCGCCGACATAGTTTTAGCCATTGTCAAGTTTCTGGCCAAGCAGTACAAAAAAAAAAAATAAGAAAAGATGTGTAAAACAAAATGTGGCTTTTTATTTTGCTGGCCAGAGGCAGCAAAGAATCGACAAAAAAAATCTCTTCTACTTCAGGCCAAGAAGATGACGTTGATGGCCTTTCATTGCTTTGGACCCGATTCTCAATGTTTTTTTTAGGTTTCCTTGGGTCTGTGTATACTGTGTATATGCATTGTTCCTTTACCCTCTTCACTGAATACTATATGAGTGTGTATTTTCCACATCAACTGAGTGGCGCTTCTAGCATATTTTTTGATAGCACCAAACTGGAATAGAATTTTGTACGGGGTTTCTAGCCTAAAACTGAAATTTGGATGTGCATGCTTGATATGTATTCTATCAATAATTATTTTTTTAAGTACTGTTGTGTAAAATTTGTGAAAATTAATTAATTAATAAAGCCTTTTAAAGATTTTTGAACTGGGTTTCTTGTTTAAAACCTAAATTTAGATAAGTATACTTATTTATAAATTGATCGAGTTGTATTTCTATCTGTCTTTTTTTTTTTAAATACTGTTTTGTTAAATTTGTGGAAATAAATTGTTACGTAAAGTCTTTTGAAGCTCTTTTAGTGCAGTAGCCATAGAAAGTACTGGTATTAACTAATTAATAACAAAGAAAAATTCTCAATTACTTAATACAAAACAAATCGGATCAGTTTGGTTGCTTTAAGAGTCAAGTTCTTGCTTAAATATAAAATTTTCACCACTATTTCCGATTTTAATTGACGAAAATTACCATTTTTGTTGCACACAACTTAACGGATATCGGTTAAGTCAACCACCAACCTACTGTAGTTTACCCATCCGTACATGGTGTGACTCTCATTAAATCATCATCACTTGACCCAGCCATATTTTATTTTGCCAGCTCTTTGTTGTTGTTGCCAGCCATCAGCCATTATCCAATTTCAATCACTTTGTTGGCCACTTTATTTCGCTTCATTGTTTACGCTTTCATTGCTGGGGGCTCTGCTGGCCTGGCCTTCCTCCTCGGAGTTTCCGTTTATAATACAATTTTCATATAATTTAAATTCATTTTTGGCATCGCCCGAGCCATAAAACTTTGTCTGTAGCCGCTTGACTGCAGTTGCACTTCCTTCTTCCTTGTGGCCCCCCTCGCAATCTGCTGTCCTTCTGCCACTCCCCTATATCCTGCTGCCGCCCCTTTTTGGGTGGCCATAGCATATAAACATGCGCTTATTTTGTATCTAGATGGGGAAAAAGAGAGGAGCTACGTCGTCCTCGTCCTCGTCCTTGTCGTCGTCTTTGCCTTCGTTCGGTGGCTCGCCGCCGCCGGCTCAACATAATCAACATTGCGTATACGCAACGTTCACCTCCCTTCCGCCTTCCTATTGATATTGCAGATAATGCCATAAAATTGTACAAATATTTTTGGGGGCATTATTCTGCAAGGTCTTTACTCTGGCTCAACTTGACTTTGTTTTTTTGTGGTACTTCTTTTTTTTTTTTAATATTCCATTTTGTTTGTATCAACGCCTCAACTTGCTGGCTCCTCAGACTTTCAATTTGCTGTTGCTGTTGCTTTTCCCCCTTTTCCCAGGACTCGTTTTATGAGCACTCGTCGTGTTGCTTTTGTTTTGCTTTTGACTTTCGCGTTTAGATTATAAATGTTTGGCAAATGTTTTCACAATAGTTGGCTGTTGGTCCTGCTGTTGTTATCCCTCTTCGACCCTTGAGAGTTAGCCCTCACCCATCCCCCTTGGTCTTGTGTAATGAGTTTTGCTGCTGTCTTGGGTGATTTCTCAAGTGAGTTGGATTTTCCTTTATTTTTTGGTACTAGCCAGCAAACTTATTGAAGAAATGTATTTGCCCAAAGTACATTTGCTTTAATGCCTGCCAGCCATTTATTGCGTATACGTAATGAGTTGGAAATAATTTATGCACAATTTTAAATCGATTTTAATTGATTTTTAATCAGCCACGTGTCGATGAGTTGCAAATTGTGTTGCGGGGTAATGGCTTAAAAAAAGAGATATCAACGAGTTAAACGCAAGCGATAACTATAATTATAACGTTAAGAAATACTTATTCATTATTTTAACCTTTATATAAAAATGATTTAAATACTAAATATTAAACATTACCAATTTTATGCTCTTTTCTTTTAGAGTTCGCAATTGGGCCTTGAAGTTCGGCGTTGACTTGTGGGAATTCGGACGTCAATTTACCAAAATGAACGAGATCAAAAGTGTAAGTAATTATGTCAGCCATATGGCTAGACCAGATGGGACTGATAATACGGACATATGTATCAGATAAGCTTGTCCAATGTTTAATGGCTTCGATTGGCCTGTGTTTTAGTTTAGTCGCAACAAATAGACTTAAGCCCTGTGGGCACTTAGTTGAACTTATCGATAAGAAACAATTTATCGAATGGCGCAGCTTAGGGGAAGCTTAACCAGCAAATGCGTCAATTTTTCGTGTTTTTCTTTGACGTTCTTATTTGGTTTCTCGATTGTTTGTTGTTTGTTGTTGGCCCTAATGCAATTTAAACACAAACAAGGCTAATTGGGGGGGTTAAGCGGGGGATATAAGTATGTGCCTGGGCGCTATCTATGTTAATAAGCATGGCTGTGTCTGGATTTGGTTGACTGCGTGGCCTGCGGTGAAAGATGTTGTATTCCAAGTACGTTTTTATCCCCCCCTCCCCACATCACCCTCCCCCTTCTTTTCGAGAGTCGCGTACTTTCGCGTTTAATCAGACGTGCATGAGTTAGTGGGTTGATTTTATTGTGCGAGTGTGTGGCTCGTGATTATGTGCGAGGGAATTACGTTTTGTGCGGATTTACATTCAGAACTTTTGCGAAAAGCACTTTTTATTTGAAGTTTTTTTTTTGTATACCCTGGAACTTTTTTGGTTTGATTTAAATCCTTTATTTTGATATGCGGCTAATTATGCATGTAGATTGGTTAAAAAAAAAAGTATTCACTTGTTATATGCGCCATTATAACCTCTTTAAAATTAAACAAATAAGGTTATATGCTCAAATATTTACCCAATTAGTAAATCACTAAAAAATAAAATGTGGAACTTTTTTTTTCAACATCTTCTATTGTTTTTATTTTATATGTAGGAGTTACCTTTTTTTAAAAAAATGCACTTAAAACAAAAAAATCAAAATGAAGTTGAATTTTAAAAAAATAATAGTTGACTTTAAAAAATATCGAATTTTTGGGCTCTGTTTCATAACATCTGAAACGATCTTTGGGAACATCCAAAAAAGGGGAAAAAAAGGGAACGAATATCATGAAAATTATTCAGGGAAACAGGATTTAAAGGAGGGCAAGGATCCCGAACAGGAAGGGGCTACCGAAAAGAGCGAGGAAGCTGCGGAGGAAGCGACAGGATTCGGAGCCAGAAAGGCAGGCTAAAATGCAAATAAATTTGCTGCCTGTGACTGTCATTGAGTCTGTAATTGTCAACTGCCTGTTGTTGTTGCTGCTGGGTGTGTGTCTGTGCGTGTGTTTGTGGGTGCCATTGTTGTTTTTGTAGGCAGTACTGTCGCTGACAACGTTTGTTTGTGTTAATTTAAAGCGCACGTCGCTTACAACGGCAAAAAATGAAAACCTACGCCCAGATTGAATTAAATATCAAGTATACGCGACGTTGGTCTGTGTTGTGTGTGTGTACGTACGCACTATGTATAAGTATAGTATGTGCTTTATAAACATTATATCATGTGCCATTTTGTGCGTGTGAAAGTTGATCTGTCCTTCCGTCGGCTTGTTTGTTTGTTTGTGTGTTTTGGTGGTTATGTGAGTCCCGCTCCTTTGCCATTTACCTTTAATAATAAAATTATTGACAAGCCATCATAAGAAAAACAAAAATTTGTAGTGCTTTGAGATAGACAACTTTTTTTTCTCACGCTTTTGCTAAAGTTATCAAAAAATTAGGAATTTCTTGAAAAAAGTATCTGCTATATAACTTACTTCTAAATTCTATAAATTCTTTGTATGCTTTTAAAAGTAAGCAAAAACTTGTTTAAATTTATTTCAAGCAAACGTTTAATCCCAAACAAGAATTAAAAATTTAGAAAAAATTCTTAGTTCCTTAATTATAAACTCAATGAAGCTTCTTAAAATCAGCTATCATTCCATCATCATTGTTATTGATCCAAAACCTTATATGTGACGTTAATCTTAATAAAAAAAAATTACTGATGCCTGACGTCTTTTTCTCCCCGACTCAATTTCATTGTTCGGTTGTCCTTCAAAAAATATTTTGCAATATAATAAAAAGAAAAAAAAAAGGAAAATTAAAAAGGAAAGCTGACATTGCTGTGGGTGTGGTGTTCTTTCCCTCTCGCATTTGTTCGCTTTTCTCCTCTTGTTTTGCTGTTGCTGCTTTTTTGTATATTTATTTTTTTTTTGCTATTTTGGGTAGCTGCTTTTTTCGTTTGGCATTTTAAAGTAGCATAATAAAATGTAAAACAAATGCAGCGCACACGTTCAGTTATGCGAAAGGCGTCGCAGGACAACAGAGGCACCGAGGACGTCAACAACAACAACAACAACCCAAAGACAAAATGGTTGCCACGAATGAGGAGCAAAGAGAGAGAGAGAGAGAAGGAGAGGGTGTGTGTCTCTGTGTGTGTGTGTGGAATGCCTGTGCGTGGCGCATATTCATTTATTTTATTTTCCGTATGCTTCTGGCTTGAAAGCGTTTAGCGCTGACTAGCTAAAAAAGTATCTACCTAAGCCATGAAATATGTTCTTCAGACAGATACAACCTACAGCAGGGTACAGTCACTAAGGGGACTAGTCGAATATGGAATATCCTACAATTATTTGGATATTTTGATGTCTTGTATTTTGTTTTGTATATTAATATTTATTAAACAATAGGAAATCAAAAAGCGTTCTTTGTTCTTTTTATTTTTATTTAAAAGTGTATATTTACATTGTGACTTTTGTATGCAAATGTATTATTCTACATTAATAACATTATTTTGGATAATTATGAAAAATCGATGTATCGAAAATGTAGGAAAGCTCTAGTTATGAAATTATAGGACAATACAAAGGATTTAGTTAAAATACAATTATTACTCTAAGGTTTCCAAATTGGTCGTTCTTTTTGAGTACTAGTATAGTATTTTACGGGCTTTGTCATATGTAAATCACAATTTTTATCAAGTTCTGAATTTTCCATTTGCTTATCGGTCTCAGGTTCATTAAAAACTTCATCTACTTGACCTACTAAAGTAACATTTGACATATGCTCTGATAATTCTAAACTATCTGTGGACTCAGAAGATTCCACTACTTCTAATTGTTCCACGATGTCTGTTTGCACTTGAGTCTCCACATGAGGAACAAAATCTACTGGAGCTGAAGCCAAAATTTCTTGGGGAATTCCTTTTACCGGTTGAAGCGACATTTTCCAAAGGATCTCGTGCATTTCGGTTATTTTATAGCTTATGCGAAGAGCACGCTTTCTCAGCAACTTGAGTTCCCGCATCTAGGGGAATCCAATGGAATATAACATCCTCTTATTGTAATATATTATTTTCCTACTCACTTCGTTCGACTTCATGAACAACTTATATACCATCCAAGGAAGTCCGACAATCAGTATAATAAGGAAAACCACCTGGTAAGCCCAGCATCGATCCCAAAATAGTAACTTCCACAAATCATAGCACTTCAGCACAATACAGCAAACATTTTGATAGGAATGGCAATAGGGCGATTTCATTACCCTCGTCTGAAAGTCAAGTATTTCGTTGTAGTCCCACATTTTACAAAGTAATTTTGATTTAATGTTGCTCCGACACAGAAATAAAATTAAATTATAAGTTTTTCTCTTAAAAAAGTTGTTTTGTACAAATATGAACAACGGCTGAAAACTGAGGGTTTGAGCTTAGATTATTGGAATGTGGAAAACGTTGTGCTCTCCGATTGCTAGATTGTACATTTTTTGCTAGTTTAGCTTTCCTAAAAATAGTTTCTATATTTAATTAACATTATTTATTATAAAATATTTTAGGTCGTACCTATATTAATAAAATTTGTCTAATTAAAGTTCCTAATTGATCGACAATGAAAATAACATAACCTCAAAATAAGCAAATGACGCAAACTTTCTGTCAAAATTGTTAGGCTTTCAAAGAGTAAGAGAGACGGACAACACAAATGTACCAAATGACAGCAGCTCTCTCGCTCTTTCCATGTGTATTTCCATCTCGCTCTGCGTATGTGCCGCCATTATGGCAAATGATGATGTGCAGCTAACGGTACTTACTGGTGATCATTGCTCTCTTTCTCTCTCTCTTTCTCTGGCAATGAAATATGGGTCAAATTCAAGTGAAAATTGCTTTCTCGCTCTCTCCCCGCTTTGCAGGCAAATAAATTTAAGCGTGCTCTCATTTTGCACGTAATACAAAACTTTTTAGCTGCTAGAAAAAAAATATATATATGAAAACAAAACTGGCGCGTGCTGTCGTTTTTCTTCAGCGTCCAGCCTTCGCTTTCCTTCACAATTTTCCCCATTTTCCGCTCTCCGTTTCATTTTCCTAGTCGGTAAGTGGCATGCAAATTATTGTTTTCCTCCACTGCCAGCTTATTCTGTGCTTGTACTTTTGTACTTGGCATTCCTGCCACTGCTGATTGAAGGTAAAAGTAAACCATTTGAAAGTCGAATTCATTTTCAACGTGATAAAGCTAAAGACTTAATCATTTTTAAAAACGGCTGCAGAGAGTATTTTAAAAATGTAGAGACATTTTTAGTTTAAGGCCATGTTCTAGAAACCGATCACTTCTCTTAGCTTTAAACCATGATTAAAAAATAATTTGGAGAGTGATTAAGGCCGTTACCAAAACCTTTAAATGGACTTTAACAAATTCTGTGTCAAGAACAGTTATCAAAATAAACTTAAAATTTTTAAAAGGACAAAAGTGAGCACCATGATCTCTAAAAAACAATCGGGTGAAATGGTTAACCAAATATTTAAATTATAATTTATTGTTTATAAAAATTCCAAATATACTTTTTATTTTTTGGTTAATATAAATGTCATTTCTTTCTGCTTGTGTCGTGCGTTTTTTATTAAAACTAAAAATCGTATCCCCTAGAATCCTTCGCCCTGTGTTCGCTGTGTCTAAGCAATTATAATTTTTGGGGAGTAGGGTCTTCAGCCCGCCCAAAATGCAGATTGCTGGTCATTTGTTTGGGCAAGTGGTTGCACTGGGCACTCCACCAAATCCAAAATCCAACTACACATCACCACGAAGCCACCACGCACCCGGAATCTGCTCCGTTTCCCGGGGTTTCGGTGACAAATACAAAGGCCTTGTTAAGGGCCTTGTGGCTGAAATTGTGGGGGCGGGGCACCAAGAGGAGGGGGGGAGGACAGATCGAGTTGGTTTTGTGTGTTTGGCTAACTAAGTGTGTGGCGAACAGTGTTGCGGACTGCAAAGAGACTAATCGTAAATCAAGGCGACGACTTGAAGGGCGGGAAATCCCCCCGAAAACTCCTTCATGGGGCTACTCCACTGGCTTTTGTGCGGTCCAAAATGCATTCGGGGGCCGCAGACCCACTCAGTCCTTGATCTCCTCCATGCACATAAATATATACGTTTATATATATATAGCAGGGCTTGTCTATGCAAATATTTAAGTCTGTCGTTGTCGTTTGGTGGCGAAAATGCGAGCATGACATACAGCTGCCGGCAAACAAATGTTAAGTGGGGCGGAGACTTCCAGGGGAGACTGTGGGGTCCTTAATGAAAGTATAAAGCAAATTAAATATTTAATTTCATCAAATCCTCGGAGGGTTTGTCCATTAAATGGACGTAGAAATTGCCAGGTGGGATGACTCAACTCTCACAGGGTTATTTGCTTAATTACAATAAGTAAAATAATTAAAAGGTGGTCTGCAAACTCTGTTGAAGATTGGTCACTTTGCTGCAATTTTCTATTTGTTTTTAAACTTGAAATCAGTGAAAGTGAAAGAAATTTGACCATCTTTAAAACGTAAATTTAGCAACTAGAATTTCCATATATGTTCAGTTTTTTTCTGCCCCTTTAAAACATTTTTTAAACTCTGTAAAAAAAATGGGTCCTTCATAAGGCAATTATAACTGGTAGAACGAGGCTTTTCCTCTCCATGAAAACGAACTAACTTTTTACCTAGCAATTAAAACAAGAAAAACAAGCTAATTAAAACTTAAAAGCAGCTCTCGCGTACAAAATAATAGAGCTTATCCATTAAGAGAGAAAAACCAACAAAAACTACAAACTTTAATATTAAAAAAAATCCTGTGCTGTGCTCAGAAATTAGCAAAAGAAATCTCTGCATCAGTGAACAGGGAAACATGCGCGTTGATGCCAGACATTGTTGCTCCCTTTTCCCTTTGGAATGGGGGCTCAAGATTTGGAGGCAGGAGATGGGGTTACAGAAGTGAGAAGTAGTGGAGTAGCAGAGTAGCAGTGGGGTGGCAGCGACATCTTCATTAAAATCTAATTAGCGCATTTCCAGACCAGACCGCAAAATGCCAAACCAGACCAAAGAGTTGCTCCGGTTGCTGAGTTCGCCGTGCCACTTGAGCGCATTATAACTCAGACAGAAGGAAGCCAGGACGAAAGTCAATATACCCGGCAGTACAATTGCACTGAGGAAACCTAACTTAAGGTTAAGGCTTAAGCGTTATATTCTAGAGTTTTTGGTCACACACTTTGATACAAAATATTGTTTTTAGAACGAAGAAAGTTGGTGGATTTTACTTTAATTAGCAAAAGTTGTAGCTAAAATTGTTTAAATTTTTTTTAACATTTTTTTTTTTTAACTAAAAAAAAGATTGTTCATAAAAATAATACTTTAATGATTAGGTACACAAAATTGGATCATGGAAAGGTATATAGGTATATTTAAGTAAAAAAATCGGTAACAGCTTTTCTTCAGAATTTTTGTTAAGAATGTCAGACACCTTGAAAAAAGTTTTAGGTGCTTTAACCCTCTAACACCCAAGCGTGCCTCAAGGCACGTATCATATAATATGAATTTTCTAAAAAACGGAAAGCTTTAAAGTCATTTTTGTGTTAGTTGTCAGTTGTCATTATTTCATATGTTTACTGCCAACTGAAAACTATAATTTAAATGACTTAAAAGCTTATCGATTTTTAGATAATACAGAGGGTTAGAGGGTTAAATTTGCAATGAGAAGCAGTTTCAAAATTAAAATGTTCCTTAAAATAAATATGTAACTCGAAATAAAAACCATGCTTGTCTTTATGGAAACTATATAACTTTCTGTCAGAGAGAAAACGTTTTAATTTAAATAAAGTTTGTTTTAGTGTAGAAAGAATTTCTAAATTTGCATTTGTTTTCTGATAGAATGGAGGTTCAGGTAGCTGATGCGGATGTGGAAGCTGCATCTGCTGTTGCATCTGCTGCTGCTCCTCCGACTGCTCCTGCTGCGTGCGTAAGCTGCTTAACTTGAGCTGGAATTCAACAGGAGCAGAAGCCAAAGCTCAGGAATGCTCCTTATGCGCTCGTCCGCCCCTTTCGGGTGTCCTTGCTCCACTTAAAGTCCTCCAGCACCAGCTGCATACGCATCCGTCGGTGGTGGGTGGTTTTTAGTGGGTGGTGGAGATGGGCGAAGTCCGCCGTAGGGCTCCGCCTTGCGCAACATTTTCGAATTCCAGAGTCAACCGCAAAATGAAAAACTTTCTATGGCTGCCGCCGCTCGCTCTTCGAGTGCTACCCATATTGTATACATATTGTATATATATAGTTTTTTTGTAACCCCCCTTAACCCCCCTTAAACTCCTTCCATCGCGGCAGGACACTCACACACACACACACACACGCGTGAGTCCTTCAGGCGTGCATTGCATTTCGATGTTGCTCGCGTGGAAATTGCTTTATAAAATGTTGCCATCGCATGAAAGTTGGGTGAGGTTCTTGTGGGCGTGGCCCCTGCAGTTGTGGCTAATATCTTGCGAGCCCCCGCCGATCTATATATACATATACATATAGAGTATAGCATTTTTTTCCTCATTGATTTTGTTTTTTGTTACGCTGCTGCGGCTGCTTGCTTGACATTCTTTTAATTTTCAATGCATTTTCTTTGCCTTCACTTTTTTTCGTACTTGTTACACTTTTTTTTTAACATTGATTTGAAAATAGTTTGCTAATGGTTTTTCAGCTGCTATAAATCATTTTTTGAGGGGGAAAACTGTACGAGAAAGTCTTGGAAATTGGATCAATTTAGTTGTTGAAAAAGTGGTAATTGTTTTATTGCCTTTGTTTTTATGACTGATATTAGCAGTATTTTACGATAGCTGTTTGAGCTTTTAAGACACTTTTATTTGGTTTTAGAGTTTGGAAAAAAAACAACCCTATTATAATAATTATGGATATCAAAATTATTTTTAAATTTTCTGATACATTTAACAAACAAAGGGTTATTCTCAAGATGCCTTTAAGCTTATGTTGAGGTTAGCCTAAAGTAACCATATATTTTGGGTGTTTGATTTCTTTTTGTAGAATTTATAAAGCTCAATGGTATTACATGTGAGACAGAGAAAGCTTGGAAAACATATAGAAAGACAGGGAGAGAAAGAGTGAACTACTTTTTTTTTTTTTCCTATCTTGCGTGGGTGACATTTTCTTTAGCCAACTAATGAATGCCTCAAAGAGCCTTTTCCTTGCAGTTTTAGTTCTGTGGTCACACACAAGCACACAAATGGAACATGCTTGGATTTTGGCTCTGGCCACACATATTTGCAGCGAGAACACCCGGAGAAAAAATAAAATAAAATATATATCAAACATAAATATTTAATGATTTAATTTAAAATTCTTGAGTAAAATAATATGTTGTTTCCCTTAAATAAAATGTTTTAAATTTGTAATTTTTGCCTTCAGAAAAACACATATTTATGATAAATACATTTGTGTTTATTTTAAGTAGTTTTACACTAAAATAAGACTTATAAAAATTTAATTTAATATTATTAAAGAGTAACATTTTTTTCCGGGTGTGTGAGTTCCTAGAAAAGCATATTCTTCTATGCCCAAGCAGTTTCTCGACTGCTGCTGCTGGCACTGAATCAGTTAAGAAAAGTTTTCTAATTAATTCGCTGGAGACATGTACAGTGACACACACACACAGAGGCCTTTCTCCTTCTCCTTCACTCCACATTGCAGCTAAAATATAATTTAACTGACAGTTTGTTTGAAAAGTGACAATTCGAAAGGGGCGTGTCCACGCCCCCATATAACTCCATTTCTAAATTGCTAATTTGTGCCACTTAAATGCATGAAAAAGTCATAAAATGCATTTGCTGGCTGTGCCATCCACTTCTTCGTCCTGCTACTCTTTCGATTATGATTATGGGAATTCATCAGGGACAAAAAAAAAAAAAAAAAAAACGAAGAAAGAAAACTCATCAGAATTTTCCATTAAAACAAATGACAACACGTTCGATGGGAAAATCATTATAATGGCGAAGGGCATCTTCGTGTTGACTGGTTGGCTGGTTGGGGAAAATCAGGGCAAAACGTTGGAGCCATTAACTTGGCCACTAAATGCGTGTCTCTGCTTCAATCTGAAACTAGGATGTGTGCGTGTCTCACTTCAGTTAGCCAAAGTTTGAGAAATTGGCAGTGTGAGAGTGTCCTAAGGGATAAGTGCAATCGGATGTGAAATTTAATTACACATATTTGTCAGAGATGCTGGATTTTTTTTAATCAGTATAGATGTGTATTTTTTTTTAGGTATAGTAACTTGTATTCAGCAGCATCATTACGTTCTATTTGGAAGTATTTGCTCCTTGGTAATTAAATAAATCCGGTTGAGTTTAGATTTTATTTTTTCTTAATTTATTTTTATGACCTAAATAACAATAACTTTTCTTAATTCCAAAGACCCTCTGCTAACTAAAACTGATAGAATTTCAATAGTAGCTTAAAAAAAGTTGTTTAAACTAATCATCCTTTAAAAAGTTTAATGACCAATGGTAATACCCACGCTAATGCTAAAAAGTTTCCAACGAAATCACTTTCAAACCCGCAAGTTAAGCTAATAAAAACCAAATTAAATTAATAAGATACATTAAAATCAATTTAATATCAATTTGAGAGTAGCCTGCAGCCATAGAAACGACTCCCACTCCCACTTCCACTCCCAGTCGCCCAATTCCAAGCCGAGAGCCATTTCAGAAGTACATCAGCGTTTTATGTTGGACAATAAGAAAGCGCAAAAGTTTTACAACCCCTTAACCCTTTTTTCCGTATTCACGAACCGGCGCCCATCGGTTTTTATAGTTTATGGCCGAAGAATGTACTGAGAATTGTGTATCTGATGATTTTGTTTTTTTTTTCTGTTTTTCATTTGCAGCGCTTCAAGGACAACGATGTCGAGGTGAAGCGCAAGGATGGCATTATCCTGCTGCGTGAGTTGGCCGCTGAGGTGAAGAACTTTATGGATTTCAAGCGCAATGCTGTCATGGTAAGTGAATATCTCTGACTCTTTTTCCCTTCTGCCCATTTCCCCTTACTACACTTGAAAAAACAAGGGAAACATTTTATGTAGATTTTTAACCATTTCTTAAAGTTAGCAAGTTACATTTTAAAGGATAAAATAAGAGAGAACTATAGGTCAACGAATATAAACAATTATAAATACCTCCCAATGTCCTCCCAAAAAAACCAACATTTTCGTTGGTTTAGGTTTATTTTATTCAAGATAACATAAATATTACGCATACGCCATGTAAGCCATGCTGTTAAGCAAAAAAAAATGATTGGATTTTTTGTTTGAAAAACGTGAGATTTTTTTATCAGCAATATTTAAATATTATCAAACCAACTAAGAATTTGTTTTAAATGTATTTTTCTTGTTTTTTTTTTTTGTTCATCTGATGTGCCTACAATTGACAAGTGGCTCAATCTCAAAGCTCACGGGAACAAGCGGTTGTGGGAGAAGTCTCAAATTTGAGGAGGGCACTAAAAAACACAACAAAACAATAACACGCGGACAGGACACTCCACTCCAGTGTCTCCAGTGGGACACTGTCGCTGCTAAAGTGGAAAACAATAAATTGCCGTGGGGCCAGTTTCATTGCGGTGGTGGTGGTGCTGCTGCTTCTGCTGCTGGTGGGTCAGGGGTTGTATCTGAGATCTGGGATCCTGAAGGGTGGTGGTGCGGAGGTCGGCGGCAAATTGAAATTAAAGTGCGCCCCGCCACAAGCACAAGTTTTTGATGGCGCCCGCAGCTGCTGCGAGTGCGTGAGCAGCGAGATGTCCTGGAAATAAGGACCTCTCTGCGGTCCTTGCGGTCTGTCTCTCTTTGCGGCTCTCCACTGTGTCCCGCGTATCAATGAAGTCCTCTCGCTATCCGGGTAATTTGCCAGGGGCCACGATGGGTTAATGATGCACAGTGGATTATCGATGGCAGAAATCAAGTGGTTCCAAATCGCTGGGGTAATGAAACCCCACCAAAAAACAAAGTCTTTAAATCTTGAGTTGTTTTTCTTTCATTCCTGAACTTTTAGTCTTTATTAGGCTTTGATTGTCACTTAAATGAGATAACATATAACGACGAAACATTTAGTTTCCTCGATTAACTTTCTTAAGCAGTTGTTTTTCCAAACTTATGACGTTATGATGACTAATTTTTTTAAAATACAAATATAAATTATACAAGAAATCAAGGTTGTTCATAAAAACAGAAATGAACGCGCATTCCCAGAACAATAAACATAATCCATTATTATTATTAGCAAGAGATACTTAAAAAAAAACGCAAAACAAACGCAAAGTTCTACTGAAAATGAGATTAGCATTGAACAGTACTTAATGTTTACAATAAATGACCTAAGGAAGATTATTTACAATTTTTATAATTTCCCAATAATTTTAAAAGAAAGATTTGCTTCTTTTAAATGTAGGTTTAAATTTCAATTTTAAATTTATTTTTATTTACCTAAAACACGGGTTCATAGGCCATTGGCGTGGTAACAATAAAATCTATTGCATTATCGGGATTTTCAGTGACAGGTGTAGGTTTTGGCACAGGTTGTGGTGCAGGTTGTCGCGCTGGTTGTAGAGCAGGCTGTGGTGCCGGCTGATTATAACCTCCAAAAGGATCATTCGGCTGTTCTTCGTCATTCCGCAGGGCCTCCTGGTCAATCCACTGGCGCATTTTGGCCACGTTGGTGTAAACGGCTGGCATGTTAGCCTGTCCGCAACCTGCTCCAAAGTTAACGATGCCCACCTGTACGTACTTTTCGGGATTGTTTTGCTGCGGACAGGCCAGCGGAGACCCACCATCGCCTTTGCACGAGTCCTTGCCCAGTTCTCCACCTGCACACATGAGGCTGTCATCCAGCAGGAAGTCATCCCCGTAATGTTGTCGAAGTTTCTGCTGACACCTACCATTCGGGACTACAGGAACCTCCACCTTCTTCAGGATGTTCATGTAGTATTGGTCCTCGAAGGACTTCTTGCCCCAGCCACTGACTATGCAGTGGTTCCAGTCCAAGTTCATATTCCTTTGTGGCATGCAAATGGGCATGATGTGGGCTGTTAAAGCTAAAGGTCTTTCCAGAAACAGGAGAGCCACATTGTTGGCTCCAGTTGCCTCTGAATACCCAGGATGTCGCACGATCTTCCTGATCCCAACGTCCACATGTGGCAGCTGTTCGGTGTTGGTATTAAAGTCCCACTCGCCAGCCCGCACGGTAACCACATTTTGGTTGGCGGTAACGTGTCTGGCTGTCAGCACAATACTGGGATCGATCAGGGACCCTCCTCCCACGTAGTTGCTCCATTCATCGAGTAGAGCCACCATCCAGGGCAGCTCTGCCTCCTGCGCGGTGTCCTCGAGGCCATCAATGGTGAAGGTCACTCCTCGCTTGTTGATTCGGCCGCAGTCGGGTTCAACCGGCTCTTCGAACGATACGACGGGATTATATATCTAAAAGTATAAAAAAAGATATTAATAATACGAAACTATTTAATCATCAATGTAATTAAACTTTTGAGAATCGAAGTAATCATCCGTCGTTTTTTTAAATAATAATTCAAAGTAACGACACTTGTTCAATAAATCTTTTGTGGGTGCATTTTTCACCTTACATTTACTTAAACTTACTATTTCATTTTCGGGACAGCAGGTTTCCGTGGAAACACATCCTTGATTGCCTCTCTGAAGAACTCGGAACTCCAGAACAGGACGTTGTCCATTTAAGGAGCGAGTCTTGCATAAATGGTGTGCTACGCACTGGTTTTGCCGCGAGTTTCCACAAATTTTGCCATGGACTTGATAAATTCCCAATAACAGGCACAAAATAATAAGTATTCCGTAAAGACAAGGCATTTTTGTGTTCACTTGTCTTTCGTTTGAAATAAACTGGGGTCCATCGAAAGCTAAGCCACTATATAAAGCGAAAATTGTCAGAGTTCTTCTGAATTGATAAGACGTCTAATTTAATGATTTAACTTTAAAAAACCGCTGTAGGTGACTGCAAAATACACTGCAAACTAAACATAAAAAATATATTGCATGCCTGAAAAGCAACCCTCTATATTAATTTTTTTAGTATAACGTAAAGTAAATCTGAAAAACAAAATGTTCATTTTTAACTAGCAGGGTTTTTTCTTGTAATAGAAAAAGTAAATAGTTTTCGACCTGTTTAAAAAGCTAAAACTACTTATTAGTATTTTAAGGATTTTTATTTATTTTTATTTTAGCTATCGAGTTTTTAACAACCTATCCCACTGTGCTGGGCTATAAATGCCAATGGCTCTTTGAAAAACTGAAACGATTTACTGTATTTCAAGCGAAGCATTTTGATTGATTGTTTTGGAAAAGTGTCTCCTTAGCTGGCCTCCTCATTTCCCTTTCTAAAGAGCCCTCTCCTGCGAATCCCTCTGTCTCTCTCATCTCGGCCCTACGCAATTCGTCTTCGATGTCAGGCCATTCATCTGCTGGGAAACTTTTCCCCCGGGGCCCCTAATGGCAAATTGTTTTATATGCCCTACTGCATCAACTTCTCGCATCCATTTAATTTAATTATGAAATTATTTACAACTTGATGCGAGTGCTGAGAAAACACAAAACAAAAAAAAAACACTCTGAAGCCAACAGGCCACACGTACAGTCGTCATTAATATGGTTCGCTTATCAATTAAATGTTATAATCAACGCATGGGGCAGGCATTGAGTTTACCCTGGACACTGGACACGACACGACCTCCAAGTGCGTGGGTATACATAAATTATTTTTTATGATTTCCGCAAAATATCGATTAAATTTGTTTTGTGTGTGCGCATTTTTTGTGTTTTGGTTTGTTTGGTTTTGCCACGTTTTCTTGCGGACAGCAGCACGCACCCATATACAGATTACGCAGATGCTGTGGGATTTCCCTGACTCCTGATAGCCGGAAGTCCTTGGTCCTTGGACGCAAAACGCATACGAAGCACCATTAATTAAAAATCAACCTACACGAACACAGCAACGACAGACGGGGCAACATCAAAAACAGTCAGAAGAAAAATCAGCGGAAAAACTCCTGCACACTTTTTGTTGTGAATTTATAAACTATGTTAAAACCGTATATGATACACTAACCGTTTGACAACCAACCTATATTTTAAAAATTTGAAAAATAGCTGAGCATAAAATAAATACTTGTAAGTTTTTTGGTGAGCAATCTCAAACAACCTAATTTTCCATCGTAAATAATTTCATTGATTTTAATCCGCTTGCAACATTTATTATTAATTTTTAATCATTATGCAGAAAAGTGTTTAACTTAAAGTCCAGTAAGCAAAAAGGTTTGGGACTTGTGCTTGAATAATAAATTTTATACTTGTAGCCCGAAGGATTACAAAATATAAAAAATAAGAAAAAGACTTCACAGAATTTAAACTTTTGGGATTAAAGCCATAACTATAAATTCAGACTGCCCTTTAAAAAAAATAATCAATACTTAGTATTGCAGGTATTAAATTTGTTATAGGAAATTATAAAATGTTCAACCTAAAATTGAGGAAATGATTTCACCAAGAATTTGAACCTTGATATTTTACTATTTTAGTAGTTAACTTAGCATAAATGAATTTCCAGAATGACGTTAGCGATTTTCCATATGCCTTGGTAATGGTAATGGTAATGGTCCACAAAAGATGTGGGCATGTGATTACTGGGGCGATGCCCACTTCATAATCGCCTTATAATTGATACAGGTTTCATGGTTCCTATCAGCTTAAAGCTGATTGACAAGCTCAGTGGGCCAGAGGCGTAGCTGGGGGGGATAACTTATCAGAATAACCGCATTATTAAAAAAATATAATTCAATGTTTATATTTCTGCGGACCTGTGAATTCGTTTGACTTAATAATGAGTTACACAAGTCAATCCGCATGGGGAATTTCTCTAGCGAAGAACGAGTTTTGAGCAGGGAGAGCTTTTGCGATTCCATAAATTCTTGACCCGTTTCTCGGCTGGTAATTGATACCTGCGTAGTACTCAGATTATTGTGGGAATCTCCCCGATTCGATTAGGCTCCCATATAATCTCGGTTCCCAGTTGACCCGTACCGGCAGTGTCTCTCCGCTGATTGCACCGAACAGTTCGCTTGGAAATGGACTCGCAGACCTTTGTCTTACTCCTCCTAATTGGCTGCCTCATTGTGGGCTGTTGTGTGGCTGCCCCCCAGGGATGCAATGGTGGCTTCTACTCCCAAAATGGCAACCTGGTGCTCGACCTGAAGGACGTGCAGAGCCTGCTGAACTGTGTCAACAGGCAGCATCAGCAGCAGCGCGGATAACATCGACCTTAACCAACTACTCAACTCTATAAACAAGTGAAACCACGGAAAATACTCAATAAAATCCTCTAAAACCCACCACACATTTGACACTAATTGGAATTTTGTGTGCTTATTTGTCGATACACAACGGCCGATGCAGGTGGAGCGTTCAACGCACGCGGGCAATGCATAAACAACATCGCGTATACGTGATATTAATAACCCGCACATGTTGGGATATAAATTAAAAATGTAAACAAATATACAAACTTGTTTTATTGTTTATCAAACTTTAAGAACAATGTACATTCCTCTTTGTTGATTGCCTCTGATAATTTTGTCTTGGAGAATCCGCTGAGAGGATGTATGCACAATGATATTGCGTATACGTTGAAATGTTATTTGATTCAGAAAGTAAAACCTAAAGCATTTTCCCATCTTGTCTATCAAATTGTGTCAATTAAATCTGTAAAGATATAACTGGGAACAGTCATAGTGGTATAAACTTCGAAATTAGAACTAATAGCTTCAGTTTGTTATTTATTTTTAATAATAGCTCCCTTTCTCTTAAAGAATCCTAGGAATTGGAACTCTTTTGGAGTCTTAAAAACCACTAATAATTATTTTATCCTTACTTTAACGAGCATACTCAAAGTCAAGATCATTGTTATCTAATGTCAAGACTTTTATCTTGTAACTTCAGTCTGTCGTCACTGCAATTACAACGTAGAGTAAGTGTCAACAAATTTTTGTGCTGCCATTCTGAAGATTCCATTCTCTCGCCCTTTTTTTTAGTGGAAGGCAAATGCTTTTAGTGGGAAGACATTTCTTGCCGCGTTGTTGCATGTTTCTATTTAAAACACCCGAACAGCTTTCCAATATACTCAATACACACACACATACACACACACACACTAGCCATCCATCTATCGTCCCCTCTCGCTCTTTCTGCCTCTGCCCTCTCGCTTGCACAATGTCAACGTCAAAGTGCAAGTGGCATTATGGCAAAGAAGTCAACAGGGTACAGGATGTGGGTGTGTGGGTGAGTGGGTGGTGGGCGGTTGCGATGAGGGCCGAATGGAAAATCAGCCGAGCAGAGACACTGTGCAAAACAGTGATGACAAACAGATTTTTTGCTTAAATAGTGAGGAAAATGGGAGAAAATAATAACAACATTTTCAAGTAAAAAAAAAAAAACTCTCTCTGTGCAAAGTATTTAAAATTACTAGTTAAAACACTTCAATAATTATTTTGCTTAAATCAATTCAGTTTTTTCCCATTTAAGAATTTTCTTGTAGCTTTTTTTAAAAATTCCTTTCATTAATAAATTAATAGAAATTAAGCAATAAAAGATTCATTCAAAAACGTAATATTGAAATTATTTCAAACCTAAGACGATTAGAAATCCATTTCAATAAACTAAAAATCAACCGGTTTTAATCGGTTCTAAAAATTATTTTTTAAAAATAACACTTTATAGTAATAGATAGAGAGGGGTGAAATTTTTTCAGCTAAGTCCATTTAATAATGACTAAATCTGTCTAGAATAAACCCAAACTGTCATCACTAATAGAAAATGTATGGCAGCGAGTGCAAGGGGCGTGGCATTGCCTTTTTTGCCGCCATTAAATGCAATTTTAAAGTCAATTTTAGCTCGCAAACGAATGCAAATAAATGCTGTCAGCAACAGGACACGATTAGTGGGAGTGAAGGGAATGGAGAGGGTCCTTGAAGGCTGTTGCAGTGGCAACACAGCTCAGTTTAAAACGGCATTGACAGGCGTTGATAGAAATCGAATTAGCAGCGGCGATTGCCACACGTTGCTACGTTGCCACCAAAAAGGGGGCGGTGCATGTACAAATTATTACGCATACGCCTCCGGACAAAGTGGAATATGTGGGATGTGTGAGAGTATGTGTGTGTGTGTATTTGCGGCATCTGCAGCTGCCTTTATGTTTACAGGCAATTAGCATTTTAATGCCGCACCAAACAAAAGGCAACTGCAGGTGCCCAAGCGAATGATGCGAGACCCAAAGGGGGGGAACGAAAGAGAGTGCACATACAGTGCATATAGGACTGAGTATGACGTTGATATAGGTGAAAGGAGAAAGGTGAAAGGGCAGGGGCCAGCAGGTGGTGGTGGTGCTCGTCTGGTAGTCGCGCTCGAGTTGCTTTTCATTATTTTTCATGTTCGACATGAGCGCAAATTGTCGACGGCAGCACTTAGTACGCAGTCCTTAACCAGAGTCAGTTAAATAAGTACGATAAGCTGTGATAATATTAAAATCAAGCTAAGAAATGGTAAGGATGATATTATACATTCTTTAATAAATTCTTAAAAAATTAAAAGTTATTTTAAAGGATATTTAACTGCAAAAAAGAACAGAAAGATCGCCACTCAAACCATTCAGAATATATTGAGTATTTAAAATGAGGATAAAAAAAGATAAATTCGATTTTGAATAATAGACCTAAAAGTATTTATGTATTTTTTAATATATTTTATAATTATTCCTGGAGGTAAAGGAGAACTTTTGAGCTGTACTTTATAAAAAAGGACTTTAAAACAAGATATATCTAAGCTTTAACGTCCTGCAGGACTTATGAGTTTTACTTTATAAAAAGGACTTCAAAACAAAATTTAATGTTTGCTTAGTAAATAGCAAACACAGTTCTTAGAGCTCACCAACAATCTTAGGGCTTTCAGCAAAGCAAAGGGCTAAAACCACAATGCAAAGTTGCACTTTGGCTGAGTCCGAGAAAAAAGAGAGCGTTTCTAATCCCCAAAGTAGACCGCATCAAATGCGAGTGTGAATGTGTCGCTGGAGCCCAGTCAGCCAGTCACACTTGTGGCTAAAAGTACCCAACAGATTTGGCCAGGACAGACAGACAGACAGACAGAGTCGACTTAAAGGGGACAGGACAGGTAACTTGATGTCAGTCTGTGCCACTCACACTAATCAAAGGTTACCCCCAGCCCGCCATCAAAAATTTAGCTGAACTCATATTAAAACGTAATATAAATTTCTCCTTTGGCTGCAAAACTTATTGCTTCAACATTTGGCACGTCCATTCAGATGGCAAATATATTGGAGGGTCTCAAATCTCAAACACACAAAAAAATGGCTGAAAAAGAAAGCGGAGAAAGAAAAGTCTCGTAGCTTAAACACACATCTTGCATTATCCAGTGAAAAGCGACGAAGAAAAAAGGGGGAGAAAATCACTCGGCTGGAGCTGGCTTTTCACTTGGCAAACGGTCAACGCGGGATCCCTGTTTTTTTCCCAGGCTGTTGCTCCTCCAGCCAACGCCCAGAGTCAGCGTAAGAGTCAGAGTCCTTATCCTCCTCCTTGCGAACAAATTGCGTGCAAGTAGCTGCATTTTGCTAATTCCGGCAGAGCCCAGACACTGCACCGCTGACATTTGAGCAGGTCTTCCCCTCCACAGTCTCAGTTTTAGTCTCTGTAGCGATTCTTTGGTTCCAGTCCCCAGTCCCCTTCTCTAGCCCCATCCCACTCGTTGTCATTGTTGGCTTTTGAATGTTAAGATGTCGACAGCTGCACAGACGAGCGACAGGGAAGCCAGCTGGTGTCAACTGAGAATTGTGTGCGAGAGGGCATTGCTCAGGGTCGTCTCCATTGCCCCCACCCATCCACCTCCTCCTCCACCTCCACATCCATATTCACATTCACCCATCCATCTAACCAACCCTTCTTCAACACTTTCTGCCTCGCAGACACCTTTTTTCTGCGCCCTCTTCCTGTGCATTTCTTCTCTGTAGCGCCTCGACCTTTCCATAAGTGCATAATATTGTAGAAAAAAATGTACAACAAATATTTCATAATACACGGCCATGTTCTCTACCATGTTTCCATCTCCCGAGTTCTGTTAGACAAAGCGACTACGCATGTTGGCAATTATTTACATCGTATGACATTGTTGGTCGGCGAAAATACTTAGGGGTTCAGATGAATGACATCTATATATAACATTGAGAACCTTACAAATATTTGAGAGACTGGAAAGTTCAAGTAAGCGGTATAAAGAGTTTAACTTTTGGGGTTATAAAAGATATTCCTCAGAATATTATAGAAAAAGAAGGAAGATATTTAAGGTCATTAAATGTATTCTTAAGAATATTTTAGAAAAAATTTAAGATCAAAGGATGGAAGTTGATTAACTTAACTAATAAGTTAGTTTTAGGCCCTATAAGAAAGTAATTTAATGTCCAATGTTGAAAATACCAAATTAATATATTTTTGCACAACAATTTTGTATTCGAAACCAAAATAAGTACATACATCATTCATAAGAAAACAAAAAATACATAAATATAACTAAGAAAAAAACCCTTCTCCTTAATTTTAATGTTAAAAAAGATATCACATTAAAATAAAATAAAAGAATTGAAATGTGACGATTCTCAAATCAGAAATGCAAAAAGCAATAAAGTAACTCAATCTGAAAGTTAATCTCAGAATGTATTTGTAAATCAAATATAATCTTAATTTAAGTAAGATAAATTAAATAGTTGTAAATGCGGTTTGTCTTTCTCAACTCCCAACTCCCAATTCCCTGGAACTCAGCTCTCATCTCACCAAAGGACCGACTCCAAATTGAATAACTACTTGGTAGCAACTTTAGCTACTTTTACCTGCCTCAGGGCCATGGCAACGAAGTTTCAGATTTTCAGATGCTGCTGCTAACCAAAGAAGACTTGCAATCCGATAGAAAGTTCCTCGGATTCGGATTCCTCCGCTTCCCCCTGGTTACCAGTCGCTCACTTACACCCAGTGTGCTGCTGCTCCCTTCTTCTATTGACTCACTTTTGGTAGTGTTTATTATTTAATGCCTTAACTAGCTAGCTACTCAACACCTTTTTGGGCAAACTTTAAGACTCCTTAACTAATTCGAGCGCTTGGAAAATGTGCAAATAACTTTGAGGAGGAGGAGCAGGGGGTGTCCCACCTGGAATGGAAGAACAACTTTCTTTCCCACTCCCATTCCCAATCTCTGGCCATCTTTCCCATTTGTCTAAGCCGCTGACACATTCCCGTGGCCCCAGGCAGCCAATTTACATTGAAATCTTCTTCAGACTCGGACTGGGTCTATAGTCTGCCCCAAAAGAACCCAAAGAACCCCAAAGAGCCCAGAATACCCAAAGCATTTTTATTCTATTTTCCTGCTCTGCGTCCCCATTGTGCAAAAGTAGTTGAACTATTTCAATGCACCCACATGCAAGCTCAGTAGTAGAACTCACTGCAGCATCTTCAGGTGCACTGGGCCCCCTTGTTTTCTCTGGGGGGGGAACCAGTGGGCGTGGCCCATCCTTGGAGCGCCCAGATCCCAGTGTCTGCCACTGCAGGTGTTTGTCCTCCTTCGGAGCGAGGACCTCTTCTCGTCCCTTCGTCCCTCTGGGTCTAATTTCGCTGCAGCTAAAGTTCTTGTTTGCGTCTTATGAAAATGCATACTGTGGGCGGGGACGAGCTAAATTTGTGAAGATAATTTGTGCGCCAAGTTGCTAAGTCTTCTTACAGTGATTGAAATGCAATTGAATATTATAACTAGTTGTTTCCATCTAAGAACAAGGTTTATTTACAGCTTCTAAAGATAATAGAAGCATTATATTAATTCAAACTATTTCATTTTGAAAGCTTTATTAAAAAGCAGCTTAATAAAACTTCAAGTTCTTAACTTTACGCTAAAAAAACGAATAAAAAAATAATGAAACTGTATCTTAATCTTGGTTGTTGTTTTGTATGAATTGTTTTAAAGGTTTTTATAAAAAGATCACATTTATAAAAACAATATTTTCTATATTTTTTAATTGAAACTCAAGTTTTCTTTAAGTCATAAAGTTTTTTCCAATAATAACTAAAGGTATGCACCAATAACGAACAACAAGAGTTGCTAAAGAAGTGAAAAAGTGTGGCATACTTTTGAGCTGCACGGCGAACACTGTGCACATGGAGAGATATTCCCACCCAGATTTCTCAGGGCTTTGAATTTGAACACCCCACATACACCCATGTTGAACCAAAAGTTAGGGAAATAAAAGGAAAAGGCGAAGCAAGGCAAACTCCAGTGCTTTGTGCAATTTAAGTCTCAGCCAAGAGAATAAATTGCATAAAGCGCGGAAAGTTTTGCTAACTTTCCTGCCCCATCCTCATCGTCATCTTCATCCACACCCAAAACCCAAACCCATCCATGGGAAATATTTAAGCAGATTGATGGCAGTGACTGACACCAACAACCAACAACTCTTTTCAGCGTCTGATGGACTCCGCGGAGCAGGCGGCCCTCTCCGAGATGGAGGGCCAGGGCCAGGCGGAGGGGCCGATGGGCGGACAGCAGCACTACGACGCTAGAAGGATCAACGAGTATAATGCCGATGGCAAGCTGGCGGACGGAGCCCGCCACATGGACATCCGGTTCATGCGGCGCTTCGAGCGCCTGCCGGTCAATCTCAGTCTAAGCTCGATTCTGGTGCCGCACGGCGTCGACTTGGACGAGACGGACGTCAAGTCGGCGCTGCAGTGGAGCGCCCACTTGGATCCGCTCTTCCAGAACAACTTAGAGCAAGATCCGGCCTTGTCCTGGCAATACTTTGGCTCGTCCACTGGCTTCCTGCGCCGCTTCCCGGGCACCGCCTGGCCCCCCGAGGGCTCCAAGGGCAGCAAGCTCATCCATGACTTCCGCACCCACAACTGGTTCGTCCAGGCCGCCTCATCGCCCAAGGACATTGTGAGTATTTAATTTGCATTCTGGTTTATAGTGTAAAGTATATAAATTATATTTTAGAGAATGTTGAAACAGTTGGTTAAAAAATATAAATTTTAAAAAATAAACAGCTCACTAAATCTTAAATCTTATACATCTTCCCCTTAGATGATTCTCTTGGATGCCTCGTCAGCAATGACAGAGAAGTCCTTCGACCTCGGCATGGCCACCGCCTTCAACATACTGGACACCCTGGGCGAAGATGACTTCGTGAACCTCATCACCTTCTCGGAGGTGGTGAAGACACCTGTTCCGTGCTTCAAGGATCGCATGGTTCGGGCCACTCCCGACAACATCCAGGAGATCAAGTCTGCAGTCAAAGCCATCAAGCTGGAGGATACGGCTAACTTTACAGCGGGGCTGGAGTACGCCTTCAGTTTGCTGCACAAGGTGAGTTAGTAAGGAAAACCAAGTATTAAAGCTATTAACACCCTTCCTTTTAGTACAACCAATCTGGGTCTGGGAGCCAGTGCAACCAGGCCATCATGCTGATCACGGAGAGCACCTCGGAGTCGCACAAGGACGTGATAAAGCAATACAACTGGCCGCACATGCCCGTGCGGATCTTCACCTACTTGATTGGCAGTGATTCTGGGAGCAGGAGCAACCTGCACGACATGGCCTGCTCCAACAAGGGATTCTTTGTCCAGATTAATGACTACGAGGAGGCTCGTCGGAAGGTCATCGACTACGCTTTGGTAATGGCCCGTCCAATGATCATGTACCAGGCGGATCATCCCGTCCACTGGAGTCCTGTGTTTGTGGCCGGAAAATCGGGGGGACTGGGCAGGGACTCGGAGTACCAGCGACGCCTGGTGACGACAGTTTCAACTCCGGTCTTCGATAGACGAAACCATTCGGTGCGCGTCGCCAATCTGCTGGGCGTGGTGGGCACCGATGTGCCCATCGAGGAGATCCGCAAGGTGATCCCCCAGCACAAGCTGGGTCCGAATGGCTATTCCTTTATCGTGGATAACAACGGGCGGGTGTTGTATCATCCGGATTTGAGGCCATTGGGCGATGGCAACCAGTACATCGATCAGCTGAAGCCCAAGTACGCCTCGGTCGACATCACGGAGTTGGAACTGCCGGAGGCGGAGATCGGCAACAATAACGAAATTGTCGAAATGAACAAGAATCTTTTGAATGAGGTGAGTTAAGTTAATCATAATATAATTTTATTTATTTATAAATAATTTTATATCCTTATTAATTAGATGCGTGGTGACATGATTCGACCCAAGGAGGGGGAGACCGAGTTCACTGTGCTGAACCACTACGATGACTCCAAACGGGTCTCCACCAGGACCCATCGGTATTTCTACGGACCCATCGAGGACACACCCTTCACGCTGGCTATTGTGCTCCCGGAGAAATACGGTAGCCATGAGTTTGTCTCCCAGCAGGAGATCCGTCATTCGCGTAACAATGGTGAGACCACCTAAAAGACCTCCAATATTCCAGGCTAATACTCTCCTTTTCAGTTACCGAATACTTTAAGGGGGACAACTGGCGCGTACATCCCGATTGGGTGTACTGCGAGTACAATAGCGTTAGCGATCTGGAGAAGGAACGGGAGAGCTCTGGCGAGTACTCCTCGCGAGATCAGGAGCCCAGCTTCGGGTCGCCAGAGGAGCAGGTATTGCACTTCCTGTCCCGCGCTGGACGCCCTGGTTGGAAGTGGATGTCGGTAAGCAATCTGACTTGGGGAAACTCAAGGGGTTTATCTCCTCAAAAACATTTTTGTAAACACGAAATTCCCTTCTTGATTCAGGTTCGACCCAAGTCGCCGCAGCCACATCACAACATGCACAGTGGCTCCAATGGCAATCAGCCAGGATCGAGCCACTTTGGGTCGCAGCACCTGAACTCTCAGGGATCTCGCAAGGCTGAGCCCTACTTCTGCGATCGAACCCTCATCCAGAGCTTGGTGCGCGACGCCATGGTCACCGATGGACTCGACAGGAACACCACTGGCACCTCCAGCGGTAAAGAGGATAAGCAGTAAGTGGATATAGTACTTCAATTTATTATAATAGTTTTTGTTTGACTTAAAATATTTTTGAAAATAAAAAACATTTTGAGCAAGTAAAAGTTTTGATTTCATTTCAGTTCAGAAAACAAAATTTATAATTTATTTTTAATTTAAATTGAATGTTACTTTTTAATTTATTAGAAGTGATAAGACGCTTATAGATTTGCATAATTTTTAAACCACAATTAAACTTATGCAAATCCATTTTTGTTACTGAAAAAAACTTAGTCATTATTATTTTAATTATTATTTGTAAAGCAATTAAACGCTTTATATAAGTTTCACTTGTGGCTATCTGGCTGGCTGGCTGGCTGGCTGCGTAACTCTTTTTGGTTCGCATGCAGGCCTGCCAACTTGTTTTTTACCGATAATTTATCGATATCTATAACAGAGCGCGCTCTTTTAAACCGGAAAGCGTTTCTTTTAGTTTTTTAAAACTATTAATATTATTTTTTTATTTATACATTTTACTAAAGCACCAAAACCATTTTCTCTCCGCATATATTTTCCTCACTCTATTTCTTTGATGACAAATATTTGTTTTTCTTTTTTGCTAAAATTCTGCACTTCTCACCTGATAACCTTAATGACAAATATTCTTCCCCACTGCAAATAATTTTTAAACATTTATTTTAACAAATGCAATTTTAAACTGATGTGCACCAATTTTATATGAATAATTTCTATAGTCCTATCGCCACATTGATGGCAATCCTAAAGAGGTAAATCGAAGAGTAAATTGATTGAAATTGGAGTAGTATTGAACAATGCAACCGCTTTAGAGGACCAGCCAGAAGGAGAAGGCTTGAAAGACTTTCCCATAGAAATATCCTACGCTGACCCTAAATGATTAAAAGTTTACCAATTCCAAACGTCTAATTCCTTTTTAATATTTAATCTTAGGCAAGGCTATCAGAAGTTTATGGTTGCCACCTCTTTTGTGGCCACGAGATCGGGACTTCTCCGCTGGATTGACCATGTCAAGCGACCTGAGGACACTCCCGAACCGTGAGTGTTATCACTATAGTTTGATATTAATCCTTGAGTAACTATCTTTCTATTTATAAAACAGCCACTTTAGTGAGGATAATGTAAGAGCCATGGACACATCCTGGTACAAGCGAGCCATTGACCAGCACTCCGTGGAACCGGATAGCTTTGTGTACAGTGTGCCCTTCGGTTCGGGCTATGCCATCAAGTCGAATGCCACCCTGGTGACCGCCTCCCACGCCATATTCGTCGAGCATCGGGGTCACAAGGCTCCCGCAGGGGTTGTGGGTCTCCAGTTCCAACACGATTCTCTAGCAAAACATTTTATAAACATCACTTCAGCCGTGAGTGTGCTTTAAGATTTAAGCTTTACTACTTTTATTAGTGAGAAAAGTTTTTAGGTCCTAGTTTTCAAAATTATAATTCCGATTTTTATATTTTAATATTCACTTTGAGCTAATTTAAAAAAACTTTAAAATTATAAGTTGATTAGTTGACAACTGTTGGATAATTTTATACAATGCTTTGAGATTGAAGAAAAATATCTAAAACAGCAAGAATTTAAAAACACCTCAACGAAAATTATAATTTCTTACATTGAAATTCATGTTGGTATTACAAATTCTAAAGGTCAGGTAGAGATATATTTCTTATAGATTTAAATTGACTTTGGGACTTTACTTAACTATATTCTCTATATTTTAGTGCACTGGAATGACGGGGTGCAAAAGAACCTGCGCCTCGGACAATCTCGACTGCTATGTTTTGGACAACAGTGGGTTTGTCATCATATCCGAGGAGATGGAGCACACGGGCAAGTTCTTCGGCCAAATCGATGGCACCATTATGGACTCTTTGGTCCAGGATCGCATCTACAAGAGGGTGACGGTCAACGACTACCAGGGTGTCTGCTCCGATGCGGACAATCCCTACACGGCTGCAGGAGGTATCCTGCAACCGAATCGCCTTGGCTCCTGGTTCTTCAACCATTTGGTGGCATTGAGTGCCACTTGGCTGTCCTTTATGCCCACCTCACTGCGTGCCTGGCCCCAGGAAGAGTATACCTACGACAACGAGGATGTGGTGTTTGTGGACAACAATTACTCCGAGGAGTACGAGTTTGGAAATGAGTACAACATGCAAGTGGACCAGGAAATGGATGAGTTCTTCACCACAGCCGATGTGGTAAGTGTAAGCACTCCTTTTTTAGTACCCTATGTTTTTAAAAATATTTTAAACACTTACATAATTTTGCTAATTGTTTAGGAGTACACGACACCGCCGCCCAGGCAGCATAAGCCCCACGTGGGACCTCGATTTTCTCCGGATCCGCAGAATGCCAGACGCTGCGACCTGCGGACGGATCTCTACATGCTCCAGCCGGAGCGACTCAATCAGGGTGGTCAGAACAATCCTCTGAAGGTGGGTGGGAATAAAAGGGAAAACCTGCTCAAATATGAACATAATGTATCACATCTTTCAGGGTAAACTGACCAACTGCCATGTGTCCGGCTGCGAGCGTCCTTTCAGCGTCCAGAAAATCCCGCACAGCAATCTGATCCTTTTGGTGGTGGACACCCTGTGTCCGTGTGGCTCCAAGCAGCTGGACATTGAGCCCTTGGAGGAAGCGGGCGTAGTCGGTGGGTTTTTTAGGAAGAAAAGCAAATAGCTTAATATAGTTTTCATATATTTTGATAAGTGAATAAATTTAACTCCCACATTCCAATAATTTTTTATACTTTTTTATCTCAACAAAAATAGTTTTAGTAATATATTTTTGTTTTTAAAGAGAAACTAAAGTTGACTCAAATTTTTGTTGTATTTTCAGGAGCTTGCAGTACGAGACGACAGGGTCAGGAGCAGGAGACGAGGCGTCGACCCAAGAAATGCATCAACTATCATCCGGAGGAGATCGAGATCCAGCAGTGTGGGCGTGGCAGCACCCTGCTGCACATGTCCGGCTCTGTGATCGTGGCCCATCTCCTGATGGTGACCGTGACCTTTGTGTTGGCCAATGCGTGATATGAGCACTAAATGAGTTTCGAGAATTAGGTTTGCACTAGTTTTGTGTCGGAAACAATAAGCGGAGGAAGCCGTAGGATACGCAGATTGAGTTTGTTGATTTGAGGTCAAAGTGGGAGCTGTTAGTAAATCCTTAACACTTAAAAAGGGGAGTGGAAAAATCAAATATTTATTAGAAGGTTCAAGGCGAACACGTTTATGTCCTTATGTTTGTAGACAATAATTTGCAGAAGTTTTCATTGAAAGTTAGAAAAAAAAACACGATAGCTAAAAATGGATTCTGTATGTATGTGTGCAATAAGAAATATATTAAAAACTAAATGGTTTAGTCAAATATAAATACTTTCTAGAGCGAGCTTTGTTTACCTTTTATTCGAAATATTGTTTTAAAAGCTAAGACACGCAAGAGAAAACCATTTACTGAATGTAATAACGAAAGAATAACAGTTATCAGTCGGATTATGTAAATAGTATCAGAATATATTCAAAATGAGCAAAATTCCTACCGATAAATAATTCGTTTTTTTCCTGTTTTCTATCGTACAACTTTAATACTAAATAAATGGAGTTACTTTTGCACTCAACTGCGTACGCACAAATAACAAGTATTATGTATTTTACAAACCAAACGAAATCGAATTCACTGAACAAATGGAAGACTTGAAATACCCGACAGCAATGTAAAAACAACAAAAAGCACATTAAAAACAAAAGATATAGTCATATGATTGACATCCAATTTTGAACAGAAACAAGCAAAACGAATACAAAGGAAAAACAAGTTAATTATTAAATAAATATTTGATTAGTTTTGCAGGAAAATAAGTAATTAAACAACAACAAAAAAATGGAAAAGAATAATAATTTATTTTATATACATTTTTATACAAAACCTCATTCATATATATCATAAAGAAGCGGAAGGCGAAACCAAATCGATTAACTAGTGTAACTTCCACATTAATTTATAGACTAAACCTTGTGTTGGTTTTGTTTTTTTGAGTTGTTAGACCTACATAGAAGTTTACATATCTATCGGAGTTCTTTTCTAAACTAACAAACAAAACTATTTAAAGATTAAAAAACAATTACTCGAAACACTTACATATTTACACCCTACACTCAAACACTCACTCACTCTAAACAAGAAAAAACACTTACAAACATATACAAAATATAAAGAAAGAATATTTTCTGTGTCTTAAACTTGTATAAAAAATGTCTTCCATTAAAAATACTTAACGAAAAAAGAAATCCAAACAAAGTAAAACAATTTATAAATCAATAACTACTAATTAACTTAAACTAAAAAATACGATTATATAAGGAAATATATATTAAAACATTTAACTCGAAAGTCATTAACCAAGCATACACAATTTCAAAATTCACCTGCTCAGCTTTAAGTTGGCAGTGGACAGAGGAAAACCCAAAAAAAAAAAAAAAAACAAGAAAAAACATTCTTACACCCATAGAAGGATAGATAATGTAGTTAGTTAGGGCTGGAGGCAGGATGATGATGATGATGAGCATGCAAAAGGAACATACAAGCATTAGAAGAAATATTAGCAGAATACTTAATATATAGTAAATATATGTAATAAACCTAATTTAATTTAACAGACAACTTAAACCGAGTAATCAATTGTAAGTCGTAACTCATAAGAGCTGTTTGTTAAACGATGTTGCAGTGCGCGAGGTATGTGTGTTTTTTGGGGTGGGACACCCGTGCGTATGCTTAATATTAAAGTGTTTGTGTGTGCGTGCATGGCAGGGGACCTTGACTGACTTTGGGTGTGGGTGTGGGTGTGGGTGGGGTGGGATGTGTGAGAAATGCAAATGGATATACCTGGTAGGCCACCGATGGCAGAAAAACAATATACACACACCGTACAGTTAAGATCGCGATCCACCATTTCCCCTCTAACTCCCTCAATCTGCCGGGATCTCCGGCTACATTCTCACTCACTCCTGTTCTCCACACAAAACCACTGTACAATGGGCATTCAATTCCTTCGCATTCACTTCAACTCGAAAGTAATAAACATATTTATGTATTCAACTTTTTGCAAAACAACAATTCCATATCAAAAATAAAAAAATTTAAAAGGAAAATGAAGTATGTAATAATATAATAATGTTCCGCAACATTTTCTATGTTTGTTTATTTTTATAAGGAAATCGAATGTTTGTATGTGTAGTCCATAATTTTCTAAAGGCATATGAATATATTGAAAAAGAAAAACAACAACAAAAAAAAAACGAACGTAATGTTTATTGGTCTTAATGGAATGGAAAACAAAATGAAAACAATTAAATCTACCATTATTAACTTACGAATTAAATCAAATTTTTGACAATGCGGTTTTTGCTTTTTGGAAATCGTGCTTTTTGCTAAAACAAAACCACAAGAAACGAAACAAAAATGAACTATAATTAAAATATGAACACACTTTTGCTCTCTATAAACTCTATATACAAGCATCTTTCTATATGGAACATTTATATAAAGCCATCCGAAACAAAACCAAAAAAAGCGTATATAGAACATGTAATAAAAGAATCCCTTAAATAACTCAAATCTCTCTTCACACATTTACACAGTGAACGGAAAAATCCTTAAATTTCGCCTCTCATTATTTGCAGTTCTTCGTTTGGTTAATTTTATTTTAATTTTTAATTGCCACATTAAGTAATTAAGTTGAGAAAGAAAACTCAATGCAATGAAGTGACCAGTACGCAGAAATTCGTGTAAAATTAGAAACCAGTTACTATTTGGAACTCACGTCATTCTATCAAGTAATATTCAACGTAAATAAATTCTGTTATTGCTGTCGAACGCATCTAATAATGAAAACTAAAATAAAACCAAAACAACTTTTAAGTTGTGAGAGAAATTGTTGTTTCATTAAATTTGTCATTATGAGATTTAAAAAAATATAAATGTTTATGCAAAACCAAAACAGTATGGAATACATATAAATACGTACACACATGTTAGTCATATACATTCTGTATATTCCAGAGAACCGCAAAAACGGCTTAAAATAAAAATATCGAAATTGTTCGACAAAGCTTCAAATTTGCATTAAACAAAACAAAAAATTGTCTTTCGTTGTACAAAAAAAACACACTAACACACACCTACACTTATAGACAAGGCTTATGTTATTTTGTATGGAAAGTCTACAAAGAATTACGCATAATAGTTTAAAAGAAATGAAAACTATTAAAAATTAGTCAAAGTAAAGGATAAATTTGCGAAGAGCCTATCTGTTAAGATGATGATGAGGAGAGAAAACCGCATACTTACATACATAAATTAATTATAAATTAATATAAACTTGCTCATTATTCTAATTACAAACTGGAAATTATAAGTAAATGGTATACATAAATAATATAATTAAAACCAAGTTAAGATTCAACATTAAACAGGAAGATGAACAACTAAAAATATTATAAATACATAATATGAACGAAGAAACAGAAAAAAACAAAACATAAGACAACAAGGAATGAAGAAATAAATGACAAAAAGTATTATAAAATAAAAAAAACCTGTGATTTTTAATATTGATTTGGAAATGATTAAATGTGAGTTGTAAAAAAAGTAGGTCGAGGTAAAATTAAATTTCAATTAATGTACGAAAAACCTTTGATTTAAAATCTCATAAGCAAATTTTTTTTTTTTTTTTTTTTTTTTTATATTTTTAATTTTTTTTTTTTTTTTTTTTTATTTTTTTTTTTTTAAAATTTTTTTTTTTTTTTTAATTTTTTTTTTTTTTTTTTATAATTTTTTTAAACCCTTTTTTTTTTTTTTTTAATCTTTTAGAACTGCATTTAATTGGATATCTTTTCTGATTTATTAGCCATCCTTTATTACCTTGAATCCATAAATCACGAAACTGGATAGTGTTCACCTTCATCACGCCTTTATCAGGCGTTCAGCTCATGGTTCGTGATTTCCCCATATCGTTTATCTTTAGGACCCCAGCACGGAAATCAGTAATCGCCCAAGAAGTTGATTACACTGACTGAGTCCCCGGTTTCAAAATATGATTGATGAGTGAACCGGAGAGCGGAATCTAAAACACGCACCCACTCACGCACTTATCACTGGAAGTTAGTATGGTCAGTGGTCAGTGGGCACTTGAACTTGCTCCCAGTGGCGATGATAAGAAAAGCGGCACGCGCTCCATTCAATTCGGCCGTGGGGCAATTGCAATTGGGGTTGCTGTGTCATCGAATTGGGGTTACTTGCCCCCTCTTTCAATATTTCTGGCCTGGCCTGCATTACCAGATTAGATTCCTCCAATCACTGGATGTTTGGTGTTTTCCTCAAGTGGTATCAATATTTTGTGGTGGTCGAGGTTATGGCAAGGCTACACGTGCCCCTAATTTGTGCTATTAGTTTTATATGCTTTGCATATTTGGTTTATTTTGCACATGTACTTATTTATATAAAAGTTATCATGTATTTATAATCAAGTTGTGCACTCATCTTAATCTTCATACGACCACTGATAATTTATGTTTAGACTTTGCTTCAGCGCCTTCTTTTGTGAGTCATTTTGATTGTGTATTTATGTGGTTCTTTGAGAATATATTCAGATCCGAACGTGGATTGCAAAGGTCAATTGCTTTGCATTTAATTGGCTTATCAATTAGTTGATTGCGTTTATTATCAGGTGGTAATCTATGAATCTATTAAAGGTACCAAATACCAAACTATTAACTGGGTTAGAATTTTAATCTCAAAGTGTCTCCTGTAAAGTTTTTGTTAGAACTGATAACCCAATAGTTAAAACTTTTTTTTTGTGTAAAAGTTACGACAACGAAGTTTAAACTACTGGGTTATTTTTTTTTTAAGTTTTTGTATTCAAAAAGTAAGCCTTTTCCTTAACTCGTTTTAAAAAACTAAAAATCAAGGTATTTGAAATGCTTTACATACAAATTATGAGTGTCTTTAAATCAAAAATTTTCTATGCGTGCTTTTTCAAAATCATCATGATGACAGGCAAATAGACAAATTTAATTGATCAACCCGTTGAGGCTACTCGTTAGCACCTATCCCACGAATTAATGGCATGTGGCACGGCATGGCTCGAATGTTTCTAGGAAAGCATTATAACTGACCACATCAATCCAAAAATAAATGGGGAAAAAGCAAAAAAGATGAATGCTAATTTTAGACTTGGTCTTCTCCTGGCACACAAGTCGCCAATAATGTTATATTTATTTTTAGCTTATGCAAAAAGTATTTGAAAAACGTGATTTTTTTGGCAGAAGTGGGATGAATCTACGCATCATCTCGATCTCGAAAATCCGGCAGACACGAGCTGCATGCGTGGTCAATTCGAGTTAATTGCTCTTTACTGCAGCCAGATGGTTGAGTGAATTGAGTGAGATACGATTTCGTATCGAATACAATTCGAATTCGGTTCACACGTCTGGCGCATGACTCGTAAGTGGACTTTGGTCCCGAAAAAAATATCTAAATATACGCGACGACCACTTGCGTGGCTCAATTTGGAATGGAATGGGTCCGAGATGTCGTCTAGCCTGTCTGTCTGCTACTCTGACTCTCTGGATGCAGGCGCCTCGAGGCGTCCAAAGTCCAAGTTGTCAATTCTGTCCATTATCCACAGCACAACGATGTTCATGGCTTCATGGCTTCGCAATTACCAAGCTCAATATCAATTGTTTCGTATTTACACACTGCGAACGGAAAGTTTCCCCAGCGAGCTGATTAAGTGCCCAGCTCATTCAGCTCAGTTTTTTATGAATTTCACTTCTTGTAGTTCTTCTAGCTGTCTAATTATTATCTCCTTCGTGGCTCCACGCCGAGTCCACATGACCAGACAACCATCGGAGTAGCACCTGTTGGGAATGAAGCCCTCAAAAGCTGAGCACATGTTAATTTGGTTGACAAATTGGTTTGTTGCCATTATTTCGATGCGTGCTTGTCGCTTTTAGCCTGATAAAAACATTTACCTGTCTTAATAAATAATACAAACAAAGAACAAATTTTTAAAACTAAAACAAATAAATTATCCTATGGTTTTAATTTTTGGTGATATAACTAGTGGCCTTTTATGATTGCACGCGTTCTATTTACAATTTATTACAAATAGTGTGATGTTAAAAATGTGAAGACCTTAATATAATAGTGGAAAAATCTTCCCCATAGTAACTGTTATAAATGGAATTCAAAACTTTTTTAGCTTTGACAATTATTCACCATAGTACCTACAAATGTTTGTATTTTCAATTAATCTACGCTCTAATGTTTTCTTTTATAATAAAATCGAAAGTCGTGGGTGTTATCAATGGTTATCAGAAGTAATATATAAATAAATTGTACATTTGTGTTTATGTCTGGCTACTTTCCGGTTGTCAACAAGAAATCCTCTGTAATCAGAAGACTTTGTTCTGCTGGCCCTCTTATTAACCTATAATCCTAAACCGCAATACAAAAAGATTTAAATCGTTTTAATAACCCTATTTTCTTACTCATAATCTTATCACAATATTTTGGTTTTTAATTGCTGGCCTATTTATTATACTATATTGCACTTAAAGGTTAATTTTAAAATATACATTAGAAACCAGGCATAGATTATCCTGATCAAATGCAATGGCAAAGTCTAGACATGTAAGGCCATTGGTAATCAATATAAGCGATTTAAATGATTCAGTATGAATAATAAATTATGTTAGGCTTTGCAAATTGTGGAGTTTTATTATTTTGTTTCTTTTATGCCCGCACGTACACTTATAAATCAAATCATAAATACCCTTATCAGAGGTACGGAAGATGAAATATTATGCAACCGGTTCAATGCTGATTTTATTATGACATTAAAACAATGTTTCACACAGAAAACAGAATTTCCAGAGGCCTGGCCATGATAAGCCCTACTTAAGTGACGTGTTTCTCAGCACGCGCGCCTGAGTTAAAAATTAGACTTAGGCTGGGAACAGATCGTTATACGATCCTGAGTATAGAAAATATAGAAGGTATATTGTGCATATTGTATTTTGTGCTGAGGTGAATGCTTTATTGTGATGTCTCAAGGTAAGCAAAACTCGAGACGAATTTAATCAGTCGATTGACATGAGGTCTAAAAGTGAAACAAGTCAAGTTTTATTTTATATAAAACAATTTACATATTATATTCCTCCATGGTAATCTCAAAGTGGCCCATGCTCAGCAGGCGTGAAAACTCCGAAATTTTGCTATCAAACATGCTAATCAATCGAGACCACAAGCAAATCGAAAACCATAAAACTCAAGAACGTCGTAAAAGCTAATAGTAAATTGGTCAAAAGGGAAACGATTAGCTACCGGCCAAATAACTAAATAAAAACAGGAAAGAGCTCTATTATAGCATTCCAGAATTTTATATACTTGGTGCTATTAAGGGAAAATATTAGGGTTTTTATGTATTTGCGACTAATGTTATTTTTATCTTTTTTATTATGATAATTGTCCAAAACTAAACATTGTGAAACAATTTTTTAGATACTGTGTGTTTATTAATTTATAAAAGTACCAAAACCTTCATTTCTTCGATTTTATTTTTATGTTTATTTGATTTATGTAAATATATAAAAATATTAGCACGCTTTTTGGCGAAAGTACAATATTTTTATAAAAACTTCAGTGTTTTTTTTTATACTTTTACCAAGTGTGATTTAAGACATATGTATAAAATTAATAATTTCCATGTTTAAAAAACAAAACCCTATCTAGGTGGTGTTTATTTAAAGTCTGGGTACAAAGTCCCATTGCCCCCTACCTTTTAAATATACTGGCTTCTGACTCTTTATAATGGCTATAAAGATTTGGCTGGTAAAATGCTGATCAAGAACCCAAATAATAAATAAAGTCGGAAACGCTGCCTCCTGCAAAAAATGTATCATACTCAAAGTAAGAAACAGACTTTGGCTTATGACGGGAAAGCGATCGTTGGGTGTCGTTTGTGTGTGTGTGTGAGAACCGTTATTGGCCCAGCCATTAGGCAATGTCCGCTGCTATCAAAAATCGCTGGACTTTGAGCCTGTGGTTCCAACTTGGAACGAACAGAATACCCCACCGACGTCAGCTCACGTTTTGGGTGACGAATGCTGCTCCATTCGAGCATCGCACAGTGGGCCAGAAAGTTTATATTTTGGCCAAATATCTGGAATTTCTTCCACTGCTTAGCTTGGAAGCTGAAATTTGGCCATTATGTTCTTAAGAGATTAAACTTTTGGAAAAACAAAACTTAAATTTTGTACTATTTTTTTAATATTTAGATAATCTAAGCCAAAGTTGAAAAATATTTCCTATTTTTTAGTTTTTTATTTATAAAAAAAAAACTACTACAGGGATTCAACCCAATTTAACACAAACTTAACAACAAAAGATCGCAACTAAAAAAAAATATATCCTTAAAAAAATATTAAGTGGTTAAATATTTATCAACCTTTAAATATGCCAACTTTGCGTGGGAACTACGTTAATTTTTATAAAAAATCGAACGGAAAAAAAATTTGTACCGCTAACTTTGTTGCGTCTTTACTTTTGCAACCCCAAAATATTAAAAAAATTATTTTTATTTTATTAAATTTTTTAAACTTTTTGGCTGCTAAATCATATTTTAACACCTGGATGTACAAGTATGCAACAAAATGTCGATTTGGTGGTTGTGTATAGATTTTTGGTTGTTTTGTATAGAACATTTAGAGTGAAGCATACTTTTAGGCCTTTTTAAGTTCACAAATTCACTAAAATGATTTTAGTAAAATCATGTTCGACTTCCAATTGGGTCTCAACTTTAAAAGTTCATAAAAAAAAAACTAAGAGAGACGCACAAAACCCGCGCCCCCGGGCGACTTGACAACTGATTAAACTATTTATTAAAAAAGTTTTACTCAAATCGCGAAAGGTACTTTTTTGCACAAATAAAGCAAAGTACATTTTTATAAAAAAAAACAGCTAAACCTATAGATTTTTTCAATTTTTAAAATATGTGTTTGAAATAATTTCGATATTATATTTTTTATTTGCTAAATAAGTTATGTGTGAAACTTTTGTAAATGTTTCGTATTGCTGTAGGCAACGACCTTTTGGCTGCAATTTTCAAAAAATTGTGCAATATTTTACGAAGTTTTAACTTTAAAAATATGCCATAAAAAAAAGTACAAATCAATTTGTTTGAAAAGTTGGCATAAACTAGCTTGAAGTATTCTAAACAAGATCTCATACTAGTTTTATTAAAATTCTTTTAAAAAAAAAAAAGGTATTTTTGGCCAAAATGTGAAATTTCTGGCCCATAGTGCATCGAACCAGTCGAACTTGGGGCATCGAACGTGTTGGATGAGCGCTGAGCACGGCGTGGGAGTTGGACGCAGGAGCCAACCGGATTTAACATTATAAGTGGGAGAGAGAGAGAGGGACAGGGGGAAAGCCGCGCCTTATCAGTGATCGCCTGCCTCCACTCTCTCTCTCTCGCTCGCTCCCCCTGGACACAAAAAGTGAAATAAAATTGCGCATCACTTAATAATAATAACTGGCAGAGGAGTGCGCCAATCGGTGAAGCGTTCCTGTTATCACAACAAGCGGACTGTCTGCCGCCCGAAGACTCAATACTGAAGATTGAAGACTGAAGACTGGGCCATACCCATACTCGTACCGCTTTCGGGGCAGCCTTTGCGGTCGCTGCCGCCCATCATTCGAATTATTCACACGCAGACGTTCTAAACGATCGGACCAAAAAAATATCAATCGGGAAATAACCAAATTCGGTGACAAATAAATAAAATATATTTTCTTTTTTGGAAAAAAAAGGAACAGCGAAACGCTTTTGTTTTTGTTGAACAAAATAATAGCTTGTCACTCCGAGGAGATCAAGTTCAAGTGGTGAAATAAAAACAATGATTAGTTTGCGAAAATGATTTGCAAAAACAATTAAAAAAAGACAAACAGCTATTAAAAATATTCAAGGACATTCGCAAAGGCCTACAAGGTTTTTTTTCTAAAAAGGATTAACAAAAAAGGTGAGTTATAAAACTAAATTAAAAATAAAATGTGAAAACTAAAGTGGTTATCAAAAACTAAAAGCGGGTTTTTTTGTATCCACTCATAGGTAAAGTACGATAGTGTTTTTATGGTGGAGAACACTTAACAAGATCATAAAAAAGATATGAGAATAATTGGGTCTTACCCAAGGTCT
The DNA here is from genome assembly GCA_018150695.1 of Drosophila oshimai. Lineage (NCBI taxonomy): Eukaryota > Metazoa > Arthropoda > Insecta > Diptera > Drosophilidae > Drosophila > Drosophila oshimai. The sequence goes on along the minus strand of JAECWM010000048.1, from coordinate 1,457,204 downwards.
GGAAAATTCTAGTTTCAATTCGGTATTTCATGCAATGATTAAAAAATAATCAAGTTGTTGAAGAGTATATCGTTTAGAGGCCTATCACTTGATTGATGGATCACATTTGGGGGACTACGTTGAGTAACCTACAAAAGCTCTTGAAAAACGTGTGCGAATTTGGAAAGCCATTTTGGCCACGTTGAAATAAATTATTTAAAAATTCCCAGAATTTATGGTAGCATCTAATATATGAGCGTGTGGCGAAAAAGTATTAAGGCAGATTAATTTGCGCCGCTTCTGCCAATCTCGGGGCAATCTCCGTGAGCGGTGGCTCCAAAGTCCAGAGCTGGGCATGCTCCCCAGAGCTGATCACCGTTAATACTTGGCGTGAACAGCTAGCAGTGAAGATCGCTATTGATTTATTGCCAAAAAGACAGAAGAGGCAGCAGTATTTTGTAGCAGTGCATTCAACTTGCAAGAACAAGAAATGCAAGCGATAGCCCCTTAATTAATGCGAAAATTGATATGGGATGGAAAACCCCCAAGAGCCATTTATCCCATATGCTGTATGCGCTGTACTTTGCACCCCGACTCAGACTCATCTCAGAGCCCCCAACTCCGCTCCAATTTGCATTGCTTGGCAACCGATATCAACGGAGTCTTTAAGTCTTTAGCTTTTTTTCTTCTTCTTTTTTTGCTGCGAATCACGCGCCACTTGCGTGCTCGATGACGTAGTGTAGAAGCCGCGTTGAGTGACCTTCTTCAACTTGTGTGTACCCCCCACCTCCCATTCCATGGGGAATTTCATCGAGTCGCACGCCTCGCATTGATTTCTGCCTTTGATTAATCGGTCACTGTGGAGTCCAGTGCAGGGCTGCAGTTACGTCAAAAAAGGTGTCACATGTCTACAGCCACTTCCTGATCCGATCTCTCATCTCATCTGATCCGATCTGTCACTATATAGTGAGGCCCCCTGTGCCGCCTTAATCGACGTATTCTGTGGCGTATAAAATAATTTCACAGATTTGGGTACGTGTCAATCTACGTAGATTGTGGAAAAATATGCGATGAGACGATAAGTGCGGCTTTATGACCTATGCTGAAGGCAAGGACGTACTTGGAATAAGGTGGGAAAATTGGGCTAGGGTTTGTTAAAAGATTCAGAAAGGGGTAAGAAAATGTTATATAAACGTATAAGGATTACAAAAGCTATAAGCATGTAAAAAATCTAAAATATTTCCAATGTTACACAGACCCCAAAATTTCTTACATTAAAATTTAAGTCAAGTGCTAAGATCTTTCATAACACAAACCCCACATTTTGCTTATCTGCCATTTAACCGTGATATTTACAATGTTTAGAAGAATTTGCTGAGGCCTACAAAGATTTCTGTCAATTTAACTGGAAACCTATATAGTATTAATAGTTTCTATTAATTTCGATGATCTAATTGGCCTCAGAAAATCCCAGTTCGTGACAAGCGAAACGGGCACGTGTCTTGCTCTAAAATAAAATGATATAGGGGGACAGTATATAGCTCGTGATGCATAGTTTTCTTGACCTTACCCCAGTGTCTGTTCCACATTTAGCCCACAGCGAACAAAAAAAGAAATGCTGGCTGATGAAATTCCCAAATGAAAATAAACACTCGCCCCATAAATTTCCCATTCGCATTTGGAATTTGGAAAATAAATACAGTAATTAAGGGGCGCCAATCATTTGGAATGCGAGTGACTTTTAATCGCGAGCCCAATCTACATATTACATACTATCGAAAAAGCGATTAAGAGCCCTCCTGATAATTGGTTGCACTCCATAATCCATGTTTGTGGACCAACCATAAAATGTTTCGTATTGAGCTCAGTGGAAGTGGAAGTGGAAAATCGGTCTTATCAATAGCAGCGTGTTCACTATTAATTGATTGACACACAATCGAGTCGGATCATCAAAGTCAAGCTTGATAGCGCTGCGGGGCAATTAGCATGAATGGGCCACTCGATTCGATTCATTTGATATTAAAATGCCCCAAAAACGACACCAGATATCACTAAAAAAAAAAAGGGAGTGGCATCGGTGGGTAAAAATAAAACAGCAAGCAAGAATTTTATGCAGTTTAGCGTTTCTTAAAGCTGATGCAATGAGCGGCACACTTTGCACATGCACCTGTCTTCGGCCATGTAACCATGGTGTATGGTGTCTCCGGTCTGCTTTATCGTCTGGCGGAACTCAAGACCCCCCCCAAATCCCAAATCCCAAACCGAACCGATCCAATCCGAGTGGCTCTCCGAGTGCTTCGGGTCTTTTAATCGCCAACCGATCAATCAGCGGCGCCCGCTCGTCACATAAATTGTTCTACTAATCAGCCAACCGCTTCATTCATTCACAACTCGTTTGCGCTGCCGCACGTCGGAATAAATAAATAAAAAAAGGAAATACCTATATTAAAAAAAATATATAGCAAACACATATACGCGACATAAAAAAAAAAAATCCTTAGAGTGTCTCGTGTCCGGGTTCAAAGTGATCGTACTGAATGCCCAGTCATCAAATTCCAATAAAATAAATCGGTACGTGTGGGGTCCACCACCATCACCTAATTGCCACCTAATTGCACCTGCTTATCAGCCACGAATCCTAGCCAGATAAGCGATTAGCCTTCAGCCTTTTCAAAAAGTGATAATGAGTCGCAGGCTTCCGAAACACAAAACTAAATCTTCCCGGATTAATGTCAAGAATTTGAACTTTGCCGCCTTGACGTTTCGAATTTAAATAAAAATCAAATAAGTGATGCAATTCGGTGCAAAATTAAGTGAGACTTCTGGCCAAGTGAATGATAAGTGCACCTGTCGCGCTGGCATATTAAATTGCAATTTAATTGGGCCAACTTGCTTAAAAAGCTAAATCGTTAAATACAAACAATAAAATAAATTTCTAAAAAAATCTCCACTTAAATTTCTTCATAACTAAACATTAATAGAAAACAATGTAACGAACTTTTTTACTAATATTTAAATAATATTAAACCAGTTTCTGAATATGAGAGTGCATTAAGTAATTAAAAAAAATATTATTTATTAGAATTATATCAACAAACTAAATGTTTTATTGTCTTAAACTAATTTTTCTTTACTCCTTCCTTTTTTAATTGCAGAAAAAACTAACGGAAATCTCAAAATAGTTTATCATGCATTATCCAAGCGTATAAACCGTTTCCAAAAAATTACAAAACTCTAAAACATTTCGAAAAAGTGTTTGAACAAGGCTCTAAAACGGCAACAATAAGTGAAATTCGCTGCAATTCTATGAGTTTTGTAAACCAAGAAGCTGCAACAATTGATGTGTTAATGCTGCCAAATAGATAGCAATCAGCAAGAGCCGACAAAACCAGAGTGAAATAAATAAAATAAATCAGTAGTCAAGATACTGAGCAATAGCAATCCAATCCAAGAGCAAGTAAAAAGCACACATCCATAAAAATGGCCAAATACTTTATTGTATTGAGTATACTGCTGGTGTGCCTGGCCTTGGAGAACAAGAATATATACAACCGCCTGCATGCTCGATCGCATCCCAGTTCCCGCGGTGACATCCTGCGTCCGCATCCCAAGCACCAGGCGCATCCCCATGTGCAGCACACTTCGCAGCAGCTGCAGCAACAGCACCACATCCGCCAGCAAAGGTCCAGGCAACTGAAGCACCTGGAACCGGATCCAACCAGCGAGGAGGACGAGGCACCGATCACCAAGCGGGAGTACTTGGCCCGACTCAGGAGCCACATCATCCAGAAGAGGCAGCACTTTCTGGAGCAAGAGCTCAGCTACAATCATGGTCCCTCGGAGCAGCTGAAGGTGCCTCGTTTGTGGCAGCATCTCATGGAGCAGGAGGAGCAGGCCCTGCGGCACGAGAGTCCCGTGGAGAGCGAGGAGTACCCAAGGATGTTCGGCGATGCCCCCGACGAATCGGAACAGACCTTTGACCTCTCTCCCCTGGACTTTGTGCGCAACGAGCTGATGGCTGAGGTGGAGAAGATTCAGGAGGATGAGCAGCTGGAAGAGAATCCTGCGGAGAATCCGGAACCCGAACCCCCCATAGTCCCAGAAGCTGAAATGGGAGAGAAGAACATAACCATTTCGGTGAAGACCAGCGGAGGAGGGTGCCCCAAGTGCGACAGCCATCGACAGGTGGAGCACATTACCGAAGAGCAGCTCACCCATCTGCGCATCGAGTTCGTGAAGCAGCAGATCCTGGAGAAGCTGCGTCTCAAGGAGAGTCCCAAGGTGTCGGCCGTGGAGCTGCCCAAGCCCATCTTCGACGGCATGACCCTCTCCCATCCGGACGACAGCACCAAGAACAAGGAGCTGGACGACTACTACGCTCGCACCAGCAAAAAGTTCATACTGCTCAATAGAGGTAAGTTAATCAAACCAATTTTAAGATAAGTCCTCATGGATTTTAAACAAAATTTACATATTATTAAAACTTTTTCATAAAAAGTCATTTAGAAATTTGTACTAAAGTAAACCAATAAGATTAAGTCGTTAAATTTTTATTGAACAATTAGAAAATTAAATAATTCAGCTAATTTCTGGTCATTAAAAATACTGTCAAACTTTTTTTTTTGATTCCATAAAAGTTTAACCAATAAAACCTAATGATTTTTCTTAACGCTTTGCAGAGGAGGTCGAGTGCAATCGTTTGGGTGGTGGAAAATCCAATCCCTCCATGTGCTTCAGCTTCAAGATCGACGATGCCGATGCCGAAGGCTTCGATGTGAGCACCGCCGTCCTGTGGCTCTTCAAAAACAAACAAAATCGCACCACAACCATCGACGATGCTTCACACAATAAAACCAGCTCCCAGCAGACCATCGTAGTGTCCGAGGTGGAAGTGGATCCCCAGCAGGACTCAAAGTATTTGACGGCGGCCAAGACCATAGCCATTCAGTCGGTAAATGTGCAAGGTTAGTATAATACTTTTAAATCAAACCCAAAGCATCATAATCATATTTAGCAGAAAAGAATCATACACGTTTGGACCTTTGGTCAGCACCGCAAAGCGAAATGAAAACGAAACGAAAACGGACGAAACTGACCCCCAAAACCCTCAAGCGAGAAATCAAAATCAGTGACAAGTCCTATACTAGATGGGTATTATTATAATAATTATAACATATAGTACTGCCCGATGATAAGTGGGAACGTTGACAACCGCTGCCTGCTTCATCATCATGTTTGTGTTTTCAATTAGACAGATCATTTCACAGATTCGTGATAGCACCCACCGAATCTGGGATTTCAGTGGGTGAATAACTTGGCAAAATATTGTTCGTGGGTGCAAAAACTGAACTTTGGCCAAGAAGCGAGCACGTCCGAACAACCCCCCAGAAAATGGGAGTTCCTTGGGTCAGTTGGTTGGCTGATAAGAAAATAACTTGACAAAATATTGTGCTGCTAGTAAGAAAGAAAACAATGTTGACATACTTTTCTACATTATTTACTTAATTTTAAAAAGAATGTTGAACCCTTAACTAACTGTCTGCTATTCTTTTTATTTTACCTTCAGATGAGTGGATGAAGATTGACATTGAGTGGCCCATCAAGCACTGGATGAGTGGTCATGAGCTGAGCCACTTGATCCAAATATCCTGCGGTGGCTGCGATGTCAGTGACATGGAGGAGATCATCTCGGTGGACAAAGACTATCGGCCTTTCATCATGATCGACATGCAGAATAGGCGCAGGAAGAGCCGCCAGAAGCGGAGCATCAACTGCTCCAGCGGCATGACGGAGTGCTGTCGTGAGCACCTGTACATCTCATTCAAGGACATCGGCTGGAGCAACTGGATCCTGAAGCCGGATGGCTACAATGCCTACTTCTGCCGCGGATCCTGCAGCTCGGTGGCGAGTGTCACGCAATCGGCCTCCCACCACAGCTCCATCATGGTAGGTGTCCTATAAATTATTTATTTTATTTATTATCCTAGGGTTTTCAATGAAATCCCTTGAAAGTGAGCAATAGATTTTGGTTAAATTTGTGTTAACAGATTTTTTATCTTTTTTTAGCAGAAAATTCTCTCCACAAGCGATACAAACAAATCGCTGGAGTTGGTGCCCTGCTGCACCGCCAAACAGTATTCCTCGCTGCAGCTGGTCGTGATGGACTCGAGCAACACGGCCACGGTGAAGACACTGCCCAACATGGTGGTGGAGTCATGTGGCTGCAGATAGTCGGTGGATAACCATCAGCCATCAAGTTACATATCGGACAAATTAGACGTAGCATTCAACACATTTCTCTTCAAATAATTTAAACTCATTTGCAAAGCATTTACATTAGCGTTATTATTTAATCGTAATTATCTGTAGTGCATGTGCTGCCATTAGTTGTAGTTAATGTAGAGCTAAATCTAAAGCTAAAGTCAATGTACTTAAGCACTCGAAGTATGTGTAGGTAGTTAGCAAATAGCTCCATTTAATTTAATAGCGTTACTTAGTACTATCTTTAATTATGCTATGTAATTATTTTCATTGTTTAAGTAGCGTATAATGAGTTATTGGCAGAGAAAAACATGAAGAAAATCAGAAAATAAAACATTATTAAAAGACAAATAACATACCTAATTGAATGCGTTTTCTTTCAGTGGAGATCATTTCACCATCAAGAAATGGGTATTAAAAACTTTGAACTTACTTATACTTATTACATCTATAAGTATGTTTAAACGATTAATAGAGTATTAAACCTGATAAGATTAAAATGGCTTCTGTGATGTACAAACGTGTAAAAGAAAACAGCACTCTTTCACTCACAGTCTTTTGTGAAATTCCCTTCTTGAGCAAACAATGTCACTTTTCTGGGCAGTTGGAACTATTCTTTTTGGTTGCATTTTTTATGGTGATGCAGTTGATATTTGCATGTTTCCAAATCGTTGTGTTGCCAAAGAGCAATGTTCCCAAGAGGCCTTTTTACCGTGCAGTCACAGTTTTGATTGCAAAGACCCAGATGTCTGTTGTAAAGTTCTTCTGGAGGTAAAAAAAAATTATAAAAAATTAAATAATGTTCATACTTTCTTTACACTTCAAAGATCGATACCCCTGTTCCCCCATTTAAATCGGAATCAAATGAAACCCATGATGTCCCATCAATCCAGCTGACCGTTAAATCACCAAATGAAGTCCAAGATGCTACTCAAGTACTTTGCGGGTTGAGTAATCCAAATGGTCTGGATTCGAGTGTTCAAGTATCTGGGAAGGACTCAAGGCCAGGACAATATCCCTGGCTCATCACTCTATGGAGTAGGGGCAAATATATAGGAAGCGGTTCTTTGATTGCCCCAGGAGTCGTACTAACAGCAACTCACGTGGTGCAGCGTCAATATGCTAGTGACATCTTGGTTAAGGCTGGAAATTGGGACTTGTCATCCAGTGCAGGACTGGTGCGTCGCGTGGCCAGGATTGTGAGACATGAAGGATTTACGTTTATGCATTTGGGCAATAACATTGCTCTCTTGTACCTCGACTCGCCCTTCAAGTTGCAGCCCCACATCCAGACCATCTGCTTACCCAGTTTGGGAATGTCCTTCAGCCAAAGACGATGTACAGTTGCCGGGTGGGGAAAGGGAGGGTCTCCGTTTAGAGTTTATTCGACTGTACAAAGACATGTGGATTTACCCATGGTCAGCAGGGAAGAATGTCAGGACCTATTGAGGCGAACCAGGATGGGTGATAACTTTCAGCTGATGGACAGTCTGATTTGCGCAGGCGGAGAGAAGGATAAAGATGCCTGCATTGGCGATGGAGGATCTCCTCTGTTCTGTCCAATGGAAAACGAACCAAATCGCTACGAGCTGGCTGGAATTGTCAACTGGGTTATAGAGTGCGGCAAGGAGCATGTCCCGGCAACCTACACAAATGTGTCTATGTTCCGAGAGTGGATTGATCAGCACCTGAAGGAGGAGAAATGCGGGAGACCGCTGAAATTCACAGTTGTGGATTTAACAGAAGACAGATTTGAAGACATCGAAGAACACACAATTAAAAATATAAATTATAAATTAGAAATACATATAAATATATCAGTTTTTTTTTAGAAGTAACAAATAAAACATTTCACAACATGAGAAAACTCTAGATATTCTTTTGCGGAAAAGAAATCCAACGTTAACACGCTTTTCAGTTTTTCTGGATTTTAAAAACTGCTTAAAACATATGGCTTTAAATAAGTTTTGATTTTCACACAGCCTTTTCCTAAAGCTTCACAGAATTTCGTATCAGTTTAGTGTATATTCCTCCAAAGAAAGTATCACAAAAAAAGTAAAGTTCTTCAAAATTCGTAGTTTATTTTTATAACCTTTCATTATAATCCAATTATGTCATACTCCGCGAAAACCGTGCTCAAGGAGGGCTCCACCCAGCTGGACCACATCTGCGAGCTGGACATCTCCAGCCAGGCCTCTCACCAACGTCTGGTGTCCCTGATCGCGACAATATCCCACAGTTCGCGCAACCTGGACACCATATACAGCATGATAATGAAGGGGGTTAACATCTTCAGGCTGAACTTTTCGCACGAATCCCACGAGATGCACTCGAAGACCATTGAGCTGATTAACGAGGCGCTGGAGAGGATTCACAAGGAGACGGGTCAGATAAGGACAGTGGCCATAGCAGCGGATACGAGGGGGCCACAGATCCGGACGGGTCTATTAGATGGAGATGTGTTCCTGCGAACTGGAGACTTTCTGCGACTCTCGATCAACCGGGATTTGTACGACAAGGGCAACAAGGAGGCAGTATATGTGGACTACCACAACATCATCAACCTGACCAAGTCAGGCGATCGCCTGTTCATTGACGACGGCAAGCTGCTGCTCCACATCCTAGAAGTGGGTGTGGATGGTCTGTTGTGCGAGGTCATCCATGGTGGTCAGCTGAACAACAACTGCAATGTGATCCTGCCGGAGATTGAGATCGATCTACCAGCGGTTTCCGAGAAGGACATGTTCGACCTCCAGTTCAGCCTGAAGGCCAATGTGGACTTTCTATTCGCCTCGGCAGTCCGCAGTGCCAAGAATGTCAAGGAACTGAGAAATGTCCTGGGTGAGAAGGGGAAGCACATCAAGATCATAGCCAAGATGGACAGCAAGATCGCTTTGAGTCGCTTCACAGAGATCATGAGGGCTGCAGATGGACTTTTACTGTCACGCGCTGACCTGGGCACGCAGATACCCATCGAGAAGCTTTTCATCACCCAGAAGAGTATCCTGAGCCAGTGCAACAAAGCTGGAAAGCCGGTGATAGTAGGCTCCCACATCCTCGAGTCCATGCGCACTGAACAGCATCCCACGCGTTCCGAGTGCTTCGATTTGGCCAACGCGATTATCGATGGTGCGGATTGCATCATGTTATCCTCGGAGGTGGCCATCGGTGCGCATCCCAAGGAGACGATCGATATCTGCGACACTTTGTGCAGGGAGGCTGAAAAGGTCCTCTGGTTCCGGGATCTCTTTTCGGATCTGGTTAGCAATGCCCATGGCGAGCTGGATGCAGCCCACTCGCTGGCTATTTCAGCTGTGGAGACGGCCAGAAGGACCAATGCCACTCTAATCATAGTCCTAACGACCTCGGGAAGATCTGCTACTCTGATCAGCAAGTTCCGGCCAAGGTGTCCCATTCTGGCGGTCACCAGATGCGAAAGGTCTGCCCGATGGGTTTACATGCACCGCGGAGTCCTCCCAGTCTTGTATACCTCAGAGCCCAGCTCAGACTACGCCACCGATGTGGATGCTCGTGTCCAGTTTGCTCTGACCTCCGCCAAGAAGATGAACATCATTGGAGATGGTGACCCCATTGTCATAGTGAGTGCCTGGAAGGATGGCGGTGGTTTCACCAACAATCTGCGAGTGGTGTACTCCTTTTTCGAGGCCGACCGTGTGGAGTGCCTTTTCCGCTCGGACAGAAGGCATTCGCGCAAGAACACCAAACTCCAGATGGCCAATACTGAAGCTGGAGGTAAGCCTTCAAGAAGTGTCCAGTTGGGTGTCCAGTTGGATTTCTGAAGGAGTGAGGGAAAGTAGTCTATAGTGTGTACAGTATTTGTAATTTTTTATGTTTTTGCACACGTGGAATATTGTAAAGTCTTTTATAGTCCTTGAAATTGTTGCTATAAAATCACAATTCAAACTCATTGTAGTTTTCTTCCCGACTCCTAAAGTTATCTTAGTTGTTAGGGCTCGAAATTATTTGATTAAAAAAGTAATTTACTGATATAATTTATTTGCAGAAAATAAAAGTTTGCAAAAGTGAAGTGATTTATTTTAATACCTTGGTTCCAGAGACTGTGGTCCAGAAAACTCCTTACATCTATTGGACTACTTGGAGTTTTTAAATGTTTTGATTTTTAAATTGAATGTTAAGGTCTATATAACAGAAATAAAGAAATGGAGGATCAGAAAATACGCAAATTACTAATAAACCTTTATTATTATTTTTCGATCAATATTTGAATGTTTTAATAATAATTTGCCTTATCTAAAGTTTTGTGTACAAAATTCTGAGCGCATAGTCTTATTCTAGTAAAACTTTGTTACATACTTAAGAAGTACTAGGGTATGAAAGGCATTTCTGGAGAACTCGAAGGCCAAGAAAGCGAATCGACCATGCTGCTTGGGAGTGGCCAAACGCACTCCATAATTGAGCAGCTCCAAGGCTCCCAGGACACTACAACGCCGCCAAAATGTTGACTGTCTTTTTAACTCTCTGCAAAAAGGGTGATAAAGTGAGTGGATCGTTCTAGGAAAATTGTGTTTAGACAGCAGGCTTACAGCTTGTGGAGGGGCGATGCCAGGGCAAGTCCCATCAGAGTTCCCAAGTCTCTAGAAAGTAGAAATATCGTGCTCGCCTCGTGACGCATATATGTGGGCTCCGGGCACCATTTAAAAGCCTAGAAAAAGGTATAAGTTACTTTAAGTTCAGTTTAGTCTAGTTTATTACCTGTCGCACAGACCAATGTGGATCCATGTTGAGTTGCAGCTTCACAAAGTACACCGCTACTGCTAATCCTCCCAAGAAACCAACAGCTAACACTGCATGTTTACGTCTTCGCGAGTACAAATACTTGATGTTACCCTCGAAGGTAGTGAGAGCTCTTATTCCCAAAGTAGCTGCCCAGGACGCACTGGTGGAGGAACTCCGTGGCCAAATAGAGGCGACTAAGCCACATGCAGACCACCAAACCAATGACCATAGGATACAGCAGGGAGCGGCACAGAGAACCCCATTTCAGAAACCGATCCCAGCAGTGGACAAAGAAGAACGAGGCCAGTATCAAAGCGAAGACCGTAAAGGTCATCGAATGGGCGCAGGGCAGCCCACCGGACGTCTCGCAGCTCAACGGATGACTCTCCAGGGCCACCGATGACTTTACGGATACTTTGTCATCGGCAAACTGCTCCCGCATGAACCACAAGGGACGCATCTCCGGACATATCCTGTTAACAGGAATAAGTAAACAAAATTAATATAAAATCAATATTTTAGAACATAGTTAAGGTATATAATTGATTAAGTTTATTTCACCATTTTAAACTTATAATTATAAATTTATTTTATTAGTGAAAAGTGCCACTAAATCTGACTAAGTTCGTTAAAATTTGATCTTTTTCTTATTAACAAAGTTTAATAAAAAACAAATAATAAATAATAATACAAAAAAATAAAAATATTTTTCTCATTATGATTCATTAAAATAAAACGCCTGATAAATTACTTACCACTTTTCGAAGGAGTTCAGAGTGCTGACCAGGCTCACCGCCGAAAGGAGGTGCAAGAGCATCTCCTGACTGAAGATGCCGCAGAGCGGGATGAACAGGTTGAAGAGGCTGCTCGGCTCCAGGTAAACGCTCATGAATCTCCACAGAGGCTCCCCAAAACTCAACCTAAAAAATTAAAGATTTATTCACGATAGTTAACCGGAAAATAGGCCAGCACCAACCGCTCTTGGGCCCATTCGTTGATAAACAGCTCCCGACTGAGGGTGATGTTGTAGGTTTCCATTGCAAAGTGCTTGATTGTCTCCATTGCTCTTGTTTTAGATTTATATAAATTTATAATAAACGTATTTTTATTTACGGCTTCCCGACTCTGAAATATTTATTTTGGCTTGCTTGTTTGGTGATAAACATCCTTAATCAGCTGATTTTCGATTCTGCGTACTTTCCATCTAAACAGTGGTGGCACAAATATTAGGCAATACTGTATAAGCTAAACTGCTTGTATATACTGCTTGCACAGAACTGCTTTATTAAACTGCTTGGTGGCGCAAGTTCAAATCGAATTCAAAATAATTAAAATAAATTAAAATAAGCTATAAAATGAGACCCACAAAATAAATTATTTAAAAATTTCAATACGCATGTTGATATTCCCTAAGACTTAAAAATTCCCCTTTTTGATGTATTAAGACTCCCAGACAAAATACAATATTTTATGTATAAAGATAATTGTAAATTTTTTAATAAATAATATGAACGGTTTACAAAAACTGATAACAAATCATATTTTCAATAAATACACATATACATACATACACATATATAAGCAGAGGCCGTTTTGTTGTTCTTGCTGTGGTTGCAGTGATTTTGTTACAATGGGAGAGACATTTTCATAATGCACTAAACAAAACTTGACTAAATTATGATCGTACGAGTAGCCTATGATTAAGGGAGAGCGAGTCGGGTACATTTTTGAGCTACCAAATTCGCTTGAACTAATGAATGAACCTTAAGAGTACAATTAGCTTTCGTTGAGAGAGAGAGAGAGATAGGCAGGTAGAACGGAGGGCGACAGGGGAAGCTGGCAGGTGTAAATGGGTATCGCAGTTTCGCAGACCTATCCAAAGTTCTCGAAGTGGTGAATAAAATAGGGCAGCTTGCGGGTTTTGTTTACTTCATCACAGGCAGACATCACGCTCTTGGTCAGCGGCCTAGGACCGCAGGAGAAGACGCCTATTTTGGAGACCTAAGAGGAGTCATCGTTATTAACATTTATTTTAAGGAGCACGTGGAGAAAACTTACATATGAGTGCTTCTTTTGGACGAACTTCAAAAAGCTGGACATGTCCGGGCGCCCGAAATGGTTGACCGCCTTAAGACCTGTGAAAATGGAGGTCTTCGACAGCCGCTGGAAGTGGTTCTCACAGATGTACTGAAATAAAAGATAAGTTAGTCAAAAGGCGTCACACAAAAAGATGTAAAGTTTCGGTTATTCTTGATACGTACCAGCATTGTCGTTCGCAGATCAAACTTGTGGAAGAACTGCGTGATGAATATGTGTATCTCCAGGACATTGGTCACATCCTTCTTCTCCACATCCCGCAGCACGTCGATGAACCACTCAAAGTGCTTGTGAGAGGGGCAGATCCACAGGAAGTAGACCTTCTTGCAGGCGACGCCCGAGTATCGATTGGTACTGGTTCCAAAGACCAGGTCGTTGAGAATGGATGCGTAGGGGGTGACACCAATGCCGCCGCCCACCATCACAGCCACCTCGAACTTGTACCAGTCCTGGTTGCCACCCCCAAATGGACCCTCGATGCGGATCTTGGGTTGATCCTCTGGGTTGTAGTTGCAGGGATCAAAGTAGTTGCGCAGCTTCCACGTCCACGGACCCTGCGCCTTGATGTGGCAGCTAAGGCAGTTCTCGTGGGGAGCGGATGTAAGCGTGAAGCTATGCATCTCGTGCGGCCGGAAGGCTGTGCAGGATAACCGCACCCACTGACCCGAGAGGTACTTTAGATTCGGAGGACGATAAAACTTAATTTTAATCACGTCGGAGGGCAGCAGGTCCGTGTCGATCACGTCCAGCGCCATGTACTTGGTGCGCAGCGAGACGATCTTGTCCAGGGTGTACACGATTCCAGGGCCCAGGAAGAACATCCAGAATCGAGGTGGACCCGTCAGCCGGGCCAACCCATGGATCAAACTCAGCAGATAAAGGCCAATGTACAGCGTGTGCATGTTCCAGAAGAAGTTGTAGGCCTTCTTCCGGATCGTTGGATGGGCAAACACAAAGATGATGCACATGATGATAAACAACATGACCCCCGTGGTTCCAGTGACTGTTTGGAAGAGCCAAAACGTGATATCCGGCTTGTAGTCCGAGGCAAAGTGCACCTCCCTGGTTAAGCAACGCAGGTTCTCGTGCGATTGGGTGGACACATGGTAGAAGTTAACGATGTGACCCACCGTGTGCAGCACCGAGAAGAATAGCGCCGTGCAGGCGGCAATCTTGTGGAACTGGATGTGCGAGTCCAAGGGAATGTATTGCTGAATGGGGAACTCCTTCAGCTTGGTGATCAGATTCCTGAGGGATAAAAAAGCAGAGATTAGTAGGAGCAATACATGTTGTTTTATCTTAGTAAACTGACCTGGACATGGTAAGGAGCAACAGCGAGTAGCAGAAGGAGAGCGAGGCAGCGGAGCCCCTGGTGATGGCAATGCCCACGCCCATGATGTGTCTCAGATCCGTGTGCTCCGCCATAAAAGAGTAGTGGATAAAACGCTCCACGAACAGGACGATGGTGACCACGTAAAAAAGAAAGAGGTAGAAAATGTTTTGGCGATTCTCCTCCAGGAAAGTAATATAAGCATCCCACTTGGCCAGCAGCCAGTGGCGCGGCTTGTCCTGCATGGGTTCAATGTTGAAAGAGGTCATGCGGGCCACATTCGTGGAGGTGTCTAGGAAGTTCTGTTTGGCTCCCTTGCAATCGAGTCCAATGGCCACAAAGTCGCCCTTGTACTCCTTCATCATCAGCTTAAAGTCCTGGTAGGTCAGGTGGTTCTTGTGCTCTAGTCCGACGTCCTGGAACATTCCGTCGATCAGCTCAGTGACCTGGTCGTCGCCCAGACTCGTCGTCCTTGCAATCTCCACCAGCGATCGCATCATCTCGCTCAGCTCGCCCTTGTCGATCACCCCATTCCGATCGTTGTCGCACATGTCGAATATAATCCGCAGCTTGTCGTCCGTTTTTCCACGCGAGAACAGCACTACCGTCTCAAGGAACTCCTGGAAGCTGATCCTGCCATCCTGGTCCTTGTCCACAATGTTGAACATCTTGCGCACAAACATGTCGTTGGGCTTCATTCCCAAAGCAGCGGCAAATTCCGCCTTGGAGAGACTAGTCCGCATCACAGTCATAACCTTTAATTAAGAGGAAATGTATATAAAATTTGTAATAAAATAAGAACAACAAATCGGAGATTTTATCTTAAAGTAAGCAAACTAACCTCGCCGTCGCTCGAGGCGTCCGACCGCCTCCTCCGCTCCCCGGGACGCAGACCGAAGGTCAACGCGTAGGCCTCGCGGAAGAAGTACTCCAGCCGCTTCTGACGACGCTCTCGGGTCTCCGCCCTTGCCAGCATGATGTCCTTGTTGACCTCCATCAGGGTGAGTTCCTTCTTGTGCAACAGTAGAAAGTCCTCCAGTTTCTTAACAAACTTTCTTCTTGCCCCATACGATTCCAGCTCCAGAACCAAATCATGATCGCTGGGAACGCGCAGGAGGATGTAGGGCTTCTTCTTGATGTGGTTAGTGGCCGACTCCTCCACGCTGACCACATCCACGTGCTTCAAGCTGAAGGTGCGCAGCTTTTCGCCTTTGCGATCCACCGTGTAGATGGCTGCCTCTGGACCAAACTTCACCGTAACCAATCGCTTGTGATTTGCATGCAGCCACTCCCTGGCCAGCATCTTGTCCACGGATCCCTTGTGCTGAGGAGCTCTGAGTGCCTCCTGTCGGATCTTTAGCCTACGACGCTTGCTGTTCTGCAGCTTGACCACACAATAGCCAGCTCCAGCGCACAGGATGGGCACAAAGCCGAGGAAGACGCACACGTAGATGAACATCAGCTCAGAGCCGGAGAAGTAGTCGTAGCCCTCCAAATAAGTGCACGGCTCCAGCTCGGTTGCATTCAGCTGCATTGGCTGTGGGCACGGATCACCAGTCCTCCACATGAAGACATCTTTCTGGATCTCATCGATCGTAATGTCCGTACTGTTTACGATTATGTCCCATAGGGTGATCTTTCGCAGCTCCACTATCTCCTCGGGCGTGAAGATGCCATTCCGCTCGTTCTCAAACCAAAAGCGATCCGCATCCCTCAATCGCATGAACTGCTCCTTTATCACCGCCGTAAAGAACTCTCCTGGCTGGCCGTAGGACTCCAGCATACCTCCCACATAGACGTCCACGTCGTCCAGCTGGTTGTCATACGCCTCCTTCAACATGCTGCAGGAGGATCAGAAAGGTAGATCAGTTAGTTTAAGATTTGCAATAATCACAGGTAATCACCCAATTAATTACTTACTCCAAGAGCTCTGGCTGCGTCTCAAACAGCGGGGGATTGATGTCCGTCCAGGTCTTGTGCCTTTTCAGGCCGTAAGATTCCCTCGCAGTATTATAATCCGGCAGGCCATTGTCCCTACCCCGCATTATGTTGAGAGCCCCGAGATCACGACGGGTAAACTCCATTGGTCCAAAGAGTTTGTCCCGCACATCCGAGCAAAGAACAGGATCCTCACGTTCGGATATTTGTGAGGCTAGGCCCATGAGCACCTCCTCCACGCTGGTGTCGGCGAAAAAGCCCTGAAATACCAGATTTTTATTCAATAAATTCAGATTTACAATTCTTATAACTCACGCTGGAATCCCACCAAGTGGAGCAGAGTCTGACTGCCGGGTATCCCATGGGTGTTTCCTTGAAGTTACACTGACCATCCCTTCTGTAGATTCCTGGTGGAATCATGGTGTGGCCAAATCGAAAGGCAGCTGCCTGGAAGATGTGACCGATGCCCGGGTGAATGTCCTGCTTATATCCGTCATAAGGTGGCAAAGAGGTGCCCAAAAACGCGGGCAAATACTCGTAGACTATCACATTCTGCAGACTGGCAATCACTGTGTGGCGTGCCCTCTGGTAGATGTCCTCATCACTCCAATCCGGATGCAGACGCTTGATGCGCTGGGCCAGTGTGTTGTGCCAACGCAGGAAGAGAATGGCGAAGGAGAGGATGGCAGGATTTTGGTTGGTGCGCGGGTCGCCAAGAACTAGAAATAATTAAATAAAATTTAGTATTTAAATTTAATAAATAAATTGAAATATTATACTTACGAAACAGCCGCTCCGGACTGAGCATCTTCATGACACTGGGCACCGGGTTGTTGAAGAGCGGCACCCGCATGGTGTTCCTAACCGGGAGCTTGCCGTCCTTCTCGGTGAGCAGGGTGCCGTTGTGGAAGGAGCGCATGGCATTGAGCCAGGCCTCGGAGGTGCTGTAAATGAAACTGCCATCAATCCAAGCAGTCATTTGATTTATCTGCGGAGTATGGTTTGAGTAATGGAAACTAAAAACCCATCCCGACGGGCACAGGGCACCCACACCCACCCACCTGTTCTCTGGGAGCATTTGGACTCTGTCCCGTAGTCCGATCGTAGGCTGCCCTGTGAAAGGGGATGTACTTGTCGCCTCTGCACTCCCGGTCGTACATCTCGTCACACTTTTCGATCTCGATGCGGTGCATCTCGATGGGACAGCCAGACTCCGAAGCCATCACAATCTCGTTGGCCACCAGCTGTCCAAAGAAGGCCAGCAGCGCTGTCCGGTTGAACTTTGACCCCAGGCCATCCTTCCCCCTCATAAAGAGGCGACTTAGCCTGCGGGTGGAGGGCCTATTGGCACCTGCCATCGCATAAACCCCATCTGAATAGGAGGGGGGCGCCTTGCGCACCAGGTGGCTATCTGAAAAGCGGACAAAGGTGAGTTTTTACACAGCTGGAGCCAATTGATATGCAAATCCGGATCGGTCACACATCTAACTGGTTCTAATTAGAGGCATAATCGGCTGGACCTGCCCTTTTTTGCGAAAGTCGTCAGCAGCCTGACGGAAATTCCAGGTGTTCACTTACCCACGGATCCCCAGTCGGGATGGGCCAGGTTATTGTACCAGCCATCGTAGCGCTGTTTCTCAGTATGACTATACATTTTCTCTGAAAATTGGGAGATGCATGACACAAGTTTAGATATAAGATAAAATTACATACATACAACACATTTTAAAGCTAATTAATGTGAGAGAATTTTTCTATATGCTAGAAGAAGTTTATATACTTTTACTTATACTATCAGGGGTGCCACAGAAACCGTTCCGCCCAAAAGGTTGGAATTTACATAGAGAAGGGGTTGGACATTCGGTTGGAATTTGGGCGGAACGGTTTCTGTGGCACCCCCGTATAAGATTCTATAATCATTTGACTTAATAATAATTTGATTTAATGAGTTGCAAAAATCTGACCCCACCTTCACCTACATAACTTTTTCGATACTTCAACAGAATAAAATACTACACAGTTCTACATACTACATTTAAAGGTAAGGTGTGTTAATTTGCATCTATTTGCGTAATTCCGTTGAGTTTTATGCGTGTAAATGACGCATAAATGTGTGCTAGTTAAGATCAGAGAATGCCTTAAATGCTCCCATTGAATTAGATAAATAATTTACGCAGACAGGCGAATGTGGACACAGTAGCCGGTTTTTAGCAAAGTCAAATTGATCCGATAAATTTAAGATTGTGATATTAGAAAACGCATTTGGTGGCATAGTTTGGTTTTAATTGACTGGAAAATTGATTGACTTGGGGCTCTTTTAGGAATGACTCCAATTTGCATATTTGTCTACTATTTTATAAGTTTAACGAGACGTTTAGCAATTTAGGTAAATTGACCACATTTGACTTGTCATCATAAAAAGTAAATACAGAATTAAATTCTGATTGAATTTGACAAATCGCCACACCTGGTTAAATAAGAATATTTAATTAAGTATTGGAAGGGACATTTAAAATAGTTTGAATATAGTTTAAGTTAGTTAACTTCATAGTTTTTATTTAATACACTTAAAATTGTATTTAATTTTGTAAATACTAATAAAAAGGCTTTTATTTGCTCAACTTAAAATTAACAACATTTTTTTTGCAAGCTCAATTAATAATTGCACCTTTTTCGAGACGACTTTATGCAAGATTCACTCAAAACACAAGTTGTAAAAATAAATGTTTGCTAAACAGAAGACACCTTTAAGTGATAAAAATCTGCAAGGCGTAATTGTTTTGACGCTAAACGTTATAATTATGGTTTATTTGCGTATAATTGCGATGGGGAGCGGGAAGGTTTACGAGAAACCAGTTCTCGTATTAACAAGCCAATGCCCGCAACCCAAAAAGAAAACAAGCCCAACATTCTAAAAAGTGCTTAGATGGAATACTCAAAACAGTCATTTAAACCCGTTTATTTATTTCTTTTTTTTTTAATGTTGTTATTGTGAAAATAACTTTTGTTACGACATCACCCTCAAGTGGACGAATTTAATTCCGTTCTGGACAGTATGAGATGGTTTTTGTGGCTTGTTTTCGTTCTTCATCGTGAGCAAACCATGCCAAAAGCCATGACGTTGACAGCTGAAGGGGCAGCCACAGCTCAAATTCATGACTATATTTCGTACCATTTTCGAGAGCATTGCTCGCTGTGCTGTGCTCTGTGAGTGAATGAGTGATGGATGGACGGCTAGCAACAGCAACAGCAAAAGCAACAAGCAGCATTAATTTCCAGGTCTGAGATGGCAAACAGAATCAGATCCGGTTAACCAAAAACGTAGCCAAGCCAGCTGGGGAGACTCAGCGAGAGGAAGCCTCAGCTGACTCGGATCCACTATATATATACATGGCTGATATGTATACAAAACACTCTGCGTTGGCGGTCTACGGAATGTTGGCAAAAAAAAAACACTAACCAACACCTGCATGGCGAAGAAGCTTCCACAAGCTCTGTATTTTTTTTTTCGGAAAACATGCACGACATCACGGATTCCCCTAAAAAAAAACCACAAACAACAAAATACATTTACACATATGTATACAATTGTTTTTTGTTTTTGTGGCCAAGCTTGTCGGCGCCATCAATTGTCGCATTGTACTTTCTGCGACTGTGTCAGCTGTTTCACGTTCGTTTTCTAAGTCTTTTGATTTATACGGTGGAAGAGAAGCCGATACGTCGCATTATTCACTTTCATCTCGCTCCGTGCGTGACTTTCTGTTTAAACAAAAGACGCTGATTTTTTTCACGTGGCATTGCATAATTATTATGGAGAGAAAACATGGATAGTACCATTACTAAATGTAATTTACTACACTTTAAAAAGACAAAGACAAATCATTATCAAAGATTGTCACTTTTTTTAAATGTCCGAATTTTTTAAAAAAATATAACTTTTTTTTACTTGTTTATAAAATAAAGGAACCCCAAGTTAAACCCAAACCCTTCTTTACCGTTATTGGGGGCCTTGTTTTTGAATCCTAAGGGGTGTATTAAGTTAGGTTTCAATATTTTAGTATTTTATTAATTACAATCCATTATTACAAACAACAGCAAAACATTTCAATGCGGTAGTTTTGAACGCAATGTGATTGATGCCCATATTTGTCTGTCCTCGTGGCAGGACCTCCCAATTTCAGGGTCCTCTCATTGTCCAGTGTCACCAGGATGGTAGCGTCGAAGTGACCTTCGCAGGGCGTCGTCTGCAGGCGTACCATAATCTGAGATATCTCTTCTATTCGCCCAGTGTCGGCTTTTGAGCTAAAAGCTGCTCTAACTTCCTTTAATTTTAGGTGTTGACACTGGGGATATGGATGGATGAGCTCGTTAATTCTGTCCACTGCGAAGAGGGCGGCCTCTTGCACGGAGCTTTCATGTGTGGAAACCGTGGAAAGTTTGTTGCAGAGGCAGAAGTGATTCGGTATATCAGCGCTACGGCAATTTCTGTGCTCTGGAATGGGTAAAAACAGGCTGATCCCACGACTGTTGTCCAAATATCGTGTTCGGTTCCTAACATTTGCATCGCTAAGAAGATCCAGATGGATCACATCCTTAAGGGTTTCGTGCAGGTCAAATGTGGTAATTAAACTTCGAGCGTTCCGCCGAAGATTGGACATGGCCAGGGGGAATCTCTTTGGCAGCCACTCGGGATATATGGCGATCAAGAGTGGCTGCGACATTTCCCGCTGTCCTTGGTCAGTTCGCGTAAATCCCGAAAACCTTAATCCGTGATCACCCATTAGCAGTATAAGAGTGTGCTCCATAATACCCTCATCATGTAATCTTCTCAATATCTTCAAGTAATCTTTATCTGTCAACTGGGCAAAGTTGAAATAATCGTGAATGCCCTGCATGTTCCAGAAAAATGAGAAAAACGGAATCTGTTGTTGCATGTGTGGAATAAGTTTCCAAATGAAATCATAGTAAACGTCTTTATAGAGGCGATGGCCTGTGCACCTTATGTTATCCCATGTGCGATACAAGGAATGAGTGTCAATTTCCAGCATCAACGGACGCATGTAGATGTCGGTGGGCCGTTTCTGGAATCCTCTTTTTAAGTAGGTAAACAATCCAAACTTTTCAGTGTCTTCCGCAAAAGCAGTGGTGTAACTTGCCTTTTTAAAGTCATCCCACAGAAAGTGACAATTGTCAAAATTCGATCTGCCGTCGTAACAAGATTTCTCAAGCTCTGAAACACTTAGACCACTTAGCAGGGGCATCAGGTTGGGATAGGTGTTTAATCCGACTCGATTATAGCCCCAGAACTCGGTGTGGGGTAAATGCTCTATAAAGTCAGCGACTTGATGAAAGTAACGAAGATAGTGCATGTGAGAGATGGAATCCATCCCCAAAATCATGACCGAAAGTCGTTCTACGTGTGGTGACTTTTCCAAAGTCTTCTTGGGCGGTGGAAAAAAAAACAGGACGTCGTGAAAAATTATCCTGCCAAAGTCCACCCAGCACAATATCCGAATGTTTTGCTGACCAGCTCCCACCTCCAGATATTTTGATCCTTCGCTTAGTTGGAAATTTTTCCAGGAGGTGCACTTGTTGGAAAAGTCATCAACACCAACGAATTCCCGATATATGCAGAACACTTGTCTCCAGTCTACCACTCGACAACATGAGAGGAGCCCAGTTTTTGTTATATTTCGGACCAAGTAATTCCTACCTCCGATTGTCTCTGCGATTATCAACTGGACCATTGGGCAAACAACAGGTCCAAAAGGTGCCATAAAGGACAGAGCACAATCCGAAAGCGGTCTCATAGAATTTATTCGACAACCCGTGGTGTTGACGGAGAATTCATCCTCTTCGACGGTTGAAATAGGAGGCTCGTCAGGTATTTTGTTTTCTTGTTTCCGATCGATGCGGAAAAGAAACAGAAGGCAGCAAATAATTACCAATAGAATGATATTGAAGAAACGGCTACAACTTATGATTTCCCTCATTTGCTTTCTTTGGGTTTTTATTTTTTTTTAAATAGTCAAACGATTTCATTGCCTGCTATGAAGTATTTACATTCCATAAAAAGTGTGTGCTAAAAGTTTGGATTTCATTTTTTTTTAAAATTATTTTTATTAAATCTTTTGATCGTGACAAATAAACCATATTTTTCCAACTTTGGTGTTTTCATTTAAAGAATAGTTTAAACAATTTGTCACATGTCAATCAAAGTCTAAAGCAAATAAACTTTCGCTTTCTGTTTAGAGCAAGTTTTTAAAAATTAACACTAATTATGGTGGACGAAAAAATATAATGAATGTAGACAGTGACATCTATTTGTTAGCTGTTAATTGGTTGCCAAATTCGACGGTATATAAAAATGCGCACATGACTTAATTTAATTTTACAATCCTGTACGCGTTCTCGCGCCAGCTAAACTTGAAGACTAATGAATCCCAAACAATTTATTTTATCTCTAGCGGCTTAATTAAGAGTGGCGATTCGTAAGGAATGCAGTCATTCCAAAACTGAAGTTCTAGTGAAACACTCGTCGAATTTTAGCTTACACGATGTTAATTATTTTGTATGTTGGTTTGTTTTTTCCACTGTTTGGCTTTGGGCAGTTTTATTTCGTTAATCAAAATACCATTTGCCTAATTAAAAGTTTCTGTATTGGTCATTTTCGTCAAGATGTTTGTATATAAAATAGTCTATGTGAGAATGAGCTTTCAATTCTAGAGTCCGACTGGTGATCAATACAGAAATAATGATACTAGTAGTGTTTTGTTTAAATTGGGGAATTTATTCACCTTGTAATTGATGGTGTAATTTCATTACAACAATGTTGCTGTATAATAGCACACTTATTGATAATGATTTCTTGATCAGTAAACACGTATTATATAAATAAGAAAACTGAAATTTCAATTAAAACACACATTTTTATTTAATTGTGAATATATACGAAAATAAACAATACTTGTTAGCCACAGTAAAAATACTTAAATTTACAATGTTTCACTGAGCTCTTGGTTTATAAATACTGGATGAGTCAGTGAGCTTTCTATAAAATTAACAAACTTGTTCTCATTTAAAACCCAGGGTCTACTCCAATTAACTGATGAGCCATGCAGATAGATTTTAATCATCTTGCGATTCCCCAATCGAGCTGCATCCAACACAAAATCCGTAGTAATATTTTGGCAATTTCGCACACTGAGTACGCTTAGAAGTGGAGAGTTACGGAGGATGGCCAGCAGTTCGTTGTTGGTAATTTCCGGCATGTCCAGGTGTAGATACTCTATATTTCTTAACTTTAGCAGTCCGCTCAAAGGAACCTTGTCGCAGGCCACAAAGAACTCCCGGAGCGAGGAAATCTCGCAAAGATGTTCCACCTGTTCAGCCTTTAGTTCGTAACCGAATAAAATGAGACTTTCTATCGGTGAGCCTGACTTGTGAATTAGACCCTCTATAAAATCAATTCTTAGAGACTCCGAATGCCACAATTGTAAGTGTTTTAGCTTTGGCAACTCACAAACGATCTCGTAGGGTACATTGGGTTTCAGGAGTCTTTCGCCAAAGGCCAGTCTCTCCAGATTCCGACAGTTCTTCACAATTACCCTGAAATTTTCCACAGTGAGGTTATCAATGTATTTTCCCATGTTTAAATGTCTCAGCTGCTTCATTTTCAGGCAACAAATGGCCAAGCAATTCGCATTAAATCCGGGATGGGCACCAATCTCCAGGGATTCCAGATTCTCCAGCACATGCAAACCGTCTCCATTAAAACCAGGAGCCTCTAAATTTAATTTTTTTAGATGGGGCAGTGCCATTAGGTTTAGAAAAAAGTTCTTATAAATTCCCGGACTACTAAAATTCAGAAGTGTATGCAGAGATGTTAGATTCTGCAAACTTGTAAGGTCGTTCCATCTGGGTCGCCGAAAGGTCATCTTCAGGTGTTGTACTTCTAGGCAATAAGTCCGCAATAGCCACAAATGCTGCTCTCCATTGGACTTAGGATCCAGCGATGACTCATAGCTGATTAGGTCCTCCTTGATGAGTTCCAGCAATTGCTGCAGATCGTTTTCTTCGATATTCGTCGTGACGGTTTCATTAATGCGTTTGTACCTATGTTGTACATAGGTCTTGTAAAGGTTTTCAATTTGACGATTTGAGGCAGCAAGTTTTAATTGATCTCGTAGTTTTAAATAAGATAAAACGGCTTCCCAGCAAAAGGTATTTAGTGCAAAAATTGATGTTGGTCTCTTGGTGGGTGAAGACTCATCACAGTTTTTCTCTTGACTTTTCCTCTTTATTTTAACTGGCAGTAAATCCGAAGAGCACTCTTCTGTAATCTTGGGTCTCTTTGGTTCCAAAGTATTATCAGAAGCTTCTGGGTCGCTAGTTCTCTTGCTTTTGGAATTTGGATCCTCTCCCGGCGTGGGAGCTGAAGCTTTCTCCCCATTACTGTTTCGTTTTCGCGCCCCGTCACTTCTAGAAGCTTTCTCGTTTCTTCCGCTCATTTTTAGGTGTTCTACACGCCTTGATAATCGCGAACCAACTGAAAAAATCTTTCTTTGCTCACTAATATTTCTACTGGATGCACTTTTATCACGGGCATTCCCCGAATTCCATTTGGTTGCAAATAATGAGTCACCATGGCAACAAAAATAATCTAACTTTTTCGCTTTAAAACATGCAGAGCTGCTTTTGAAAACTTTCCTTTAAAATATTAAAATTTTTGTTAAACATAAAAATTGGTAAAGTAAACAAGTTAAAAGTTTAAGAAAGAATTTAATTTTTTTTTAGAGTAAGAGGTTTACATTTATATTTAAAATATTTTTGGATTTTAATATTATACATAAATATTTCATAAATAATTCAACAAGTTAAAAATTTATTTAAATTAGTTAGTTTAGTTTAAATTAGTTAAAGTTTGAAAAACTTATTGTTTATTTCAATGTTTTGTAAGTATCGTTTTTTGTTTTTTTTTGGTTCATTTATAGGCTTTTTTTCAGTGTTAAGTGTTTTATAGCCTCAATTCCTTATCTTTATGTATGATACATACTTGAGCATTGAGCTTTCGTTATCTTGACCGAGTGACTAGGTCACTACGCTTTCAGTCTTCAATCTGCCTTGCACTCCATCAAATAAATTGGCGACGGAACGAAATAAAAGCCTAGCTAAGTTAGAAAGTTAATCTTTAACAAAGTACCGATTAAAATTTTAACAAAATCGTATTTAATAATTTGAAAGGTATTAATTTTAATTTTTGTGAAACAAAATGCATAAAGCAAAGGTTAAGCCTTATTTCGACTGCAATTCGTTATAATCAATCGACAGCGAAACAACAACAGACCTTCGCGATTGCTAATAAAATTGATGAAAAGGCAACAAAATGGAACAAATTATTCGCTGCCAACAGCCAAAACAAATTTAATGTTCGACTTCCCACAGCCACCTGCTGAGATCGGAGATCGCAAAAATCGTCGATCTTTTCATCAGGAAGATTTTTGCAAAACGGAGACAGTCACTCCACAGGGGACGCGATTGGCTAACACAATGGGATACATTTCACGTTTGTTTGCAGTAATTTCATTACGCTAAATATTGCAAAATAAAAATACAAATTTAGATTTCTGATCATAAATCAAATGATAAGCAAAAAAGCGGAGCCAAAACAATGCAAAACGGATAAAAAAATTAAATTTAAATGAAAAGTGTGGGGAAGTTAGCAAATCAATTGAACTGGGGGAGAGGAGGGAAGCCAGTTGATCGTGCGTTGACATTTGACTCGGATAGTGTCGAGCCACGCCCCTACCCAGCCCCTCTCCACTGGACAAGCGGTACGTGACCAGCTCCGTCAGACATCGCGGAATCTGTAGCTTTGCTAGCCACTTGCCCCTCTCCCATAACTCTTTACTTGTGGCTAGAAAAATTTATACGGAGAAAAAATAAATATGTAAGGAGATTTTAAATAAAATTCTTCCTTTGTTATAATTGAGACTATAAAGAAGACGATTTCATTGTTAATGTTTTAAAATAGGTCATTAAAATAGTTACGTTTGTTGTTTAATCGAATTTATTTGTATAACTTAGTTAATAAAAGACAATTTATTCACTCTTTAAAAATTTTAAATTAAATTACGAATATTAAGTATTATTTTTTGACATCCATAGAACTATTTTTCAACCAAAAAAATTTAAATTAAAAACTACATATTATTTAAAATACCTAAATTATTTTCAAAAAGTTTACAAAAATTTTTTGCAAAAAAAATATTACTGTGTATATATGTATACACTTGTGATTTATGAATAATAAATTGTCTAATCGGTCATTTTACAACACCGAGATCTTGGCATGTCTGCCGAAACAATGCAAGGCGTCTAGAAAATGACGTCAATTCTGACCAGGTAGTGTTTTGTTGGTTCAAATATGATAGGTTTATTTGTTTAAAAAACTCATAAATAAACAAAAAATCAGTTGCAGTGATTGCAATAACTTCTGGAGTTGCCTGTCTATTTAAGCTGTTTAAATTTTAACTATTTCAGGGTAACTAAGTAGTTAATAAAGAGCTTACTACTCTGGCAACTAGGAATGTGAATTAGGAACCTTAGAGTTTACTATTTCAAGAAATATACAAAGTTATATTTTAGCTTTTTATTGGATTATAAAATATTAATGTAAGAACCAATTTTCATATATTGAACTAAAACAATAGGTGTACATTCCACCCTTTTATTTTATTAGCTTTCCTATTCCCTAACCAGACAAATCTCTCAATCGGCACGATCCATGTCTATGCAAATAAACCTAATTGAATTGAATAACCATACAATAATGTGGGGAAGTGGTAGGTCGTTGGTACTCACCATAACAATGCACGGAGCCCAGATCCAGAGCGAGACTAATCAGTAGCAACAGCAGGGCTCCTCCGCAAGTTGCCCCGGGCAATTGGAGCCGGAGCTTGTGTTTCTTTTGCTTTGGACATGGATTTTGATTTTTGCTAGCTGCCCTCTGACGGGGCGGGCTTGGAACACTCATATTGATTGCAAACAATTTTTATTTATTATATTTATTATTCGTTTGTACGCTATTGTGGTGCACAAAAAAAATCGGTCGATTACGACGCGTTTGTATTGTTAAATTAATTAAGCAAACTAACACTTGGTGTGGAGGATTGACTTTGAGGGCATCGGCTTAATTTTGCATTATTTTTTGCTTTTAATCACAGCTTGGTTTTGTTCACAACTTTTTAATTTTTGCTCAGCTGAGATCCCATGGTTTCCTATGTATTATTGCACTGCAAAACGAAACAAGCGATTTGTGTGAGACATGATTATCTATGCTGTGATTCACGCGGAGATTCACACTCTTCTGGAGATTTTCGCGTCTGCCGATTCACTCCGATTCTCGTTTAAAATGTTTGCGGGCGCGATTTATCGATCGAATTTGCATTAAAACCAATGAAGTTATCTATAAATGGATTTTTGTTTTGATTGTCACTTGCTCTTTGCTTTTAAATGGCAAACAAAATTTTGTTTAATCGGAATTTCTTGTTGGTTTTGTCAAAAAATTTTTTAAAGCGTAGAAAAAATTTGAATTGTTTGAGGTAAAGAAAAGTTTTAACTTTAAAGGTTTAATTACTTAATATTATAACACTTCACAAACATTCTTAATTTTTTAATAATTCATTTTTATATTCTCAGAATGTTTGAGTGACCCAACATTCAAATGGAACAAACAAATTTTAACAAAAGCTAATTTTAAATTAGTCATCAGAAAAAAAAAAAACCACTTCCCACGAAATGCTTTATAATAAAGAAACTCATTGGCTCATTTATTAGATCAAATATTTTCAGCTACAAAAATTGACTCAACCGCAAGAAGGCCTGGGTAAATGACGAAATGGTTCGTTGATGTTAACCAATTAATTATACTGCACAAAGTAAACCGAACAAATAAATTGGCAATTACTGAATGCAATGCGGTGTATGGCCAAATAAATGGCAAAACAAATAAAGGGCGAAGACGAAGAAGAAGGGGCGGATAAAAATGGAATTACCCACAAAACAATTGACCTTCTGCGGGCTTAGTACAAACCGACAAACGACAAACAGATTCCATTAGTCATAATCGACAATAGTCGAGAAAGAAGCCAAAAAAACAACAGACAACATCAAAAAGCATACAAATGTATGTGCAAAAGCAGTAAGATAAAGAGAAGTACAAAAAAAATATGTATAAAATGCCATTGCACAACTGCAAACAATTAACATTACAACAACTGCAGAGTGCTAAAGCTAACAAAGTCATAAAGTCCGACCCTCCCACCGCCGCCCCCTTCAACATTTTTCCGCTTAATGCAATTTGAAGTTTGTTTGGAAATTATTATTAAATGGCGGAGAGCAGAGAAAACTTTACGGGGTAAAAGCCAACAAATTCAAATGGTCGGTAAATTGTGGGCGAACAGCGACGATGGCCAGAAAGCGGTCCAAAAAGAGCGAGCGAGCGAGCGAGAGGGAGAGAAAGTCCAGAAAGCGTGGAAGACTGAACGGCAATAATCACTTTGAAATTACGGTATAACACAAAAAAAAAAATTGCTTTTGCGGTAGAAGTCAAAGCCTTAGCTTTCCGAACATTAGCCATTGCCCCCCGGCTGTCTCATATTAATTAATAAACATTTCTGTAGCTAATTTTAGGAATTTGTTGGCCGCTGTTTGAGCCGAAGATCCACTTAACTCCGAAATACTTATTGAACAACTTGCTTTTCTGACGCAGTCTCAAAACGAGAATTGGGCAATATTTAAATAACATGAAATGGCCGAAAAATTATTATTGTCGTTTGAAGAATTTTTGGATTAAATACCAATCATTTTAAATTTTGTTTAAGGGTTTTTAATAAGTTTTGTTCGAAATAAAAAACCATGATTTTGAAAAAACAAAAGCCGCACAAACTCAAATATTTTGTTAATGTCAGGGTGCTGTAACCCCTTAAACAAAGGCCTATGAAGTTTTTTCTAGAAGGCTTTTTGGACATTTTATGTTTCCATTTCCCAGACACATTATAAAATAATAATATTTGCTTTTCACTGATCTCTCTTTGTTTTTCTGTGATTCTTCTGCAGTCGCCAAAAAAATTGCGCAAAAGCCGATCTTTTTGTTGCATGAGAGGCTGTGAAAGACTGGAAGAAGAAACAGCAGCAAAAAAAAACAAAAAAATTAAACACGAAATAAAATTAAATTCATGAACGAAAACGTAAGCAAAGCCGAGACAGCGACGAAGCAAACGGACAAAGAAGACGCGGAACACCAAAAGGGGACCCCAAAAAAAAGTATGAAAAAAAAAAACAACAAAAAACGCACCAACACACACACTCTGAGCAAGTGACAAGAGAGGAGAGGGTGAATCGTTTCTTGTGGGTGAGCACAAGGAGATGGAGTGCTCCAAAATACAAAAATATCCAAACCCAGAGGTGGGTGTTCAATGTTTATCGGGTTTTTGCACTATTTTCCGAAACAATTTGAGCAATTTTGCATAGCGACAGCAACAACAAAGACCCGCACACAGTAGTAGTAGCAGCAGTAACGATAACGGTGAAGACGAAGACGAAGACGACGCGGCGCATGCGCGACACGTTTCACATTCACTCTCGTCGGCATTCGCTCACCAGCACACACGTAGCGTAGCGGGCGGAGGGAGGCGGAGAGCGGCGAGCGGGGCTCCACAACACGTCTGCAGCGGCCAAGAGTTCGGTTAAAACTGTGGAGCTCAGCTGGGGACCCTCGGAATTAGAGTTTCAATCGGTTAGCTATGCACCATGGGCCATTTGACCTGATTTTGTCTTATAAATAACTTATAAACAAAGCAACATTCTTGGGTTTTGTGTTTAGGATTATCTTAACAGTTAGCAAACATTTTTTACAAAAATAAAGTAAACAGGCACACACAGATATTCAAAAATATTCATTGCAACCAATTTAAAATATTTAGTTGAGTTCTGCAACGCCTAAAAACGAGGTTTTCTTTTATTTCTGGTGTTATGTAAATATTAACAAAATAACAGAAAATTTGCACAAAAAAATATGTCAAAGTAGTTTTATTAGTTCTTTTATTTTTATTGAAATATATTTAAAAAAAAATCTACACTTTTTTGATTTGAAAGTTGCAAGCAAAATCTATTTTTTGACCACAAAAAGTTCTCAAATTACCCACAGTGCAATGGAACCGGTTATAAAGACTCTCCTGCCTAGCTCCCTCCCTCTCTTTGCTCCATTTCGCTTTGGCTCACGGGATTGGGATCTTGGGATCCAATAGTACCACCATGTCCGCCTGGAAATGAGTTCCGTCATATTTGACGTGACAACGTGTCGTATTAATCATTCATTCCCGTCTCTCTGGCCCTTTCTCTCGCCGCATAGCGGGAGTTTCCCAGCCTGGCGGATGCACTACAACCGTTTGGCAGTGAGAGAGATCGGTTACTTACCACTCGCTCTTGCGGTTAATTGAGTGGTAAAAACCGGCACCCATGCGGAGAAGAGTTCCTGTTTGCGACGTGAGAGATGCTAGCTTCTTAAAGTCGTGTGAATGGGCAAAAGAGTATTACCACACTCTATTTGATTACACCGAATTTGCATACTAATTGGAGTGGCATAAAACCTATCTGATGGCTGTTCGGTATTTATAAAGTGGAACTTGTGTTTATTGACACCAGGCTTTTTATGGAACATAACTTTTTTTTTTGCAAAAAGTAAAGAAATTAGCTTATTGATGATCGATAGTACGACCTTCTCTAATTTTAAGTTAATATCACTTGACATATCACAAATAAAAGTCTAAAATATTATATTTTTTCAATGTTTTTTTTAAGTTAGAGCTTGTTTTAAATCAACCCACAACCTACATTAATACATTACTAATTTTTGTTTGTATTTAAAGCACCGTAAAAATACCTCATAATTTTTTTGATGGTAAAATCTTTTGAGAGTAAAGAACTATTTTGATTGCAGAGACTTCTAAAACCACACTAATAAATTTTAACTTCATTGATACAAATTTACAAAAACCCATAGGGCAAAGCTCAAGTTGTTGCAGCCTTAAATCATTCACTGATTCAATTTTAAAACATTTATCTATTGTTTAGTGGCAATATTTTATGTCAAGTTTCCAATGAGTATGTCGACAGCTCACTTACCTTTCGTCTCGCCTTTTTTGTGGCCCCTTACCAGTCTCTTCGATCTTTGTTCGGATGTCAGTCAATAGTCAATAGTCAGAAGTCGTCATATGTGGCTCTACAAACTGCAGCTGTGCACATTAAAATCAATTAAGATTCTTATTTATCTTCGATTTGAGCCGAGCTTAACAAGTGCAGCCAGGCATTTAGCAGAACGGGCTCATCCATAAATATTTATTATTGCAAGACGGATCGAAGCTTACTTTTAGCACGCATGGAAAAACAAAAAAAACACATATTTCTAACATTTAAGTGCACTTTAAATGAATTACGGGGGAGAACAAAAAATGCATCGAACATTTCATGCTCAATTGTCATTAAAAAATCGCAAAAATGTATTGGAAACACACAAACAGCATAAGTTGAGAACTCGAAACTCCAAAGCAATTCGGTTAGATAAGTAATTAAATTAATTAATTTTTATGTGCTGCCGATTGTCGTTGAGTCTTGATTTATCTGTGCGTGCAATGAGGCAACTTGTAAATGATTTTTTCGCGATGAGGCCTTGACAAGGGAACATTTTGAAGTTGACTAACTTAACTCGATTAGTATCTGCAGCTGTGGGCTGTTTATTGATTCAAAGTTGACAATTAACTTTTTAACGTGCCATAATTTCAAATAAAAGCTAAGAGCTAGCATACAACATTTTCAATACATGAATAAAACCCTTCACCTTTATTGTAATATATTGTTAAATCAAAGTGCCCTTCATGGGTTAAGCTATTAAATTAAGTCAATCTTTTTATAGCCACAAATTCTCAAACCTAAAAATAAACTACAATTGTTGTATGCCTCAATTCAATTAAAGTCCAGAATCAAAATGTCGAAAACCCTCTTGAAGATTTAATGGTACTACCAAGCCCAAAACACTTTCGGCCTCAACAGCAATTACGTGTTCTAAACAAGCTCTCAAAAAACTCCACAACAATCTACGCACACAGAACACAAAAAGCTAAAAAAAACAAAAAAAAAAAGATATCGCATTCCCGGGCTTTGTGTCTTGGCCACAAAAAAAAAGTGAAGGGTTAAAAAAAAGTGTTCATGTGAAATGGCCTGCAAATATTTGGAGCCACATTAATAATTAATTTATCTTGCTCAGCAAATAAAATTCAAAATAACAACAATAAATGTTAAATGGTTTAACAACTTTCACGGCAAACGCAAAAATGCCGAAAAAACCCATGCGGCTAACAATTTATGAGTAAGGCACGGCTACGCATAGCTGAGTAATTGATTTCTTACAGCTTGGATTTCGATACAATTTCAATTTCAGCTTCGAGAAATATCAATTTTAATGGCTTGCAAATCGAGAGCGAGTGATCGAAGGTCAGGCAATGCGACTCGACACATACAACGCACAATGCGGCCGAATAAGAAAAAAAAGTAATAATAATAATCGGACAGGTGACAATAACAAGAGCAGCAGCAAAAACATCCAACCTGAGCCCCTTGTGAAGCTTGTGTCGGCCCACAAAATGGAACACGCGCCATTGAAATCGACAACTTATACTATGTTTATGCGAGGTATATCATAAACTCATGAATACATGAAATCAAACAGGACTTACGTTTATGCGACACAGACGAGTTCATAAAGTGATGTTGCACAGAGCTCAGATATGTAAAAGTGGGTAAAATTTTTTGATTATTGATAAATTAACAATATGATAAAAATAATATTTTCATTTAATTGTTACTTGTTAAATTAACAGTAAAAGTAAATGTTTATTTAAACTTTTGATCAACTTTTTGGGGCAAAAGAAATTTTTCTCTTTGGCTCACAATTTTATGAACTGACACAGAATTTAAAGTCAACTTTTGTAAGCAAGCGAATTCATGAAACAGTGTTTTAACACGTACACTTTGTTTGCAATTTCATAAATTGATTACATAAAAAGGGCTCCGCATAAACACAGACTTAGATTTGCAGCACCAACAGAAATCGGTGTAAGTCAAAGTTAAGGCACAACGCATTAAGCATACGCACCGTGTGACGGCCGTTTTGGAGAACGGAGAAACATTGAGCTTGGGCAAATAAGTAAACTGAATTAACTAGTAGGTTGCTACTGCAACTAGTAGCTGTGTTAGCTCAGCTTGTTAGCAAATATGTAGTTTCAGTGCGGAGTTGGTAGGTCTCACAAATTAAGTGGATTTTCCACTAATTGGATTCTTTGATCTGACTTTGGATTGGATTGGAACGTGCATGGCGAATCAACAAACAAAAAACCATTAAGGGTTTGAACTAAATCTGGTTTAAAAAAGGTACTAAATTGTGGTTGCAATTATAACGAAATCGATTTTGGTTTGGCTATTTCAATGTTACGAAAAATATGGAAATAAAATACAAAAATAGACCGCAATCTTATGTACCTAAATCTGTAAAACCTGTAGAATATTTCACGCTTTTGAAATATTTATAACCTAAAAAAGTTATCAAGAATGTCTTAAAAACCTATTGAAAAAACTGTTTAGTAAAATAAACAAAGAGAATAGACTGCAATCATTCTTTGGACTTAACTCGGTGCTATAGTATCCATAGCATTGCAATAAAGTGCAAACAAAAATACTTAAAGCAAAAAACATACTTTAAGATTGTAAATCGGACTCAAATCTGCATCAAATTAAGAATACAAAACGCAGAAATAATTCCCACAGTCACTCTGAATCAACATAATAAACGATTAAGAGCCAAATGAGTCCGAAATGTTGACTCCAAGTCCGAACCCATCCCATATCCATAGCACTGCACTGAAGTGCGATTCCAAGGTGCACTTGTGGCCCACTCCCAGCTCCAACTAAGCGCCCTGTTTGCACAGTTGTAGTCGGAGAATTCGTTTCCTCAATAGAGCTTTGCTCTTATGTTCAATTACTTGTATTAACCCATTAACACACTGAGCTCATGTCTAACTATAAGCCCAGCCGGCACAATGACACAATGTAAGTAAATCAACAGCAACAAAAATTAAATTAAACAAGTTCCCTTTCACTTGCATCTCATATTAACGAGCGATGTTTCGCGTATCCAATCGATGATATTTCTAATGCAATTTTACCATAAAAGCCGGCTTCTCACAAAAATAAACATCTCAATCTCCAAAGGCATTTCAAACCCCCGGATTTCAAAACTCGGGGAGGAAAGAGACGAAATGCCAACTGACACACAACGAGCATGCGTACGTGATTTTGGATTTAATTAACTTTAAGCTTGGCAACAGCACAGCTGGTAAATGTAGGTTTCTGTTGGGTAAACTGAAGCAGGTGAGAAGCGGCTTTGAGGTGAGACAGAGGCATTGACTTTGGTAATGAAAACCAGCCTAGTCCACTGCTGTTCAGTCGGTCAGCCCTTCATGCAAGAATGAACCTACTGAGGGATATCCAGGTAATATTTACCAAGTTAAAGCCTTTGTCTGGCTGCCTAAGTCCCTCAGTAACCGCCACTTTAACTATGTGTAGCTGCAAAGTGTTAATTAAATACCCGTAGAATTTTGCAAGGTCAGTGCAATAAATTACAAAAAAAAAAATATATATATTTTACAGACCATGTGCCATCCACTTAATACCATTTGCGGATTATTACCACAGCACCGTAAAAACAGTGGATTAAAAATTTACAAAATGGTGATCAGTGAAGACCCTATAGTGATTGCAGTGAATTTAAGATTTTAAAATATACACTGCAGAGTTTCTTTTTTATAAACTCCTTACTAACAAAATTTATAGCATATTGCAAATTAATTTACATTTAAAGGAATTTTTCTAAAAAGGTTTTAATACAAACAAATTGTTTTTAAAGGAAGTGTATAATCAATGCTGTTATAGAACGCTGGAAATGTCATTTTATGTGAGCTCGTGCTGCGGCATTTGATCAACGGACTTTTACGGGACTATTAGTCTTCAAGTGTGGGAAGATCTTAGACAAGCGGTTTACTTTAAAGAAAGTACCATTCTAAAAAACAATAAAAAGAATACTTGTAAATCTTTTATCGTTTAAAGTCATGAAAAATTTAATATTACGTTAGAAGTTTTAAAACAATTCTTTTTTTTCTGTAGATTTTAAATTAACGCATTAAATCTAATTATAGTTTATAAAGGTACTGAAAGAAGTGTGCACGCCCTTAAATAATTTAGATAGATTTATTGATACTGATAACTTTATAACAGCGCCATTTTTTGTGTGCGGCCATTTTTATATTTGTTGCAACATGCCTATAAGTATGCCACAGTTTTCATGTACTTAAAACTTGTGTAAAATGTTGCTCACATGGTTTTTACACACCTGTTTAATTTATTTAAGATCATGGAGCACATTCCTTTAAATATTATATGTACAACTATATTTGATTTTAAAATAAAGAAAACAGTTTATTTAAATTAATTAGTTAGCCAAATTGCACATTTTAAATGTAATATGAGTATAAATATGAACACATATTTACCTAAAATTTAAAAGCTCTTTAAGAAAATGTAAACAGCAAGTAAGACAAAAAGTCTTAATCATTGATCTTAAACTTAAAAATATATATTTACAATTCAGTTATAAATTTGGGGACTTGCAACTTTACATCTTTACATCTTAGCATTAACATTACATTAACATAAAACGACGATTCTGCATAAAAACAAACAACATTTTATAGTAGTAGCAACGATTTGAAACCGGTAACTTGTTTCCTAGTTATTATTAAATTATTTCATATCACATGTTAAAAATTATAATAGCTTAAATAGGTATAAAACTAGATATCTAAAAATTCTCAGGCCTCTCGGACATTTGTAGCAAGTCTTTTATATTAGAGTTATCTTCCAAAGGAAATCGGCTCGTCAAATCTTCCAAAGTTAATTGATTCCTTTGATTTGTATCCCAAATCTGGTTGTGATTAAAAACTTTAAGATGATAAATAAGAAACTCATAGAGGAACATGCGTTCACGACTGGCATAGTGAAAGGCCACAGAATAATTGGAGCAGCATTGCAGTCCCTAAAAATAATAAGAACAAGTGTTAAAAAATTTTAAACAAATAATTAATAAACAATTTTAAGACTCACAGTTTCCACTCGCGGCACACTCATCAGTCGCAACCATTCTGGAATAGATGAATTCGCATCCGCCAGATAGTTTTCCAGATCCAACGGCATAAACTTTGGCTTGGTGTCCCCATCCAAAGATTGTGCTGAGTCAACGAAGTGAACTCCCACATTTTGCAGGCATATTCCCATGTAAAAGTCCTCGATGCCCATCTTCTTGGGCTGAGGACAAATCACCTCAGATTCATAGGCTTGGGTCACGAATCTCTCCAGGGCCTGACGACTCAAAATATATGAAGCTCCTCCGGACATATAACTCTAGAAAAAAAAAAACAGCATTTTATTTGCGTTTATCTCAAAATTATAGATCATAAACTTTGCGCCTAATATATCCCACGAGTTGTTTAAATTTCCCAAACCTGTCCC
This sequence comes from Drosophila oshimai, assembly GCA_018150695.1. Taxonomy (NCBI): domain Eukaryota; kingdom Metazoa; phylum Arthropoda; class Insecta; order Diptera; family Drosophilidae; genus Drosophila; species Drosophila oshimai. The sequence continues at coordinate 1,420,165 of JAECWM010000048.1, read as the reverse complement.
CTCCCATAAAAAAATGTTAATGTTGAAGCATGAATATTCACTTCAAAGGCCCGAAATTTATTTCGAACTTTAGTAACGGTGTGCGGTTTTTAACATATAGCACCCAACAAAATCAAGACGTATTTAATCCTCTTTTGGAGGTCGCTCAGCAGGGAATTATGTGTCAAAATACGCATCAAATTCAAATGTGAACAAGCAAAGCTAACAAATTAATAGTAGTGAATTTACCGAATTGTCACATTTGACTTAGGATTATGACAACTAATTTTTGCTGTAGTGATGACAATTGAAAAGTTTATTAAAAATGGGCAATTTAAGATGACTGAGGTTAACATTAAAACGGTACAACTTAAACTTAATTACATTCTAGAGTTTTTAAAAGAAAACAATACCAATGTAAATAAAACAAAAGAATAAAATGGATTTTTTATTGGAAATAATAAAAAAAGCCATAAACATTTTAAGTTCAACACTCAAAAAAATAACTTCCCTTAAATTTAATAATTTAGCATAAAGTGAAATATAAAAAAAAATAATTATATTCTAAAAAGGTAGAAATTATTTTGGAACGTAAAAAATATTAAATAAATCAAATAAATCCATTTACATTGTAAATTTTTAAAAATCACACATTTTTCTGAGTGCATCAAACACCGAACAAAATAAATGTATAATTTATAGGAGCATGCAAATATGTTAATTGGCCGAAAAGCGAAGATCTCCAAATTCCATTCAAAAACATAAAGCAAAATGCCAGGTAACATTAAACACATTCAGGTAAATAATCACAACAATCAATCACAAATCATTATAACATTTACGATGCATTAGGAATAATCAGCCTGCGATAAACTCTGTACAAAGTGTGAGAGACGCAGAAGCCAAAAACAAAGAAAATATTTGAATGTCTCAGTTTTTGGCCAACCAGATGCTGGCCCTCCATAATTCATTTGTTTATTTATGTGCAGACAAAATGTACTTGGTCTCCGACGAAAAATGATTGCCTAACTCTTGGAAATGTCAAAAGGCGAAATAAATCTTCGAGAAGGCGCGGCTGTGAAAGATGCGTGACCTCAGGTGAGGCACGGCCATTTGTCTGTGCAACTTCGTTAGTTAATGCGAATTTAATTTCTTATTGTCCGATTGATCTATGCACACGGAAAACCCGAAGACAGGAAGCTTTTGACCAGTCAAGATCTTGGCTGTGTTCTGTATGATATCACCTTACCAATAATAGATTTAATTTCTGTTTACCAGCGGACAATGCACCATAAATCGCGTTTAATTATTTTGAGATTACACACACAAAAGGTGACCGGTTATTCGGGTAAAAAACATTAAGTGATTAGCACCAAATATCGTAAACAAAATATAAGAAATTTCTAAGAGTTTTTTTGTTTCATTTCATTTAGATAACAAAGAATAAAGGATAGCATTTAATGAGAATTTAAAACAATTTTTTTTTAAACCATATTAAATAACATATTTTAGGGGCAGCTAGTGACTCATGTCATAAATTTTTGTTTTACTGCTTTATTGACATATTCAAACTATTTTCGCCTGGAGCTTGACTGCTCATCTCGGAAGGCATTATTCAAAAACCCCAAAAATTGAAATTCAACTCCCAGTTCCGAATAAAAATTAGAAATTCAAATTAGCTTAACAAGCGGGCGACAATAACATGGAAGATGAGCAGTTAATTAGAAGTTAATACCAGCGATCAACTCGATCACTTGCCAAATAAATTATGAGCACTGAGAAAAAGTCGAAGTTCTTTCATTTATTCCTTATTTTTAATCCCAAACCGGGTTCCACATTATTAGCTAAAAGCCCTTAAATAATTTAACTGCTCTAAAAATATAATATTTTAAGCCTATTTAAATATTTCAGTCGTTGATTATTTATTTATTTATTGATTTCAATTTAATAATTAAAAAAAAAAAATAAATGGTCTATATTTCGTTGGGCAAAATTAAACTCAATGATATGTCATCAATCATTAATATCAATCATTTACTCAAACATGAGCATTAAGGCGGAAGTTAAGGTGGAAATTATGTTATCCGTTTATCACTCACCACATTATATCGCGACATCTTATAGCCAAAGTATACAGGCGTATCCGGATCGAAACCGCTTAGCAGGTGCTGCAGATTCTCCATGATCACATAACTGCGAATTGGTAAGGTCAGGAAATTCCAGGAATAACTCTGGATCCACTTACGTGTCGTCATCTGCCTTGAGGAACCAATCGTAATCGTGTCCAAAATGTTCCCAAAGGTAACGGAATCCCTCGCGGGTTTTATTCCACAAGTCTTCGTAACCACCATTGTTGTAGTCAACCACCTGGACCACTCCCAGTGGTTCGTAATCCTCGCTGCTGGCGAAGATTAGGTGGCTGCACCGTTTTCCCCAGGTATCGTGGACAGTTCTAGCCAAGCTGTCCACGTTTTCCGGACAGGTGAGCACCATGCACAGTATCCGGGCAGGTGGAATCTCCTCGATCTTGACCGTGGCACTGGACATGGTCGAGGAACTGCTCCAGCAGGGCGACACCCTGCTCACGTCGTAAATGTAAATGAGGAGCACGAAGGCGAAGACGAATCCACCCATGAAACCCGTCACCAGATGCAGCTGAGTCCGCATCTTAATCTTGGCCGTCATTCTGCGCAAAACGTTGTGTTCTTCGCGACGTTCGATTCCCGATTACCGACAACTAACCGTTTGTTTTGACCAGACGGGACGGCAATCAGCCAAAATCAGTTGGCCAGCCAACCGGTTTGATTTGTTTTGTTATCAAAGACATCAAGCTTCTGCGATTCGGTGGGAGATTAGAGATACCCATTTAACTAACGTGAAATTCTATATGAATTTTGTTAGGTAAAGAACAATGTTTTTAATCAAGCGTATTCAGCTTGACAACATAATATTGAAGGAATATAATACTTGGTGCATATTCATTATTAAAACTATTGAAGCTTTTTAAAAATATGACTCAAATGCTTTTATATCTTAATTAGATCTATAACTTTAAAAGCAAGCATCACGCAAACTATATCATAATGTGTTAATAAAAATATAATTGAAGTAAAACAATTATCATATTTAGAACTATCACACTTTTGTTTTTAGACATGCAAGTCTCTTTCTTTTGTTCTGGTTGCAGAATATTTTTAATATAATTTACATGCAATTAAAAATTACACTACGCTTTTTCGATCTTAGTTTCAGTTAAAGAAAGTTTTTTCGAAATAATTAAAATGAAATTTATTAAAACTATAAATACTCTTAGTTGTGTTTTCCTAGTTTCTATAAAAATTTGGCTTTAAAACTATTTAAGTTTTAATTTTAAGAACATTAAAATGCTTTTTTTTAATCACGCTGCTAAATATTCACTTTGTTATGTTCGGACCAAAATTAACTTTTTAAAGAACACTCAGTATAATAATATAGTTTTAATTTAGAACAGAATCCAGTCATTCATTTCTCCTTATTGCAAAATTTTGGCCCAGTTCTTATTTTATTTATAACTCTAATATGTAGGTGTCTCGCCTATCAACTTCGTCTACGCTTACGCAGCATAAAAATGGTCACCAAATGAAATCGAAAGTGTTACCAACACATTGTATTGCCTTTGGACAATGGTAAATCGATCAATTGAGGCGCATGACATTGTATAACGGCTCTCATTGGGTAATAAACTGCAATTGGGATGAAGTATAAAAACTCCGAGTTGCTTCAATTATGACATCAGTTACCTGACAATTTGTAGAGCAAACGCACGGAAGGAAGATCCAAACGATTTGAGATGGCAGCTAAGGTGAGTTGTGATGGATCCTAAATCTTACATTTGTGAGAAAACCACACAACGAACATGGATTTTTATATTATTTATATAGAAGGCATTTTTAAGAGCTCAGGATGCAGGGATCAAAAAGGATATACTCATTTAATATATTATTAAAGTAATGCAACACTTATTCAAGAAGGCTTTTAAAATGCGAACTAAACAAAAACTTTGCATTTAAAGAAAATATTTTTTTAGAAATATTGAAATGTTGAAAGAGAGCTAATACATCTAGATGGATAAAATTATAAATATATATAAGTATAAAATAGTTTACGAAAGTTGTCATTCAAATCATGTCCTTAAAAGATTTATATTCCAAATAGAATAAAATATATTTGATAAATAATATATCACACTGATATTTGCAGTTCTTCGTCCTGCTGTCACTGGCTTTATTCGCCGCTGGCCAAGCGGAATACAACTACAACGAAAAGTCGGGAGCTCCGGTCAACTCCCAGGAGCGAAGTGCGTCCAGTTCGGGTGAGGATTTCCTCAGCGACTATCACACGCCCAGCAACAATGCCTTGAACTCGGAGGCCACTCCCGATGGCTATGACTATGTGGCTCCCAGCAGGAATCAGTTTGCCGCTGGCAGTCGGACTGCTAGTGCCCAGGCCTCGAATCTGCTCCAGAATGCAGCAAGTGCCGCAAATGCTGCCTCCGTTTTGCTGCCCTCTCCGCTGCCTGTGCTGCGTCAACAACAAGAGTCCGTGGAGGTCCTTCCCGCCCAGCGTCAGGAGGAGTCTGTGGAGGTCCATCCCGTCCAGCATCAGGAGCCAGAGGTCTTCCCGCCAGCCAGCTACAGTTTCAACTATGCGGTGAACGATGAGACCACCGGAGACATCAAGGAGCACAGCGAGACCCGTGATGGATATGCGGTGCGTGGCTTCTACAGCGTCGTGGATCCCGATGGTTACAAGAGGACTGTGACCTACACGGCGGATGATGTCCATGGCTTCAATGCGGTGGTGAACCGAGTTCCCTATGCCCTGAAGGCTGTGGTTGTTCCAGTTGCCCAGGTGTCGCAGCCCACTCCTTTCGTCGCCTTGGATGAGCGCTCCAAGACCGAGGACATCAACCGATCAGCTGGCCTGGAATCTGACTTCAGATCAGGTTCTAATTCGGGTTCTTCCTCGGGATCTGCGTCCAATTCCGGCTCCAACTCCGGGGTGACCAACACCTTCGCTGAGGATAGCTATGCTAATGCCCCACGTGGACTCGACTCCTCCGGTGGTCCCTATGCCTGAGTCCTGCTGCTCTGCTACGCACTTCTTGTATATTCCTTCATTGTGCTTCATCTACTACTAGTTTTTTATTAAATAAATACACAACTTTGATCATAACAATTTTCTTCATTGTCCATTATTTTTAAATAACAAATAAAACACTTTTGTCACTAATATTTATGGTACTTTGATCACTATTACTTCTCAAAGGTGTTGCCTATTTTCGGGCTTATAAAGATGAACTGAAGCTTTGCAAAGCTTTCCCTTGGCATTTCAACAAAAGGCAAAAACAGGCTGTATTGCGGAATAACACTTGTTAAGTAATTAAGGTGCAAGAGCCATATGTTCCCGCCTGTTAAGGAGGTAACCCACATGGTTTTACCAATTACATTGCATCAATGAGGAAAAATATCAAAGGTCAAAGCATGACAAAGCAAATCTATGGGATTTATTAGCATAATATATTTGTACACAAATTAAACTTACTCACCATCATCCTAGTCGACAACTTGTATTAAAAATAATATTAATTTTCATAAACAAATAACTTTTTAGTCTAATCAATTCGAACAGTTCAACTTGATTTCGTTTATAAATTTTTATAATTGATAAGGCTTTTGCATATTATTTTGGTAATATATGAATTAAAAGGAATCAATAAAATAAATTTTTTAATTATTCCATTTTTTTTGTTATAAGTTCTTCTAATAAAATATTTGTTCAAATAAAAACAAATTTAATGTCTTGAACACTCAACTATATTTTCTCTTTTAAATTCGTATGATATTTTTATATTTAACTACAAGTTCAATCGTTTATTGAGGCTATAAATAATATTATAACTAATTAATATATTATTAAATATTATGAACTACTTTATTTTATGTTAATAAATACAATAGGATTTTAATTTTGTAATTTTATTGGACATAGCCTGGGATTACATAAATTTACAAAATTTAACAGATTTTACTAAGGACATAATTCTTATAAAATAACCGTTAAATATCTGGCAACATTGTGGCTGAAGAAGCGTTAAGGTATTTCTTCAGCAACATTTGCGACGCGCCCATTTAAGCCGAGTCTGTCAACTGCCGGCAAAGCGCGAAGACGTCGTCGTTCGGTGCTTATTATATATTTTGTGTTTCTTTTTTTTCCTGGCTCTTTGTTTATTGTTGTTATTTTGAGCTTCAAGTCTCGTTCGAGCGCCGTTTATTTTTATCGCCTTTCCGCTGAGGAGACCCTCTGATTGAAATTCTGCGCCAGTGCCGGTGGAGTAAGCAACCGGAGGAAGCAACTCCAAAGTCACTTAATTGGAGCCAGCGATTCGAAGCGGGCCAAATTGTGAGATTGCAATGCAGTGAAAAAGCCTCTAAAAGCCCAAGAAATCGTCATTTACAACTAAGCAATTGCGAATCGAATTGAACTTAACCAAAATTGTGCCACTCATCGCCACCACACACACCTGCCCCGAAGGTCAACCGCATCTTTACAGGCTTTCGCCTCTGCGTCACTGCCTCAAGACTCAAGAATGTGTTAATTCGGTATTTCAACAACAAAAACCACGACTGCCTCTACAACGACTGCCGACGACACGAAATTTGCATAAAAAAGTAAACAAACGCGGCTCACAAAAAAAAAGAGCAACCGCGCTGAGAAAAAGTCCAAACAAAATCAGTTCCATATATCAATCCACTAGCTATGACCAAAATATAAAAAGATTATCTTAAACAAATGTTAAATATATTTATTGAATGTTATTAAGATAACACTACTTATTTTTATTTGATTGTTTTACCATGAAGAAGGCTTGTTGTTGGAAATAAAAAATGTAATTAATTAATGTTTAAAATCATGTGATATTATTCAAATATTTTTGTATACAAAACAGTCATAACTTTAATTTAAATGTTCTTTGAAATCATGTGATAAAATCTAGTAATTATTGTATCACAACCGTTATAATTTTACCTTAAATGTTTCTTTAATGTACAAATTAAATTTTTAAGCACGTTTCAGAGCCAACAAAAAAATAATTACTGTAATTTTTTAATAGTACAAGAAAAAGTCTTCAAGGTTTCCTAACCTATAATAATTTATCGATTTAAACATAAGGTTTTTATGAATGCAAATGGTAAGTGGATATGCTACTGATATGTGCTATTTTAATAACAAAAATATTAACGTATTTACCATTTTGTTTTTATATTTCTTGTATTAGCCAGGGGAAATAAATAAAAATGATGCAAAGAAAACGTTTGGAGCTGCTCCTGATGCTTCTCATTGGACTGGCTTGGGGAATTCTATTATCAGAGTTAATGCGAAGGAAATATCCCGATGGTCATAAAACAGAGAGCAGTGGTTACTTTCCAAGCAGCCGCAGAAGTAGTCCATATCCCATGGTACCTTCCACTATCTCCAGTCCCCGCAAAAGCAGAGAGGTTATGGATTACAATTCCTTCAATGAACCCCGCATTCTGTGCATGGTGCTAACCAGTCCAAAAAATCACCAAAGCCGAGCCATCCACATCCAGCGCACTTGGGGAACTCGCTGCAATAAGCTGATCTTCATGAGCACCCAGCCGAACGAGGCACTGGGTGCAGTGGCTCTCAATGTGAGGGAGGGCTATTCGAACCTTTGGCCCAAGACACGGGCTTCACTGGAGCATATCTACAAGCATTATTTTGAGGAATACGATTGGTTCCTAAAGGCTGACGATGACACGTAAGACCCATAAATAAAATTTAAAAAATATTTTGTAATTAAAATTATTCTTCTTTTATTTCAGATATGTTGTAATGGAGAACCTACGAGCTTTTCTATATGGTTACAGTTCAAAAATGCCACTTTATTTTGGCGAGTTTCGTGAACATGAAAAACAGGTATTATTAATAATGTAATTTTATTTATTTCTGTGTGAAATTATTTAAAAATCTAATGTTACATTTGAGCTTTTTTTGAAGAACTTCTCATAAAAAAAATTTCAAAGAACCTACGTTTAAAGAGTATCGAGGATCTGAAAACTTGATTTATAATTTCTTCCTATTTATTAATATCAAACTTCAAATATTCTCTTTGTTTTAGGGATACACTTTGGGAGGAGCGGGATATGTTCTGAGCAAGGCTGCCCTGGAAAAAATCATAAAGTTGGGCTTTAAAAATGGCAGCATCTGCAGCAATAGGAACTATGGATACGAGGACGTGGAGCTCACACGATGTCTGCAGGCGGTGGGTGTTTTATCTGGAGATTCCCGGGATGAGCACGGATTAGCCCGCTTTATACCCTTTTCGCCACTTAACTGGACTCCAGAGGGATTTAACACATCCTCCAATGTAAGTTAAACTACATAGAAATACTTAAATACAATAATATCATAATTTAAATAAATTCATAATTTAAATCCTTGTAGACTAAAAACGATTGCTGCTCGAATTCTGCATTCTTATTCCACTACAACAATGCCAAGGAGTTTTACACGCTGGACTATATTCTTTATAAGTTAAGAGCTTTTGGCATAACCAAAGGTCAGGATCATATGCCTGTAAATAATCCCATTTTGGATGCTATGCAATCATGGAGCACTCTTCAGACTAAAAAAATGGTGCCAGAAGTAAAAGTCACAAAGCCAAAAGCCAAAGCAAAAGACTAAGTTGATTATTGAAAAATTTAATTTTAAATTGAAAAATATGCCAAAGAGTAAAACCAAGATATCGTAAATGGTTAATCTAAAACTGCTCCTTGAATTAAGTCATTGAAATGTAAATAAGTAAAGTTTTTCCTGTGTTTAAGTTTTGATTCAATTAACTTAATTATTATTTCGTTATTTTTTGGATTAAAATAAGTAAGATTAAATTCTAAAAGCATTATACACTAAACTGTGTTTTTCATAATCTATTTCTTCTTGAAGTCCTTGATGGAGGATGCCCTGTAATAAGTCCATATGGTCGTGCTTTATACAATACAGTTTCCAGAAATTGCATTTCATAAGGCGACACATTGTGCATTGAAATTGTATAAGTTGAACAACATTCCATTCCCTGAGATTTAAGAAGAAATTAATATGGAATATATAAATAATTTAAAATATACCTAAATACATTTTTTTTAAGACCTTTTAACTGTATTAAAATATTATTTAAGGGTTAAGAAATAAGAACAATTGTTCGTAGTAAGTAAACAAATTTTCTTACCGTCGCAGCTTTGTGGTAAAGATAATCATTCAGCCAAAAATCATCTTTATCACGATTTGGTATAAGAAAATGATCCAGAGAGAGCGAAAAGAACCGATGACGTCCATAGATGTCCCTAGAATCGCCAGATGTCACATTCAAAATGCGTAAACACTTTCCCATCTGAAAGTCTTCAGTTCCCTGATCACCTGGATGGCATTTCTTAGCTGCTTTTTTAACCAACAGCCTCACAGCCTTTTTGCTCAGTACATAGCCAGCGCCTCCGGACATATAGACATTGGAGCCCAACTGGAATGCGGATCCAAAATAAATCGGATTATCCGGTGAATAGGAGCTTAGTAAGTGACGCATATTCTCCAACACAGCATAGGTATCGTCATCAGCCTTATAGAACCAGTCCGCCTCATGGCCATAATGCCTGTAGGCATGGCCAAAAGCGGCCTTTGTCTTGCCCCACAATTTACTGCGCGTGTCGCTAATGTTGAGACCCACAATCTCCACTCCGGGTAAAATGGTTCTTGTGGAGCTGCCATAGTATATCACTCGATTGCAATGGCGACCCCAGGTCTCACTAATGGCTTTCACTCCGCTCATGTACTTTTTGGGCCAAGTCAACACCAGGCAGAGTATCCTTACCGACCGATACAAACTCCTGGCCAAGCGATCGTTGGGAGGTATTGAAGGTAGACTTATGGGGAAGTTGGATGAGATCAGTTCTGGCAAAGGATTTACATAGCCATAGGGTCGCAGGTGATAGAGCACAAACTCCAGGATATACATTTGCTCAACAACGCAATATGGATACAGGATAGCTCTACCAAAACAGCTTTCCCAGCTCTAAGGATAAAAAAAAAAACTTATCAGGTCACTCAAGTCATATGTAAAGCTAAAAAGTTAAGAAGATGTAGCCCTGAAGAATATTGTTGTATTGGGGTGCCACAGAAACCTCTCCAATCAAATTAGGTTGGAATTTACATGGAGAAGGGGTTGGTATTCGGTTGGAATTTGGTTGGTGTTCGGTTGGAATTTGGTTGGAACGGTTTCTGTGGCACCCCCGAATATTTTTCTTTGGAATTCTGTTTTAAGATTATCAACAAACTCACCTGGTTATTGTAAACGGATCGAAAGGCGCAGGGCCACAGCCAAAAGTTAAGGCGCAAACTAAAAGGAATCAACTCATCCGGAACATTGAAAGGCAGGAGGTCCTCACTGGGACCTCGTTCTAATCTCCTCAAGCACTCATTAAAGAAAATCTCATCTTCCAGACAATTTCTGGTGGCCAGCTGCTCCAAAGCCTCATTACTGAAGATGTAATCGCTGGTGGGGATCTGACCCACATGGGCATAAATATAAAAGGCATGCTGGGCACTTAAGTAAATCGACTCATTTGGTGAATAGTGGGCGAGCTTGTGGCGCAGATTCTCCATGATGACGTACGAGTCCAAGTAAACAACCAGCAGCCAGTCTAATTCGTTGTGGTACTCCTCATAAATCTGACGATATGCCTCCAGTAAAGTGTTCTCCCATAATCTAACGATGGTCATTCGATTGCAGCGACGACCCCAGCTATTTTCAATATGGTTAGCCTTCTGGGAACCCAACTTAAAGTCCGAGTGGTCCACATAAACTAGGCAGTGAACACGCACCTGCTCCGCAAGGAAGCTTTGCTATCCGATCATCGTCCCAATGCTGACTTCTTAGCCCAACTTCAAAGGGTCTGATCTTCTCCTTATATGGCTTGAGAATTAACTCTACCAGATCTGAAAAGCCAGTGGTGTGGTAAAATATCAACAACTCGAGTACAAATAACCAAAACATCGTTGACAGCATCAATACACGAAATATTCCCGAAAACCACATTTTTTATTGATTTTAATTAAATATGACAACTTTGTCACTATTTAAAAAAGTGACTTAGTTTAGGGTGAACTGTTAAATTAATAATTAATTCTACATATTAAAAAAGTATGACAAATTATGACTAACAAATAATGAACAAAATAAATTTGAAAGTAAAAAATTCCTATATTTTATTTACACAATCACATCATACACAGGAAACACCCTATAGGGTTTATTAAGTTCATCCTCTAGCTGATGGTCAATCCACGATTTCATTTCGGTGACATTTGTGTACAAGGCTGGTAAGTTTTCCTCTCCACACTTGACGCCGCTGTTGACAATTCCAACCAACTGATAACGAGTAGGGTGTCCGGGAATGGGACACATCAGTGGGGATCCTCCGTCACCTTTGCAGGAATCCTGATCTTTTTCACCTCCTGCACAGAGTACACTGGGGGGCAGCGTGAAATCTGGGAATAGGCTCTGACACAAAGTCCTGTCCACGATGGGCAGCTCAATTTTCTTTTGCTTGGAAGAGTAGTTGGTAGATCCGTAGGTGGGTTTACCCCAACCAGCGACTGTACACCTATACTGATCGAAAGACACCTCTTGAGTGGGCCAGCAGATGGTTCCAATGTGGGGTGACATATGAAAAGAGCCAGCCAGTATGATAAGAGCTATATTATTCGCAGTGCTGGGAGGATTAAAATCTGGATGCGGTATAATCCTGGCCACTTTTCGCGTGGCAACCGATTGGCTGAATAATTTTGTCAAGTCCCATGCACCAGCCACAACCAAAAAATCAGTCTCCGATCTGTTTCTCATCAAATGAGCAGCTGTTAGTACTGCATTTTCGGTGACCAGAGAGCCGGCTCCAAGGAATTCCGTATTTTCAACCCGTATGAAAGCCACAATCCAGGGAAACTCGCTGGGCATCGCCTGATCAACTGCAACTGAAGATTGGACATCTATGCCATTGGGATTACTTTGACCACAGTAATCAAGATCCTTAGCAGACAACTAAGATTCATAAACTAACTTTTAAAAAGATTTTAACACCCTCTTTTACAAGTACTTACCACTTGTGATTTATGACAACAGATTTCTGATCTCTGGCACATGGTTGCAGGAAATCTTGCATTTCTACAAAGTCCTTGAGGCACACACTCCATTTGGAAGCCACAAGGAGGTCCAGCCTCACTTACTACCCACAGAAGGCAACTTGAAATAATAACACTTCGCCACATTATAAGCTTGACGATTAAGCACCGAGTAATCTATGTTCAGAAAACACCGACATGTGAGTCCATATCAATTCTCAGAAGAAAGAAGACCGATAAGGGCAATCAGCTTTTTAGTATAACAAAAAAAAGTATAATAAATGCAGGTATACATATACATATGTGAAATAAAATAATTAAACACATTATAATTTATAATTTAATTCATTTAAATACTAAAAAAATAAATTTACTTATAAATATTTACTATATAAGAAAACATTAAGAAGAACGTGTGAGGTTTCAAATTTGTATTTGAATAATTTCTAAAATAGATTAAATAGATTGAAAGTGATTAACTTTATATATAGATTTTAGTTAGCTTTATAAATTTTAATTTCTCAATTAAATACCAAAAAATTTTAAATTTGTTTGATTATTTAACATACTTAACCAAGTTAAGATAAATATTACGTTCTTTATTAAATCAGTGCCGCCCATAAAACGATGACCTGAGTTACTAAGAAGCAAATGAATCTTCCGCCAGATGCTGATCAATCCAATCTCTGAACATGGCCACATTTACGTAGGTGGCTGGTACGTTTTCCTGCCCACACTCGAAGCCCCAGTTAACGATTCCAGCCTGCTCATAGCGATCCGGGTCGTCATCCATTTCACAAAACAAGGCAGATCCTCCGTCACCAGTGCAGGCATCCTTGTCCTTGACTCCGCCAGCACAAATGAGACTGTCGAGCAGCTGATAGTTTGCTCCCATCTTGGTCCGTCTCAACTGATCCTGGCACTCTTCTCTGTTGACCATGGGTAAATCAATTCTCTTTAAAATATTCGAAATGGGAGTAGCGGAGAAAGACAACTTTCCCCATCCTGCAACCGAGCAGTTCCTTTTGTCGAAGGACTTTTCCATACTAGGCAAACAGATGGTCCGGATGTGGGTTTTCACTTCGAACGGAGAACTGAGGTAAAGAAGCGCTATGTTGTTATCCCCTTTTTGGAAATCAAACCTTTCGTGTTGCACTATCCTGGCCACACGACGCTCCTCAAACGGGAAGTGTTCCCTGCTGGATGACAAGTCCCAATCGCCAGCTCGAACCACAATGTTTGCCTCAGACTTTCCCGCGAAAAGGTGAGCCACAGTTAGTACCACCTGTGGTGCAATCAGAGATCCACCTCCCAAGTATTCACCATTGTTGTAAAGAGCAATCACCCAGGGATATTGGCCAGTTTTTGATTGCTCCTTAGGAACCTGCTGCCTTGCATCTAAACCATTTGGATTGCTCAAGCCGCAGAGTTCATCTAAGGGTCCTCTTAGGGGAAGAACTGGGTTTGGTGGGTCATCGTGGGTTGGTGGTTCTACACTTTTTGGTGGCTCAACGTGGGTTTCAACAGGTTTGCATTGCAACCCAGCTAGTGGGACACTTCTTCCCTTTATCTTAAATTCAAAATAAATAAAATAAATAATAATAAATAAATAAATAATAATAAATAAATTTACCTCGGCTTCACAACATATTTCATAGTCATTGCATCGATAGCCTGTGTTGTAGAGATGTTGCGGAGGTGCCCTTCGTGAACATTGATTCGGAGGAACACATCCATATGGAGATGCGCAAGGATCGCCAGCTTCGCCATAAAATATGCAAATCAGCAGAAGAGTCCCTATAGCCCAGTACCGCGACATTGTTCACTTGAGGAGAAAAGTTTTCAATGACTGATTCGCTGATTTATTTTATACATCACAGAAGTCATTTGCTTATCAGTTGATTATTCCAAGAATAAATATTTCAAAAAATCGTATCAGTAAAGAGACAGTGATGACGTTAGGCGAGATAATTAAAAGTCTTCATAAAAATATTTAATACCAATTCCTAAAAATATAGCATTTCCGACTGGCATAAAGCCCATAACAAAAAATTGTGGTTATTACGGTTTTACAAGGTGTAGAATAAACTGTTTACTTTATTGTAATATAGAAATGTTTAAATGTTGAAAACAATACTTTAACCCAGATTTTGTATAGCACACTTGAAAGCATTATCTTCACTAAAGAGAATTCTTGGCCTCTCAAAAGACTTATTTAGCAGTTGAAACACAATTAAGCGTGCCTAATAGGTGTAACCATAAAAGCCCCCCAAATGGATTTAGAACAAAGCATTACATTTGCAAATATTCATATATGTAGATTCAGATCGAGTTTAGCACTTGTGAAGATGGAACCAAAGCAGTGCGTTTTTCAGGATCGAAACAGTTATCTTCAAAGGCAACCAGTTGCCCAATCATCGTCCCGTCCATTGCTCTTTCTGCTCCTTGGAATAGGCATAGGTTATCTGATCACCCAGGTTCTTTTGTGGCCCATCATAGACCTCAAATCTCATGGGAATCAAACTGGGAGAAGCCACCAGCTCGACATTGATTTGTTTGATGAAGTCCGCGTCCTGTGTTTTGTCTACACCAAGCCCATGAATCATAAGGAGGGAGCACAGGCCGTGCTCAAAACCTGGGGAAAAAGGTGCAACAAGCTTATCTTTTTCAGCAGCAGGACCGATCCCAATCTTCCTGGATCCGTTAAAGTGCCTGGTGCTAGCGCCAACTATCGAGAGTCGTGGATAAAAACAAAGAACTCCCTGAAGTACATCTATGATCACCACTTGGAAGAGGCGGACTGGTTTTTGGAAGCCGACGACGAGACTTATGTGGTGATGGAGAATCTGCGATATATGGTGTATCCGTACAGCCCAGAGATGGCTATATACTTCGGCTCTCCAGGAGCTGTGATGAGTCGTGCTGCTCTACGTCGCTTTGTGGAGGTGTCCCTGCCCAATCCTTCAAAGTGCGAGCACAAGGACTCAGGTCCCACGGAAGGAAGACTGAGGGAGTGCCTCGAAAATGCTCAAGTAATGGCAGGAAATTCCTACGATTCCCAGGGACGCAGACGAATGTATCTCGTAGAACCCCAGGCCAGATCCAATTTGTACCTTCGCTATGACTCCAAGTTCTGGTTCTGGAAATTTATTGTCGACAGGACCCAAGATGTAAGTTTGTGAACATCGAATCAAAATTATCCTAACATCTCCTTTATTTAAAGGGTATTTTTGCGTGGTCCAACTATGCAGTTTCGTTTCACTACGTCCAGAATCGCTATATGCACTGCTTTGAGTACATGATCTACAAATTGAGGGCTTTTGGACGGAAGCTTCCAGTCGAGACCTTGCCAGTTAAGTATAATCCAGCCAAGAAGAAAGTCCTTAAAGAAGCCAGAACTGAACATCTCAAGGAGGAAGTGCCAGATTATGCCTATTGACTGAAACAAATTTCAATTTAAATGCAAAAAAAGATATACTACAACCACTTCTAAATGTTATATATCCCTTTCCTTACACTTATTTACAAAAATGATTCCAGTTAAAAAGTTAAATAAAACAGAAATATATAAATAAGACCATAAAATTTTTACGAATGTTAACGAAATTTACTTTAAAGCTTAATCGAGTTGAACCCTTTATTTTTGGGACTTTGGGTTTTGATTTTTCAAATATTTCGCTTTTGGTGCAAACGCTTGTTAAAATTATTTTGAGATTCTAGTGTTTCTTAGATTTTTCTTTGGATTTTTTATCCGCTTTCTCATTCGAATCCTTAGAATCTTCGTCTGATTTCCCAGAATCCTCTTCTTCGTACTCCTCCTCCCTGTATTTAGCCTCTTCCTTTTCCAACTCCTTGGAATCCATTTCCCTGGCATCGGGTTCCTTTGGCTTTTCAGTTGTGGTTGTATAAATCCTGTCGTAGTCGGACGCGGAGTCCTCATTGCTGGCGGCAGGTTTTTCAATGGGAGGTGGAAGTAATTCACCCACTTTAAGTTTGGCAGGCAGAGCTTCCAGGGATCTCATTAGGCCATAGGGTTTCAAATGATAAATTAAATAGTCCAAGACATACATCATATTTGGTGCAACATAGTGAAAGGAGATGGCCAAGTCGGAACAACAGTCAAGACCCTACAAATTATAAAAATGTTATTGTAATTGTGGCCACAAAAATGTTCAACATTATTTTTTAACATCTTGGGGAATGAAAGTTATTTAAATAAAAAAATTTTACCTAAAAATTTTTCAAACAAAGATCATATTCATTACTCTAATGCTGAAGAATTCGCGGTTTGAATAAGTCTATTTAGCAGTGTATATAAAATAAATATTGACGGAAATTCAAGCGAAGACCAAGAAAAATTGTATTCTTCAGAGACTATTAAAAAAGATCATGTGAAACTTACATCATCTGTCTTGTAGTAGAGGTAGTTCCAGTACCAATAGCTCGTGTCAACCTTGCCAGGAATCAGATGATGTTCCGGGATAAATGGAAACATTCGACCTCGTCCGCCCGAGTCCCTAGAATCGCCGGCAGTCACATTCAAGTTCTCCATGCATTTACCGATCTCGATGTCCTCGTTGACCACCGTGCCCGGCAGACACATCTTGGGATTGGGAATACCCTCGACCACGAACCTTCGCAGTGCCTCCCGGCTGAGGACGTAACCCGCTCCCCCCGACATGTAGCCCTGTTTCACAAAGGGCTTGAACTTGAAGCCAAAGTGCACGGGTGTTTGGGGACTGTACGGATAGAGCATGTACCGCAGATTCTCGATCACCGCATACGTGTCGTCATCCGCCTTGTAGAAGAAGTCTGCGTCGTTGTAGTGATGTTTATAGACGTACTTGAAAGCCTCCTTGACCTTGGCCCAAAGGTTCTCTCGTCCTTCTCCCACATTCAGCTTCACAGTGGGCAACTCATCATCCTCTCCAGAACTCATGAACAGTAAGATATTGCAGCGTTTAGCCCACGTCCTCTTCACGTGTCTGGCCTTCTTCTTGTGGTTTTCGGGATTCGTCATCACCCAGCAGAGGATGCGCACCTCCTTCTTCAGCTGCTCGGCCACCGTGTCGTTATCATTGGAATGGTCGTGCTGAAAAAGATTATTTTCTCGCGTCTCTCCGGGATTGAGGTGTCCCTCGAGGGCCAAATGTGAATCACTGGGCTGACGCAGGCGACGGCTGAGATACGGATACAAGCTCTCGTGCGGCACAATGCTCGAGAAGAGTTGGGCCAGGCAGTAACCCACAACCACACCCACAATCAAGGTGAACACTGAGCGATTCTTGGAGCGGGGAGCTAAAATGGATTACTAATTATTTACTGCCTTTAAATGAGTTTTACGAGTTATAGTAAAGGAGGTGTTACAAAAATCAAGAGAATGAGTAGTTCAAAACAAGAAAGAACGCTATAGTCGGGGTTCCCGACTATAAGATTTGCGATACTCATTTTCCCAAAACGAAAAAAAAACGATAGAGTCGCCACTATGGGGCTAAAAAACAAAACGAAAAAAAAGCGATAGAGTCGCCACCTATGGGGCTACATTAACTACATATGTATAAGGCATAGCAAAATGTTCTATAACTTCTTTATTATTTATTAGAGCACAAAATGGTTCGGAGTGTAGTAAGACAGTGCACATATCATTATATTTCTTTTTAAACCGTAACGATTGCATAAAAAATGAGGGCGCCACAGATTTTCGCGGTTTGTGGGCGGTAAAAGGGGCGTGGTCAAGTTTTGAAACAAACTTGATCTGCGCTTTGTTTCTAGAAGTCTGTGTGCAAAATTTGGTGGCTCTAGCTCTTATAGTTCCCGAGATCTCGATGTTTGTACGGACAGACGGACAGACGGACAGACGGACGGACAGACAGACATTTGATCGTTTACAGTATTTGCTTACTCTTCGAGTATCGCAAATAAAAATATAATAACAAAAGGGCTAGGCAGCCCTGCTCTAAAAATTAAAATAGAAAACCGATTGTTCTAAAACCTCTAGAGACTTTTGGAACCGGAACACCGCGCCTACAGCCCCATTTCATAAATTTAAGTTAAACAACTTGATTAGGAAAAATTAGAAAAAAATCAATAGATAATCCATAAAGGTTTAATCACCTTCTGTTAGTAGGGTTCGCGACAAAAGACTTGAACTTGACATTTTAACACTTTCTAACATATTTCAGTTCACTTAAAATTTCCCTTTCAACTGGAAGCCAATTAGGCCAATCTTTCTCAGTTCACTTGTTTAAACAAGAAGTTGGTTATGTGTCAAATATCTTATTGTCCAAAAAAATACGTAAAGACTCTATTTTCAGCTCGAACTGATCCCGAATGCGTTTATAAACCGACTGAGCAGCAAAGGTTTTGTGTTCTGATCAAATGGTTTAAGTTATAGTTTATCAAAGAACAGTTGTTTAAACATAACTGGGAAAGTTGTCAATTTAAGATACAGATATACCAGTCTTTGTTCTAAAGTAAGTTAAAATAACACTTTAGTAAGTAACAAAATAATAAAAGTTAATTTGTTTTATATCACTTTCCTAAAATTTAGTGAAGATAAGATAATATCAAAAATATTAGCTCTTTTTTCATTATCTTAAGCGTACTGGATTGTAACTCAATTTAAGGGAGGAGCTATAGTAATACAGTAGTAATATAGTATTTCACTGAAGTCGTTTTGAATTGAACATTTTTCTGAATGATTCTTATTCTCTGGGACACCGGTAATTTTTGAAACTTACCGACTTAAAGCTAGCGAATATTCATATTAATTCAGATCGAGTTTGGCACCAGTGAAGATGGAACCAAAGCAGTGCGTTTTTCAGGATCGAAACAGTCATCGTCCCGCCCGTTGCTCTTTCTGCTCCTGGGAATAGGCATAGGTTATCTGATCACCCAGGCTCTTCTGTGGCCAATCATAGACCTCAAATATCATGGAAATCAAACGGGAAGAAGCCACCCACTCGACATCGATTTGTTTGATGAAGTCCGCGTCCTGTGTGTTGTCTACACCAAGCCCATGAATCATAAGGAGGGAGCACAGGCCGTGCTCAAAACCTGGGGAAAAAGGTGCAACAAGCTGATCTTTTTCAGCAGCAGGACCGATCCTAATCTTCCTGGATCCGTTAAGAGCTTCCTAAAGTACATCTACGATCACCACTTGGAAGAGGAAAATTGGACTTGATGGAAAATCAGCGATACATGGTATATCCGTACAGCCCAGAGATACCTATATACTTCGGCTCTCCAGGAGCTGTGATGAGTCGTGCTGCTCTGGGTCGCTTTTTGGAGGTGTCCTTGCCAAATCCTTCAAAGTGCGAGGACAAGGACTCAGGTCCCACGGTAGGAAGACTGAGGGAGTTTACCACTTTAAACCTTTTTTTATACTTATTTACAATTTTTCAAACATTTCGCTTTTGGTATTATTATTAATACTTATTACAATTGTTTTGAGATTCTAGTGTTTCTTAGATTTTTCTTTAGATTTTTTATCCGCTTTCTCATTCGAATCCTTAGTATCTTCGTCTGATTTCCCAGAATCCTCTTCTTCGTAAACCTCTTCCTCTTCCCTGTATTGAGCGTCTTCTTTTTCCAACTCCTTGGAATCCATTTCCCTGGCATCGGGTTCCTTTGGCTTTTCAGTTGTGGTTGTATAAATTCTGTCGTAGTCATCCGCGGAATCCTCATTGCTGGCAGCAGGTTTTTCAACGGGAGGGGGAAGTAACTCACCCACTTTAAGTTTGGCAGGCAGAGCTTCCAGGGATCTCATTAGACCATAAGGTTTCAAATGATAAATTAAATAGTCCAAGACATACATCATATTTGGTGCCACATAGTGAAAGGAGATGGCCAAATCGGAACAACAGTCAAGACCCTAAAATATATAAAAATTTGATTGTAAGGCCACAAAAAAATTTTAACTAATATTAAAAACTGTTAATGATTTAAATATATATTAAAAAAATTTTCTAAAACTAAGAAAAAGTGTTTCATTTACTTTAAAGTTTCTTCAAATAAAGATCATGTTCATATCTCCAATGCTGAAGAATTCGCGGTTTGAATAAGTCTATTTTAGCAGTGTATAAAAATAAATACGACGAAAATTCAAGCGAAGACAAAGGAAAATTTTTGCCTTCGATTATTTTATTATTGGGAGATTATTATTATAAAAGATTATATGAAACTTACATCATCCGTCTTGTAGTAGAGGTAGTTCCAGTACCAATAGTTTTTGTCCCACTTCGCAGGAATCAGATGATGTTCCGGGATAAATGGAAACATTCGACCTCGTCCCCCCGAGTCCCTAGAATCGCCAGCAGTCACATTTAAGTTCTCCATGCATTTTCCGATCTCGATGTCCTCGTTGACCACCGTGCCCGGCAGACACATCTTAGGATTGGGAATACCCTCGACCACGAACCTACGCAGAGCCTCCCGGCTGAGGACGTAGCCCGCTCCCCCGGACATGTAGCCCTGTTTCACAAAGGGCTTGAACTTGAAGCCAAAGTGCACGGGTGTCTGGGGACTGTACGGGTAGAGCATGTACCGCAGATTCTCGATCACCGCATACGTGTCGTCATCCGCCTTGTAGAAGAAGTCCGCATCGTTGTAGTGGTGCTTATAGACGTACTTAAACGCCTCCTTGACCTTGGCCCAAAGGTTCTCTCGTCCTTCTCCCACATTCAGCTTCACAGTAGGCAGCTCATCATCCTCTCCAGAACTCATGAATAGTAAGATATTGCAGCGCTTGGCCCACGTCCTCTTCACGTGTCTGGCCTTCTTCTTGTGGTTATCGGGATTCGTCATCACCCAGCAGAGGATGCGCACCTCCTTCTTCAGCTGCTCGGCCACCGTGGTGTTGTCATTGGAATGGTCATGCTGAAAGGGATTGTTTTCTCGCGTCTCTCCGGGATTAAGCTGCCCCTCGAGGGCCAAATGTGGATCGCTGGGCTGACGCAGGCGACGGCTGAGATACGGATACAAACTCTCGTGCGGCACAATGCTCGAGAAGAGTTGGGCCAGGCAGTAACCCACAACCACACCCACAATCAAGGTGAACACTGAGCGATTCTTGGAGCGAGGAGCTAAAATGGATTTCTAATTATTTACTACATCAAAATGAGTTATACGAGAGCTAAATGGGTTGAGTTGTCAAAAATATATTTCAAAAGAAAAAAATTAAAAAAAAACCTTAAATAAATAATCCATAAAGGTTTAATCACCTTCTGTTAGTAGGGTTCGAGATAAAAGACTTGAACTTGACATTTTAACACTTTCTAACATATTTTAGTTCACTAAAAATTTCCCTTTCAATTGGAAGGCAAATGGCACAAGCTGTTCACTTGTCTAAACAATAAATTGGTTATGTGTCAAATATCTTATAGTCCAAAATAAATACATATACACTCTATTTTCAGCTCGAACTGATCCCGAATGCGTTTCTTAAGCGACTGAGCAGCAAAGGTTTTGTCTGGTTCTGATCAAATGGTTTGAGTTATAGTTTATCAAAGAACAGTTGTTTAAACATAACTGGGAAAGTTGTCAATGTAAGAGACAGATATACCAGTCTTTGTACTAAAGTATGTTAAAATAACACTTTAGTAAGTAACAAAATAATAAAAATTAATTTGTTTTATATCACTTTTCTTAATATTTAGTTAGGATAAGTATCTAAAATCGTAGCTCTTTTGGCAATCAATTTCAAGAGAGGGGCTAAAATAATATTCAAGTATTTCACTGAAACCGTTTTGAATTGAAAATTTTTCTGTAATTAAATGATTCATATTCTCTGGGACATCGGTAAAAATTTTTGAAACTTACCGACTCCAAGCTTTTTAGCTAAACCTTTAACTATCTCAAAAGCTTAAGCAAAATCGCAACATTAATGTTAAGTTAAACCTGTCGACAAAATTTTGACTTGGGAATATTCGATATCTTAATACCCTTGAAATTAAATTTAAATAAATTTGAAGGCAAAATATTTTTTTCAGGTCGTCAGAACAAAATACATTCTTTCTTTTGTAGTATTGCATAAAATAAAAACTTTTCCAAGCATTTTTGATAGTCTGCCAAATTTCGGTATCATCCCAACCCCACCCAAATCCATTACTTCACTACTTTATATCTGTTTGAAAAATAAAACTCATCACTAATCGTGTGTCAATTTATTAAACTTGCAAAAATTGTGGACTATACTTAAATTGTAATAAAGTAAAAAATAAAGTAATTATTGTATCTAGTTTACAGTGAAATAAGCAGAAAACCATTGAGTTTAACTAATTGCTAATTTAAGGACAAAAAGGCGGTTAAACTTAAAGCACTTGTCAACAATTGCTTAGGGTAGAGTATGACTATAAATAGTTTTAAATATACGTTTAAATATACGTTTATATATATGGTTATGTACAGCGGACATTGTAACATTCTCTTTGCGGGTCCATGTTAACATTTTTATAGTAGTTGTTATCGTTATCGTTATCGTTATTGTTATGGTTAATGTTAAATTCAAAATACAAGCTCCAAGTGGTTTTTTTAATATGAATGATACGGCTTATCTAATAAATAGTTTGGTTTCCTTGGGGGAGGCCATTAAGTTTAGCTTGGACGTGTTTTTACTAGTGGAGTTTTCATTTGGTAAGGTTGTGCGGAAGAGAGTGTTACTCTAACACTGAGTAATACGAATTGGATATCTGGGGTTAAGTATTACCTTTCCTTTCCTACATTCGATTGCCCAATGTAGCATCAACACTAAAGGTATTCCTTCAACTGATTCTGACTATGATTTGCTTACAAATTTTAGGGTTTTATACAAATTCTTGTCTTATTTTTAAGCAAAACAAATCAACCTGAAAACAGTTACTTGAAGGCATTGTGTTGTTTGATTTATATTTTCTTAAAAATACGCAATAAGAATCAGTTGATGGAATGCCTCTGCTCTCTTCCCTTTTAACATAAGCAAAAAGGCCAAGGTATTGTGCACAAAAGGTACTTTGGAGGCTTGGTCTCTCAAAAGCCAATATCATCCCCTTACGCCGACATTGTCGTGACCTTTGACGAAACTCCAGCGGTGACCATCGCCTTAGCACTTCGCGCCACTGTCGTCCTGATCCGCTCCTGGAGATAATCACAGATGGAGGTGTACTTCTGCTGGTGGGCCAACTGCAGGGCCGTAAGTCCGTCCTGGTTTTTGAGCAGCACATCACTTCCAGCGGCCACCAGCTGCTTGCAGACGGTCATGTGGCCAAACATTGCAGCCGCATGTAGTGCTGATTCTCCGTTGGGCAGCAGTCCGAGATTGGGGCGATACTTGAGGAGCACGGTGATCACCGCCGCATGTCCTTTGTGGGCGGCCTTGAAGAGCGGGGTGGCACCATCGCAGCGCACCGTGTCCACATTGGCACCATTCTGCAGCAGCACCTTGCAGATGTGGTCCTGGCCCATCTGGGCCGCTATCCAAAGGGGCGTGGCTCCGTCAATGCGCTTGATATCGATCTCCGCATCCGCCTGTATGAGCAACGATAGCACCGTTCGATGACCATTCTGGGCGGAAATAAACACAGGGGTTGCACGGTCCTGCAAAAAACATATTCAGAAAAAACATTGTTTACTTATCAGATCCACCTCAAAATAAAGGAAGCCTTTAATACCCACCTTCATGTGGGCATTCACATTTGCTCCACAGTCCAACAGCTCGCGTACGATCTTCACATGTCCACCCTGGGCGGCCACAAAAAGAGCTGTGCCTCCGTCGGCGGAGGGCGTGTCCACACTGGCACCGGCCTTCATCAGGATCTTCACCACGTCCAGATGACCGCCTTGGGCTGCGAAGAAAAGGGGTGTTGTTCCGGTGAGGCGACGCGAGTTGGGATCAGCTCCCTGATCGAGGAGCTCCATCACGCAGTATGTGTGACCAGCGGCAGCAGCCAAGATGAGCGGAGTTGTCCCATCCTGGAAATGAAATGATAAATACAAAATTATTAATGGGAGTCAATTAAGTAACAACCATATTAAAATACGATGGCTTATGAAATACATTAACAGTACCACTGCAGACTTTATAACTAACTATTTTTTTTAGCTACAAGCTTGCAAAACTCCTAAGACTAATTTTAAAGTATCAATTAAAAAAAGTTTTCTCAATCCATTAACTAACAAAATAATACACTCGTCTATTCGCAGTTTACGTTTATTTAAAATGCAAAGCGATAAATGAAAAACCAATTGCTTTAATTGTTTAATTGACCATCAAACGATTTAAATAGATAATTGCGATTAGTTTCACCAACTCAATGCTAAATCGTTTTGTCTGGATTTGCATGCAAACTAAGCAGCAGAAAAACAAAAAACAAAACGCAAACGCAGTTGTATATCCCAGTGGAAAAATCGGGCCACAAATCGCCAGTCGCTCTCGATGCACTCGGTCTGAATCCAAATGGGGGAGTCACGTAGCCCCCAGCCGTGGACTCTTGCAGACCAGCTGGCATAATACTCAGCGATGTCCCACTGCCCCCGCAGCCCACTTTCCATTCCTTTCCTTTGGTCTTGGATCCACGCTTCGCTGGGCGGCCAGCGAAATTAAATTTTGGAAATTACAAAGGTGGAAAGTGCATACTTTTCATTCGCTATCTAAAAAGTGTACTATATATTTAATTGTAATTACCTTACATGTCTGCTCTAAATAAAGCTAAATCAACTATAAAAAAATCTAGACATGTTTTTATTTATATCTAAGGGCTTGACAGCCAAACATATTTTTAAAATACAAACTGTTAGGACCCAACTAAAAGGGTATATAAAATTCGTTGTATTAATACATTTTTTTCTTTTGTTATGGTTTCTCAGTAGTTTTTCTGCAGTTTTCGTCTTCTTTGCCAATTGGTGCGTACTTAAGCCAAACAAAGTGTTAACTGATTTTAACGTTGTTAGGACTTCACAAATTATTATTTTGGCCAAAATTTCGTAATATTTTACTGACAGCATTTTGAAGTCGCATGTGTCACGCTTTAACGATTGCATGTGAGTGCATAAACTTTAAAATGTTAACGAATTTATGTAACTTTTTTTAATGTTTGTGATGAAACTAGGAAGTTTTTAAATCGAGTTTTGTTAACAATGGTAAATGTAATGTTATATAAAAACAACTTTTTTTTTAACACAAGATTTTTTAAAATAATTTTTTTTTAACATTTTCATTTAAACTCACCTCATCTTTGCAATCCACGTGAACCTTTCCGCTGTCCAGAACTCGCAGAAGAGCCACCTCATCGCCCCTCATGGCTGCCATGTGCAGCTGCACATCCGAGGGCGTCTCTTTCTGTTGGTTAAATAAAAACAGAATCAAATCAATTAACAACTTGACCTGCAGCAGCTGTCAAAATAAATGGCTATTTCGGAAATGATACCCACGCTCCATGCTCCACTTTAAGAGATTCCCCATTCGGGGCGCCACGTGGGGAAATTACTTTTCCTGTTTACAGTAATTAGGGTCAGAGCAGAGGCAGTGCCACACAAAAAAAAAGTTATTTCAAAGCGGATGTTGAACCACATTGAATGCATTTTTTCAAAATGAATCCTAACCCCTAGTTGGGCACGGCAGTAAAAAGAAAGCATAAATTACGTTGGCTCACGTGTCGTATGAGCATTTATTTTATACAAATTCCTCTCTTCTTTCTTAGTTTTAAATTTATTTGACTTTAGTTAAGTTTTAATTTTTATTAAATTTCATAATTTTCCAAGGAAAAATCAGATCGAAATTTGAGATACTTCAAATGTTTTAAGTAGATAACTCTTTTTTTTAAAAGAAATTTAAATAGTTCAAACAATTTTCATTCCATAAAAAAACAAATTAGAAGCTTTAAAATAGTTTGAATAGATAAATACGATAAATTTACCTAAGGTATATAAATATTAAAAAATTTTTAAAAAAACATTTGCTGGCCATATAAATTAATTAAAAAAAGCAATATACTTCAAAAATAGTTTTACTTAACACCGCGAATAAAGTATTTTGAACCCAGTCACATCGTTCAAGGGTTAAATCGCATACCACTCTCCCTGGAAACACCCAAGTTGCAAGCCCATGACCATTTGTGCAAAGAGGGGAAGAAAATGCAATAAATATTTTTTTCAAATTAAATGCACAAGAAATGTCAACATTGCGTTAATGAAGCGAATTAAGTGGCCCAGATGCGAGCAGTACTAAATAAGTGTGTGTGTGTTTTTGCCAGGTAAAGGAGGAGGCAAAGGCAAAGGCAGTGATGAAGTGGACTGAAGCACCTGTTGAAAGGCAAAATAAGACAGGGCCAAGACAAGTGAAAACCCTCACATAAACATGACGTGACTCAAGTTGCCAGGGGAACAATGCAAATGCTGCTGCACTTCGAAATGACATAATGACAATGAAGACGGTGATGACATCGTGATAATCATGATGATGATGACGACAAAGATATTTATAGGCAGCAAAAAGCGAGTGTCAGCAGCAGGTGAGAAAACACTTTTAAAGCTTCAGACATCATCTAGACATGGGTAGATATCGTTGCAAAAGGTTGAGAATATGATAGGTATATTTAATAATTAAAATACTTTAATATTACTAAACTTAATTGATTAAGGAAGAAGCACCGCTTTCATTACCAAATATATAGTTTTTATAGGTAATTCCTGTCCGAATTACAAAATTTTTTGTTGTGGTTAAGACCTTCTTAAGTAATTAAATATTTGCTTAACTAAAAATCTTTAAAGCTCTTTTTATTAAGGAGCTTGAACGGTAAACAATACCAAATTTGTTTATTGGCTGTTTATTAATGAAAAAACCGTTATTTATCTTTAATTTGACATTTTAATGATGGGTACTCAATTAAAAATGTTATTAAATTAAGTATACCGTTCGAATGTCTGTAGAAATTTAAAAATAATTCACCTCCTTGCGTCCATTTGGAATTTTCCCATTAAAAGAGCCATCAAACTCGATTCGAATGAGTCAATTACCTGGTATATGGGTCAATACTTGAGCATTTACTCACCTTAAGCGACATGCCGGCGGGGCTCCACTCTCTCTCCTGGCCTCTGGGTCTGGGTTTTGTGGCTCTGCAAGCGATTGCACCTGCTTACAAGCCCGTTTCCATTGACCGATTTTCCGAACTGTAACGCTGCCCCTCCTCCAGGCAACTGCAACAACTTCTGGCTAACAGCAATAGCAACAAGATCAGCTAGCAAGTGGCACCAAATCAAATCACAACACAACCAGCAGTTGCACCAACACGGGAAGCGGCATCATTGTCCAAGTGGAAGTCCAGGTCCCAAGTCCCAGTCTAAGTTTAATTCCAAGCGACGACCAGTTCCCAAAAGTCAAGCACTGCAAATTGAAGAGAAAAAGAACAGAGCCAAAAGGCACGGGCCACATTAAAATTAAGTTGCAGCGGATATAACAGGTTTTTCGATTCTCCAGAGCTTAGAATTGTTTTGCAAAAAAATAGGAGGGAAAAAGAAAATGTTGCAATCCTATTGGGAGGTGTTCCTGGGAAAGGCTTACAAAACTTAGCTATGGTGAAAGGTGCGAATTAGCTCTCAGAAATAATGAGAAATTAGTTTGCAAAGCAATGATAAACACTTTGAGACTTATCAATATTTTATTTAAAAATATTTGATTTGAAATATACACTTGAAATTCTAGTTATTAGACTTCAAATTAAATACACTTTTTAATAAGTCAACGTTCAGAAACTTTTGACCTGAAACATTGTGATTAGTTTTAGGTCAAAAGTTACTGAACGTCGACTAAATTAAAAGTGTATTTAATTGGCTCTCCTAAGACCTATTAGTGTTATATACCCCTTCAAGTAATAACTTACAATTATTTCCCGTAACCAATTAAATAATTCATTCAGGAATGAATGCAATTTTCTTTAGGTTTAAATTGAGTGTTTTCTTAAGACCTTTTCATTCGAGTTTATTAAGAAAAGGTTTACCCTTTTAATGAATTAATCTTCCTAGAAAGTATAAGCTTTTTATAATTTTTTTGCATATCATGCGATTTTTCCCTGTTGCAACTGCAAAACGATTATTAATTTTTTTGCATGCTGTAATTTTTTTCCGTTTGTTAATAGGAACTCCTCTTGGGAATTGACAGCGGCTTCTCAGATCAGGCTGACTTGGCTCTATCAACACGCAACAAAACACAATAACAACCCAGACAAAGTGAAGCATTTTCATTTTATTTTCTTTTTGTGGGCTTTTACTTTGCTGTTCAGTGCTTTATTAATTGCATTTCATGCAGTCGTATTTTTTTCAGCTTTTCATCTTTTTTCTAGTTGTTTTTATGAACATCATGTTTCCCTTTTGCCTTTCAACTTTTGACCTAGAAAGTGCTTTAGTTTTGGGCTGCTTCATGTGGCTCTGGCCTTTTCATCGTCATCTTCTGAGGCAGACACGCAATGTGTGTGCTGCTGACATCATGAGTTCACAGTTTTCTTTGGCCTGTACGCATTCTTAATTGGCCCTTTTGATACTTCTTTTTTTGATTTGATTTCCAATGGGATTTATATATGGTCGGAATGAAGATTCCGTTAAAGTCAGTTTAATATAGTTGGTAAATCACTTAAGAATACAGCTTAAGACCGGTTTCTTTAAAGGAGTCTTGTTTAAGTTGACCAAATATATTTTTGCATATGTTCAATAAATTTTTGCATGTTTAATTTAGGCTTGTGGGTTTGGTTAAAAATCAAGGTATTAACACCAAATATTTTAAGCTACTTGATAGTTTTATAAACACTTTAAAAAAATAATATTTTGAAGGTTTGCATTGTATGAGGTTCAAGGTAACTTACTAAAAACTATGTACAAATGTTTAAGTACAGATAAGCCCGTAAACTGATATGATGTTGGTTATATTTGCTACAAACTAATCATACACGATAAATACTATGCTACAACTGATAAGATTTTTTTGACAGCCACTTGGAATATCAGAAAGTTCCTAAATGATCAATAGCTCCTTAAAAACTAATCACTATGAGCAGTGGCGTATTAAGAAGTTTTTTTTTTCGGTACCAAAGTAATGGTGAGGGTCTTTTTGTGCAACAACTACACCTTTATTGGTTCGTTTGTAAAAGTTTACATTTATTTTGTAACACAACTTATCACTTGTCATATTTTTTTTAAAGGCAAAATGATTAGTTTCACTTTCAACTCGTTTCATTTATAATTTTTATGCTTTATTATGAATCTTGGGGTCTTTGCGTTATTGTGTTTTAGCTTTATAAATAGCATCTCACGTTATCTCATGATCTCATTTCATTTTATCTTTTTGCTCATGCATGAATTTAGCGCAGTGCTAACACATTATGCAAAAATATTATAATTTGCACACATCAAAGGTCAAAAGGCATGCCGACCACTTGTGAGTCTCTCACCTCAAGAAGTTTCAGTCTGAAAACTCAAACACACGAAAAACAACAATAAACCAAAAAGTCACGCCGCTTGGGTTTTCGAAAAACAAACGACGCGAAGTCGACCGATTGCTTTCAAAGTTGGCGAGCAACTGAAAAAGCCAACTCTTAAGTCCCAAAGCGAACGAGAGAGCTGTAGTTTTTTATTACCCTGTACTCGTAGTGTATATGGACTTGTAGAATTATGACAATGCACTCTTATAATCTTAATGGATTTATTTATAAATACTACATTTAAATACAATTAAGAAAACAATAAGAAAATGTAGGTAAACAAAATAGTCGAACTATTTATTAATTTTTTTAAAAAGGTGCTTTTAAAAAATATTTGTTCGAACCCAGTGTTTTATCAATTTACGATAACGACGATTTAAAAGTTTGTATAGTAGGTATACGAAGTACAACATTTTTTATTAATTTAATTTAAACCAAATGGAAATAAAGTCGTGACAAAAGAAGCGACCAAAACTACTGGTGTCAAAAAATAATGTACTAAAAGAAAAGGTGGGGCGAAACCGACCGGTGCACTACTACGTTAAACCCGTTTAGAAAATGGTTTTTGTCTACGATTAGGTGCAAAATAAAATAGGTGATAAATATTCTAAAAAAAAAAGGGTATTATAAAGTCGCAAATAAGTTAACATCGATAGAGAGAACGAGAGATCGTGCCGTGGCAAGTGCAGAGCAAAAACAAATGAGCCTGACCTCAGGCGTCGCCGTTGAAAGTTCACTGAGTATACGACGCCTATAAATAGGCAACGTGGACTGTAAATTCCGAGACAAGCTTAAGTTTTCCAATGAAAACAATCCCTCCCACTCGCACTACCACTCCCACCCACTTCCACCCACTCACTGCCACACGCACACGCGAAATCGAAGCAAACGTAAAGTCATAAAAGTGACAGAAATAACGGAATCAACTCCCCATTGACGAAAATCGGTGCTGACATCGAGCGAGGTCATCAGGAATCCACCAACCCACCCCCTTTCCCGCTCACAACCAAAAACCACTGACTGACTTTTGGCCAAAATCAATACTCACATGCTGACGACAGTAAA
The DNA here is from genome assembly GCA_018150695.1 of Drosophila oshimai. Lineage (NCBI taxonomy): Eukaryota > Metazoa > Arthropoda > Insecta > Diptera > Drosophilidae > Drosophila > Drosophila oshimai. The sequence continues at coordinate 1,389,449 of JAECWM010000048.1, read as the reverse complement.
TCCCTTGGGGGCTTGGCTTAGTAATAATTTATTAGGGGGGCGCACTAATCTCAGCCATTTACTTGATGCACCATAGAATATGCAATAGAATTTTCCCGACGCGAAATTTGCAGCCTACATTTAGGCCCTGTCAGTGTGACCGGTCGTTAACTATTAAAATAGACACACACACTTGTGTGGGAAAACATTCGAAGGCGGGCATCGATTTTCGGTATTTTAAGGTATTTTTAATAAACCACAAAAATGAAAAATTAAATAATAAGTAGCCAAATGATTTAAAATAACACATTAAAAAACCCACTTACATATCCATATATACTTTTGCTTTTAATGTAAAATGTTATTTGGGTTCTTTTTAAGTACAAAATTTGACCTTAATAAAACTTCATTTAATTTATTTTTTGGAGTACATATGTAGGAAAACGACTCAAAAAACACTAAAAAACTTAAGATATTATGTTCTATGAAATTAAGAAAATAAATAAAACTTCAAATATGTTATAAATTTGGGTGCCATTAGGAACAATAAAGATATTTTTGAGCACACATAAAAAAAAAACTTAATTATTATAATTTGTTTTCACAGTTATTTGTGTATCGAAAAAAAGACACAAAACTTAGAAAAATAACTGTTTTGTTTATAACAAACCAAAAAATTTTAATTTACCAATTACACCCCGAAATATTCAAAAAGCTCGCGCCAAACAGCACGATATGCACGATAGTAAGGCCAAAATCGCCGTCACCTCCCACCTCTAGCGTCGCTGCTTCTTTCTTTTCGTTTCCAACTCGTCAGTTGCGGTCGCTGGATTTGTAAATTTCTACAAAAAAGTGAGTTTATCAGTGGCTGCAGCCATGAAAATTTAATAAATTGTATGCTAATTGTTTTGTCCACCTTGCAGCCATCTAAAATGGAGAACGACGCCGGTGAGAATGTTGATCTGTACGTGCCCCGCAAGTGGTAAGTGAAACACGTGTTCCCCGCGCATATTTGTGGCCGATTTTTAATACCCTTTCGTGCAGCTCGGCATCCAACAGGATCATACACGCCAAGGACCACGCCTCCGTGCAGCTGAGCATCGTTGATGTGGACCCCGAGACTGGTCGCCAGACCGATGGATCCAAGACCTACGCCATCTGCGGCGAGATCCGTCGCATGGGCGAGTCCGACGACTGCATTGTGCGTCTGGCCAAGAAGGACGGCCTCATTACCAAGTGAGTTTGTCCCTTAATCTTGTTTGGACAGCTTTTAACCCCTTACCTTCCGTTGCAGGAACTTCTAAATGTATTGCGAAAAAAAAACTACATCTTGATTTGGTAATAAAGTGAATTCCCTTTGTAATTTAACGTGAAACGTTCGCATTTGTGTTATTTACTTTTGGCATAAACAATGGAAAGTGTCGCCGGTTGTGTGGTTTTTGCAGATTTAAGTGGAAACCTAAGGAGTCACCATCAACATTTACCCAAAAACGGAGTAAACGGTTTTGTATTTTTACACAGCGATGCAAAACGAATTTGTGTATTCAAAAGTTTAAACAAGTTGCAGGCTTAATTGTTTGTTTGAACTCATTCGTTGCTTGTGCATGCTTTTTATTCCAGTTAACCAAGAAAGGTTATTAAAGTTTCGTGTTTTTCACTTGAGACAGTCTTATTACAGTCGGTTTATGATGCAACTATCTTAATTCTAGACTTCATATGGAGTAAAAACCATTTACCTTACAAAATGTAGGGGAACATATTTTATTGCACCTGAAGCCACTTTTAAAATGCGGACTACAATAGTTCTGGCCCACAATTCATCTATCAGCGAAACCGTTTTAATTTTTTTATTAAAGTTGGCTCCAATTTTGGAGTGAGATAATTATTACTTAGATGTCCTTTCTAAAATTGCTAATAAAAATTGAAACAATTTCACTTGTCTTGTATGTCGTAACTACGATTTGTTCAATCATAGTTCCTATTTTTATTTCTTTTATAAGTAGTTAATACAACATTTATTGACTTTCTATTATGTACTGTTGTGTCCACTAGTTGGTTTTTATTTTAATGCACAGCGGCGCTTAGCATGTTTATTTTTTTGACATGTGTTTTAAAATTGAATTCCTTTCTCGGAATTAAAATTTTGAAATTTGAAGAAGTGAATTTTATTATTTCAACATTGTAGCCCATCAAAGAACAATTGGAGTTATAAAAAAAAAGAAAAAAGTATTGCAAGTTTTTTAATAAACCTACAACGATATCTTTTTAAAAAAAAGTATCGATGCATCGATATTTTATTGATAAAACGAAAAGTGTAGGATTTTAGTGGCAGTCGAGCCGCGGTCACACTGGATGTAAGAAATCTCGAGTCGAGTGCAAATTTCGTCGCGTATCGAAAAAAGAGATATATTATATATATATTAAACCACGCGAAGTAAAATAACAATTTTCCCATCCTTGGGGACAAACGTGACAGTGCTGTTGTAGTTGTAGTAGTTTAGGGCACAAGAAGTCTGTGGTGCCACGAATAAAAATACAGGATAAAAAGCCAATTGGAAAGGAGAACTGCGCGTCCTTAAAATATGTGAAAAAAAAAACAACAAAGCGAAAACAAATTGTGAAACAACGTCCCGAAATATAATTATTTATGTAATAACAAGAGGAACGTTGCCAAACTGAAGCCACAGCAACTTGGACATTTTACTTTTCTTTTTCTGCAAAAAGTATAAGGTGAGTGTTTCGTTTGTTATCAATTGCAACATACACACACATATCCAAAACAAAAGCATAATTATCGCTCATGTTGCTGAGTTTACAATTCTTCCATTGTCGCGTGCTCAAATTCTGACTCATTAACGAGATTCCAGGTGCACGGTCCTCAAAAACTGACTCACTGACATAAACAATACCTGAATGTTGCACACAAACAAGCGTCAAATTCTCGTTTATGCTGCACAAAAAATAAAGTTCATATTTGATGGTACAGTGGAGAAAAGTGTATAATAATTTTTACTCTTTTCTGCAGAAAAATTTGTATGTTTAGTTAATGCAATCTAACATTCTAAGGTGAAATTATAATTCCTAATATTTTGCAAATTAAACTTAAATTTATAACCAAACTTTAAACACATTTTTATTGCATATTTCAAGACAAATTTATAAATTTCAAAAGAAAATATATTTAAGCACTTAAACCATAAAACAATGCTTTTGAGACGCACAGTGGGCCAACGAAAAAAAGTGAGCTCATTGCCAAAAACCAAAACTGTACAAAACCTATCATCGCACGTATAAATAAATATAATAAATAAAGTGCTTCAATAAAACCTTGACATTTAAGGTGCCCTCTTCTTTCTGACACCTCTCCCCTCTCATTCGTTCCACTGTGCGCCGCCCACTTTCCACCTCAGTGCATTTGCACCCAAATTGCACTCAATTTGCACCGAGCGAGCGCCTCTCCTTCCCCTCTTCTCCTTGCCACGACATTCGCCATTAGTAACGGCAAACATACATATCCACACGCACACACACACACAAGCCCACCACGTCCATTCACTTCAATTTGCTTTTGCGCTTTCGTTTTTGTTGTTTTCCCATATGATTTTTTTTATCATCATTTTCAGCCGCAAATGCTGAAATTATCTCTGGTCCCGCAAATAAATATTTGTGTCTATTTACTTGCACCCAAAGTTTGATTGGTGGGTACAGGGAACCCTTGCTTTCAATGACAAACGGTCACCAACGGTGGGGCCTCAATGAGTTTGAAAATAGGTAGTTGGTTTTCGATATGGAGCGGACTGATAAATGATAAAGTGTAAACCGCAACGAAATTAATTAAATGGTCGCTTTTTTACTTGTGACAATTTCAGCTTGACATTTATTTTCTGTTAAAAAAAATTGGGTTACGTTTTTAATAACTAATTTTTAAAATATTCATTCTAATTAATAGATTTCATAAACATACATTTTTTTAATTAATTAAAGTCTATAAACTTTGAGTTTTATCAAAATCGGAAGACCTTATGATAATTTTCATTCTCTCCACTATTTTATTTATTTTTTTTTTCTATTTTTGATACAAAAAGTTTGATACAAATTTTAAGTTGTTTTCCTTTTTTTTTACTGTTTGCCTAGATAACAGAAGAATGTAGGTACCCTTAAATCTTTAATCAATAAAAATGAGTTAAAATTTACTCCCCAAAAGCCAAGAGATCATAAATATTTGCTTAAAAAATGTTCCTACCGATAAATTATTGGATTTTACATGGGTTCCATAGAGCATGTTTTAAATGCTTTAAAACCCATTAAAAAAAATTAAGCACATTTATACAAATATAATCATTTTAGAAGTTTATGTAGTGACAGTTTTCACTTTAGTTCACCGAGAGATCTCAGTGCCTTTTCACTTTCACAATCGGCACACGCAACGCTGAAAGCTTTTCATTTAAAAGTGATTCAATCAGTTTAATTGATCGTCCCTGTTTAGCAGCATTCATTCGTGTGTTATTCAATTTTTTTGTTTACACTTATGATTTTTGTGCAACGCTCGCAATTTACAGGTCAGTGCAAAAGGTCAATTTCTGCACACTTCTCCCGGCATTTACATTGATTACACGGTTTGTCATCGCTTCTGTCTTCCAAAGTTCCGATGGCACGCGCTACAAAACCTACCAACTCATGGGGAAAAAAAGTATATATAATATAGGCAGGCCCTCGGAGAAAATCAAATGCAAATGTAGTCAGAAAATTCTGTATTCTGTATAAAATTACGCGACGTCGCTTTTGGGATGGGAAATGCATAAACGACGCAGACGGAATGCGGATTTGTTTATAGGTTAGACTTTGGGCCAATTCATTAACCTTTTCCAAGGGTATTCCCTATAAAACCCCCAATAAAAAACAAACAAGTCTGCATTTTGGGGTATTTTTTTTATTTTATTGTATCTTTTTAGTTCTTTTTCACAAAGTTCTTTTAAACAAATGTGTTTTAATTAAATATTTTACCTGAAACCCTGCCTGTTTTATAAGTCCAGACTCAAAAAATTAATTTTTATAACCCTGCTACCAACTATGTATGGCTACATTTTTTAGGACCGAAAAGGTTTATTTGTTTGTCACCAAATAAATAGTAGGTAAGGTACTTATTATTTATGTTTTATACTTACCTTTTGGCCCCAACCCAACAAAATGTCATCGCTTTTTGTCTGGGTTGTTTCTTTTTCTTTTGTTTTTGCAAAAACCTTGTGGGTGACTTACTCTTATTTTACTTTGCGATGTCTCAGCTGCTGGTCTTATGGTTTTTTTATTCTCATGTGACACACATCTGGCATATATGTACATATAGCTAACATCAGCGCTTCTCTTTCAGCTTACGCTTAGCACAACTTAGTGGGTCAAAGTTTGCACTCATATTCAGCCCCTCAATAGGCTTCCAATAATCGTAGCCCTCAAATGGATACTTTGTGAGTACTTGGCTCTGAAGCTGTTGTTTCCCTAGTATCGTTACACTCGCATGACCTGTTTATTTAACACGTAAGCTGCATGGAAATCTTGTTTTATAGTAGATTCCTCTAGAGTTCTGCCCCCTGATTTATTATGGCTGTAAATAAACAATTGTAAATCAAACTGCGAAATCGATTGAGCTAAAATATTTATCTGTGTACGTTTATCTAATGACGACGTCAATTCTTCTTTCGATTTGCGTAATGTCTGAAATAATGATGCAACTAGGGAGAACGTAAAATTCGATGGTCTAGAGAGAATTAAAAAATATTAGCCATTGTGGGTGTTTTAAACATTTAATTTAAAATCCAAATCGCTTCGCAATCTTTGTGAAATTCGACTTGGCCAACGTACGTAAAATGTCGTCATAATGCGTCAAATTGTGAATCAATTTTGCGGTTCACTTCCATTGTTTCTACATTTTTCTTTTAATCTATTTACCCCATGAATTTTTGTTATTGCGGTTTAATTACTAAGCGAATAACGTCAGCGATAAGAAACTAAAATTATTATAAAAATTATAATTTTAAAATTATAAAATTATTATTATATTAACCGCTTTTAAGCTGTTTGTTTTGGCGTACTTCAGCATTTAACTGGCTTTAAACCGGTTGCTTACCGGGTCTTTAAAAATCAGATAAAACTAGAAGAGAAAAACCTGAAAAGAAATTATTTTTGCTGATATAATGCACAAGTCAATTATCACATGTTATTTAAATTGTTAAATTCGATTTAAACAAAACTAATTAGTTTTTACTTTCCAAATTAATTTTGTGTCTTTGAAGAAAATTACCAATAGAGGATTTACCTAAATATTCATTCACTGTAAAAGTATAATAGCCTCAATTAGCAAGTCGAGAGTTTCACGGTTCATGGAACGTTTGCTTTAAGTCGACAATTCTCTGCTGGATTATTTCGGTTTTCCTTTTAATGAACACTAATGACAGCTAAATAGAAATTAATTGACTTATGCACGACGAACAGCTAAACTTTTGGGTGCAGAAGACCGCGTAGCACAGCAGTTAATTTAATTTTAATTTGAAGGTCGTGAGTTTGCATTTCAATTGGGATGGAATGGGCTGGGCTGGTGGGTATTCTCCACTTCAATTTATTATCAATCAATTCACTCACCTAGACCCCTCACGTAGGCCGAAAACAAAATTCTAATATTCTGTTGACGGTGTGACCGTTGTGCTGCAATCTAGATTTATTTGCTAGTTCTGGGTACATTTAACCTTACTAAAATGTGTGTATAAATTATTTTTCCTATCAAGATTTCCTGCTGAATAACACCCAAAAATGTTCCTTTACCTTATAGCCGGAAAGTTATAATTTTTCTGTCAACGTTTGTCAAGCATTTACTATAATTTTGTTTATGGGCGTAACAGCCACGCCACAAAAAATGTATGTTAAAAAGTACTTTACACTCATAGCGAGTTCAAGCCGTGGCAATTATTTGTTTATTTAATATTCTGTGTGAGAGAGAAACACCTACGAATATGGGCACCTCAAGCGCGTAATCAAATAAAAAATTACTATGCATTATTTGTGATATAATTAAGGAAACAAGTAAATTTGCGTGCAGTCCAAAAAAGCCACGCTAAAGAAAGCTGGGGGAGGATTACTACTTATATGTGGTATCGTGACGTGATCATCGTTTTATGTTTGCTTTGTCAGTACGTGTAAATAAAAAACACTCGCAAACCCACAACTCTGTTAAGCGTTCGTTCAACCAAGGGCCCTGAGCTTAAGCTCTCCGCAAAGATAAACCAGTTGAATGTAACTCAAAAACTAGTTTCAAACTTTGAGTTTTTTTTTTGTTCAAACACAAAACTTGTCTAGTTTTGCAGGGGAGTCACACTTGCGATTAGAAAGCCAGGGGAGGTTGATTAGTATTTTAAAGTTTTATTTAAATTAATGAATTTAAAAAAATCGAACAAAATGTAGGCTTTATAATTTTTAGGTGTATTTTAGAATACCTGTAAAAAGTGTAGTGTAATATTTACTTAAGTTTAAGTACTACATTTTTAATGATCTTGTTTATTAACCTCGAATATTTCCATTGTTTCTAACTAACAATACAATTTCTATATCAACATCGCAATTTTTAAAATTTAAATTTGATTTGTTTACAATTACTATATTTCCGTATTTACTGCCTAGAAATTTTACCCGCGGCCTTTTAAAAATATAATATAGTGAATGTTTTCTTGCAACCCATATATACATTTACTGATTAGCTATTATGCAATTTATTTATGTGATCGCAAGGCACTTTTTTAATTGCTCCAAAGAGAGTGCGGGCGATAGGCTGTGTTTGTCCATGTGGCAAATGAAATTTATTTCAAATTTCCAGACATTTTTTTTAGGATAAAAAATGGCGAGAATTTGCTTGTTTGTTTATGGATACTTTTATTAAGCCGGAGCGGGCTCGTGATGGAAATTAATTGTTGAGTTGCTGGTTGGGTTAATAAGAAATAAACGAGTACGCAGCACTTGGAGGAACTGCCTCCATATTGCTTGGTGATAGCCACTCAAAAAAAAATATGGTGAGTGGAAGAGAAGCAGCCCATGAGTGAAAGAGAATCACACATGATAGACCCCCTCACTTGATCGGCTGTAAATATATATACTCACTTCAGTCTGAAAACTTTGCGCCTCGGGCGATGATCGTTCGGCAGTGTTCCACTATTTGATCACTATTTGTGTGTGCACTGGCAGTCAAACAACTCATAAATATATTTGTGTATTTGCGTGCTATTTTCGTGTTGTAACACAAACAAGAGATACAAAGAGTTTGCTGCCCCCAAAAAAAAAATTAAACAAATAAATGAATATGTCCGCCACGCATTTGCTATGTGATTATCTGTGCAACAAATGAAAACGAGAGCGAAACGCGGAAAACTTAAATCTATTACAATGGTGGGTCCCCATAATCAGACCATCTGTGCAACTCACCATTCCCCCGCACATTGTGAATGACGTGAATGTTTAAATTTCCGCTCTAGAAAATATTCCCTGGGTCCAAATAAACGCCCTTTGACCGAATTCACAACCGCTATAAAAAATAATAGACACCATTTAAGTTCAGGCGTTGCAGGCATGACAGATTCTAATCATAATACAGAATTATTTAAAAAATAAACCAAAAAACAGCAGAAAAAAGTGCACAACGTAGTAAATTCTATGACTCAGCTATTAAATTAAATAAAAATACCTATAATGTATAATATCGAAAGTGTTTAATTGTTAAAGTTATCAGTTGTAAACGTAACAAAAGTTCTCATCCAGTTTTAGTTGTAACTACTTATAGAGAGTTATCATATCAAAAAATGTAATCAATTCAAGAGGTATAATAACGTTACATAATTGATTAAACTCCGTTATCAGAGTAAACTTAATGGAGCTTAAACTAAATCAACTGTATTAGTTATTTATTCCTATTCCTTTATAATTTTTAAAACGTTTTTTAAATAAAAAATCTATTTTGTTACGTGCAAAAGCTTAACATTTAGTTGAAATATTCTGTGCACGTTAGCTTTGTCATTGACTTTTGGCTGGCTTTATCTTATCGCCCGTTTGTCGCCTACCAAAGTCGATATTTGTTGTTGTTGTTGGCAGCAGCAAAAAAAGCTAAACTAAATACAATCGACTAAAATGGCAAAAACATTCAAATGGCTGTGCAAATGCATAACCTTAACACCTTATTTATGGTTTGTGAACTGGCTTATTTTATTATTTGTGTTAGGCCTAAAATGGGATTTCCTTAAATGGAAAAACATGATTTATGAAGACATGTTTGTCTACAAGGGTGTATATCCGCTTTTTATCAAAACGGGAATAGCAGAACTTACATTTTTGTTTAGGCAAAACCATTAAATCTTTTAAAGTGTTTATTTGTAAGAGATTTATTTTGAAATTTCTTTTTTAAATTTCACTAAATTATTTGATGCAATAGATTAATCATCTCAGGTCATAAAAATTAAGATTCTGCGCTGTACAACAATTACCTGAGTAATACCTCTAAAAATATATCTATTTTATAGCTTGAGTAAACAAAATAAAACCTTTTGTTTATGGCTTTGTTGTTTTAAAAAAGCCATACACATTATTCAACTTAACGTTCAAACAATTATAAAAGAGAAGCTTTTTCTAAGAAACAATTCTTATCAATGATAAAAACGAAGCGAGAAAAAATATAATAGCTGTGACGGAAACAACAACCCCATAACCATTAAAACCAAATGTAGCAATTAGCACACAAAAAAAAAGGTCGTTGAGCAGCATTTCGGTTGTAATTAATATTCCATTTAATGGTGGAGAATTCTCGGTTGAGTTTTCCCTGCCCACTTTTCTCGCTCAATGGGTTTGACCATATCGAAAATAACATTTCAATTGGTTAATATAAAACGACAGCTCAATGGAACTGCGGCAGCTTGTAGTCTGTCCCAATGTTCAATTGGTTCTTTTTTTATATATCTGATATTGTGGGTGTCAAGTTGCTGGCAGGCATTATTATCGATGGCCCCCAGTCTCTCGCCATTTCTGATGTCCATGTGTGCCTTTTGATTGATGGACGGCTGTGCTGGCTTGGAATCGTTGCTGGCATAATAATGCCAAATGCCAATGGGCACTGTTTTGCCATTTACCTATCCTCCTGCAGTATTCCTCATGTTTTCCATCAGCAGACTGTCAGGTTTTTGTTTAGCCTCAATAGGGTTAAACAGTATAATATTTTCAAATTTTTATTTTTAAAAATAACCATATAGTTTTGATACTAAGAAACTCATAGTTCGAGTATTAAACATCACATGACCCCTTGGGAACTGTAACAAGTCTTTAATTTAGTTTTATCTGATATAAAAAACTACTTAACAAAAGTTTTATGAAGTTTTTCTATTAGTTGTAGTTCATAAAACATTTCTACGTAGTTGCTTACCAAGTTTGTGTTTAATTATTAATTTATTCTAGCATGCTTAAAGTACCTACACAGAAAGTATCAAAGTTTATTGATTGATTTCCTCGGGTTCAAGTAGAGAGTACCCCTAATGCCGACGTTGGCCTGTATCGGCTGTGCAAACATTTGCATTTGCTTTTAGAGCGAGCAGCCCAGACAAACAATTCAATGTTTATTTAAATAACACCCTTTGGCTCCCCGCCATGTTTGGTATTTGTTGGTTTTATTCCATTTACCTATCGACTGGCCTTGATGATTTAATTAAGATGTCAACCAACTAACTCCCGACTCTCTTATTCTATTTGCAGTTGATTTAATATAGGATGCTGCCCAGCTTGGATACCTTAATGCGTTGCTCGAAGCGGGTTCTGCAATCGCCGCTGGAGGCGGCGGCCATCCAGATGCGGAATGGCCATAGCAAGTCGGCAGCCGGGGGCATGTACGGCCCCTTCACGCCGGACAACGATCTCAGCTGCTCCGGAAGGGGGGATTGCGTTAACAACACATGTGTCTGCGACATCCGCTATGCGGGCAACGAGTGCGACATCTTCAATCTGCCCTACTACGCCGGAATCTCCACCGTCTTCTATGTGGTGGCCCTCGTCTCGGTCATCCAGCTGCTCATCTGCATCGTGGCCGAGTACCAGCGGCTCAAGCAGCCCTCCATCCTGCGCGCTTGTCGCATCACCACCCAGAAACTGCTCTACTTCATGGTCTTTGTGGCGGCCTCTCTGCGAGGTGCCTATTTTACCACTCCTGTGAGTAATTAAATCCTTATATCTTTCAGTTAACCATATGATTCTCTTTGTTTTTCAGTTGGATCTGCAGCCACAATGGGCCGTCACCCTGATGTCCGCTTACTATCCATTGCTCATGACCTGCGCCTCTCTCATTGTCTGCATGTGGGCTGAGGTAAGTTCAAGACAGGAGTACATTTTGGTAGAAGGAAGGGTGTGGAAGTGTTAGATTACCAGCTTACACTTAGTTTAAGAAGGATGTTGGACTCCAGCTCCACCAGAATTTTAGACCGACGTAAGACAAGACTATACAGACTATACTTAAAAAAGAACCGGCCTTGTTATACCAAGTTGTTAAAATTAAGTATTAAGGCAGTCCTCTACCGTCAGGCCTCAATTTCGAGCCTATTTTCAAAAATTGATTGGGAAAGAACTACTGAAGATAATTTCATGAACTTTTTTTTATTTTATTGGTACATCTGTCGACTTTAAAATCAGTTAATCAAAAAGTGTGCCCAGTGGTTCTGTTGTCCTTGGGATGACCTTGAAATGTCCTTCTCAAATTTGGAGGCCCGACTTGGTGGCAAGGTTTTTCCGATGTCGTTGTCGGAAATGAAGAAAGTAAAATTTGTTTATATTTATTGTTACCTTGGCTATGTTTGGCCGATCGGGATTTTTTTATCTCGAAACTTGTAAAAAATATACAACTTTTTACAAAAATTTTCAATTTTACCATGTTTTTCATAGTTTAGAAGCTGTAAAAATTCGAAAAATAAAAATTTTTAAAATCCCGATCGGCCAAACATAGCGACATGTTTTCTGAATAATTGTGCCAAAAATGAGATGAATCCGATAAATATTACTGGTAGAAAGCTTACCATCCATTTCAAAAAAGTCAATTTTTGGGAAAACGCGTTTAAAGATAAAGTAGCGCTTGGAAACGGCCGCGAGTGCATGACTTCAAAGTCGCGAAAACCCATGAAGGAATGTTTTTTTCGCGAAACGCTTTTACTGGCGTATTTCTAAGATCGTCTTCTTTCAAATAATGCAAAAAAAAAAATCGATTTTTTCAAACCGCGACGGTAGAGGACTGCCTTAAACAGGCAACAGAATCGAACTACAAACCTAAATGTTAATGAAGTGGCTACTTCTGTTAAGTGATGATGAGGTATGGTTTCATTATCTGCAAAGAAAAGTGTTCTAAATTAATTGTTATTACGGCAGCCTTTAGATTTCAATTTAATTAGTAAACAAACAGAAAAAATATGATTTAAAAGTAAGCATTTTCAGTCTTTCCAAAAAGAAATAGAATAAAACTTTTACAGTCTATAAATAGTTTTAACGATCCTTTCAAAAAAATAGAATAAGCTCCCTGATTCCAACTACTTAAAGCTAGATTAGATATCTGATATATTCAGTTTTACTCTCACCTTTAAGCGCGTCTAAAACTTTTGCTGGGTTAAACGCATTATATTAAAGATAAGGTATCTCTCCATTGTTAGCACATTTAATAAATTTCTGTGATAAGTTAATGCTAGGTAGTATTTCTAGTCACGCGTCCACCACTAAGTTGAAAAGAAATCAGCTACAAAATGGCGATCGACCAATTTGACGTAGGTGCACATATTTATTTGCTATATCGCACCTCCGAACCCTGACAACTGGGAGCTGAATGTGATTCCAGTGACCAGTGGAATTTTATATAGGTCTAGTATCGAGCAGAGTATGGCACTAAAGTGCGTCCACTTGTACCTGCCATATTCGTATTTAGCAAATGCGATAACAAGTCGAGTGCAATTGTACCCGCAACTCAAGCCAATTCATTGTTTTCGCGGAGCGTATCTTGGGGCCTCCCGATAGGCCAGGCCAGCCAGCACAATTAATTAAGTTTTGAGGCGAACGTACGTACAAAAGCACTTGGACTGCGAATAGAAACTGTGGGAGACTCTCAGGGGGAAACCGTATTCATTCGCACTTGTTTTGTTGGCCGTTGCAGATCTTTCACCTGCGCGACATCCGCTGGGAGAAGTCGCAGTTCCTGTCGAAGAGCTTCCTCGGCTTTGTGGCCTTCAACTTCTTCCTGTACAGCCTGTTTGGCATTGAGGTCTTCAACTCGCTAATAAATTCAGAGCGTCGCGACTACGCTCACATCTTCAACGGATGCTATGCAGTATTACTCCTGATCGTGGTGGTCTTCTTCCTCATCTACGGCGTGGAGGTCTTCTTCAAGTTGCGCGGCGGCTTCGTTTATGATCAGACGGGCAAGATCCTCGGGCCCAGCGAGGCGATTGTGAACGCTTCGCAGCTCCATCAGTCGCGTTTCGGACTGCTCAGTCAGGCAGTTATGCTTATCGTGATTGTGGGCTTTCTCACCTCCGAAACTTTGGGCGACTTCTGGAAGGAAAAGTGAGTACTTAAAAGTAATTACCCACAGCTGCCGTTTGACTAACTCAGCTTTCGTTAAAAGGGTTCCTGTTAACTCGCGCAACTGGCATGACATCATTTTCCGCATCGCCGAGATCGGAGTGGCTTTGTGGTTTCCCTGCTGCTTGTGGAACTCGATGGCTCCCGAACAGCTCTGGATTTTGAATCCTCGCAAATTGCTATCCCGCCAAATCGACCCGTCGATACCCACCTTAAATGCTGATACTAACAAGTTGTCGCCCGAGGAGGGCCAGTCGTTCCTGACCAAGAAGGACTGCTGGATTTGCTACGACTCCGACAAGCCGGAGCCCCTCATTCAGCCATGTCGCTGCACTGGCGACGTGAGCTCGGTGCACCACGAGTGCCTTAAGCGTTGGCTGGTGGAGAGCTGCAGCAACACGGAGGCCCAGCTGTCCTGCAAGGTCTGCGGACATCCCTACGAGATCGAGAAGTCCAAAAAGTAAGTTTTACTTTCTACCTCTTTGTATATATATTTTAATTAAGTTAAATTCGCTTTACTGTAGACTCGAATGGGACAAGGGCTTTACCATCCAGCATTGGTCTAAGACCGTCATATTGATCACCCTGATGTGCGTAACCGGAGCCACTGCTTGGGTTGTCATCCAGATGTACGTGGACCCGCTGGTTCGCGTGATGACCGTAGGCATCGCTGTGCTCATTGGCTACGTTTGCGTCAAGTGTCTGGGCGAGAACACTGTGGTGGCCTATCAGCGGGCCAAAGTGAGCTCGATCAACATCGTGACCAGCTCGGAGATGGAGAAGCTGCACACAATTTGCGAAGATGTCAGCGCCAGCACCTCGGCACAAGCTGCTCGGACGGGAGCGGCCTCTTAAAAGGCCGCTGAGAAGCCTTCGCTCAAGGAAACACACATCACGTACACATACACATCAGCTGAACTTACAGACATTACAACTTACTTACCTAGTTTAGAGCGCGTTTTGCACAGATTTTGCTCAATGCTCAATTATAGTTTACACATCACACGTGGGGTGGGTCATTCCGCCTGCCCCCCTATCCTCAACTGTGTACATAGGTTAAACACTTGCTAGTGAGTAGCAAGAAGAGTAGCGAAAACAGTTTCGATTAGCGAGTCAATTTCGTCTCTCAAATTATCATGCAGATTTCCAAAAGCGAATTGTATTAAAAGAAGCCAAATATTATGTAGTTTAAGCCGTAGGTCAGTATCAATTGCGAAAACGAAACAGAAGGAAACGAGAACATCTTGAGATTATGATTATGAACGCGTTGCCAAGTAGCCAGAAGAGCGAAGAAGATAAAAAAAAGATTGAGCTTCTTCGATGCGCCAGTAAGTCAGCCCAATGCTGATCTGTAGTTTGTAGTTTTCTTTTATTTACCACTAATTTATGAATGCATTTTGATTTTCCTCCATTTCATTTTCTGTTGCAAGCTAAAACAAGCAAAACACAAGTACTTGGCGAATATTAATATAAGCGAATAGGTTTTTACTTTGTATTCGATTGAATTAAGTTTCTTATTAATTCCTAAGTTAACCGTTTAAGAAGCTAATTTATAAAATATGTTGCGCCCACATATGTATACACAAACATATATAATATCTATATATACACATTTTATTGTAGTTGTTACACAAAATTTGTCAAAGCTAAGAAAAAAAACACAAAACAAAAACCACAAAAGAAGAAAAATCCAACATATAATTTAAGCTACCATTAAATTTTTGTGATAAAACAAACAAATAAATTAAAATTTATAAAACTTAAAAATCCACTGGTTTTTATAGCCTTAATAATCTTTCTTGGATGAAACAAAAACAAATCCCAGCAATCAATTCGCTTCCTCTGGCCTACGTGTTAAATGATCCGGCTCAGCCGCAGCACGTCCCACCTGGTGGTGCAGTAGACGCATCGACAACGGCAGCAATAGGTAGCCTTCTCTCTGTTTCCGTTTTCGTTCACCACCAGCAAGAAACTCAAAGTTAGACTCATGATCTTTCCCACTGCCACCAAACAAGATTGCATTTCCATTAGTTTTTGTTTAAGCCTAAAGTTTATTTTACACGTATTTACTACAAAATAAATGTATGTATTTTTTAGCTTATACAATATGCGCAATAAAAGTCGTGTCAAGCTATTGACTTACTTTTGTTTTTTTGCATTCAACTATTTTAGCAACATTAAAGCAGAAATATGTTTGTTTTTGTATACTTGTAATGTAAAAAAAGATCAACAACATAAGAGGTCACCCGAATCGAAAAGCGTACATGCTACTCGTAACAATCGCAGTGCAATTTGAAATTCACAAAGTATAAGAACCAAGCTGGAGCCTGCGCCTTACAGTTAGTGAAAAAACACAACTACTGTGTCAGCGATAAATATTTAATAATATTTAAACACAATGGCTCCTTCGTGTGGGTTATAACTAGAAAAATTTTGTTAGATTATCCTGATGAATTATCCTAAATTTAGACTTAGTTTTTTCAGCTTTGGCTACGCTTTGCCTGGTTCAAGCTAAAATTAGAAACAATTCAACTAGTTAGTCCAGAGTTGGCTATCGGGTTTTGAGATGGTTTCGGGGTCAGTGGATGGGCTCAGTTGATGGAGTATGGATTTAAGTGACGACGGCCGATCGCTTGTCACGGTTCTTTCCACGCGTTATGGAGCGTGCCTTGAATGCAGCAGCATTCACAAGGTGCTACATAAGAAAAGAAAAATGTTAAAAATATGCAAGGTGTGTTTTATTTCATTAAACTTACTCTCTCCAACTTGGACTGCTTGACCTTAGCGTTTCCATTGATGCCGGTGTTGGTGGGACGCGCTCCCAGCTGGAAAATGTCGCGAATAAACTCGTTCTCCTGCAGCTGCGAAGTCATTCCACCACCCATTACCGTGCACAGGGAGGAATACTGATGGTGTATGGACCAGGAATCCAGAGTCAGGGCTTCGGTACCAAATCGAATGCTAATTTCTGGCGAAATGTCCTCCTGCAAAAGTCAAAGTTAATTTATTACAATTATTTTGGGTACAAATTATTATTATAATTATAATTATTTTAACACATTAATAATATTCCAACTATTTGTTAGGTAACAAATTCAATCGACGTAGCCCAAGCGAAAATAATCTATTTTCATTCGACAAGTGCCTGAAATGTATCACTTTTAGTTTTACTTTCATCTACAGCAGACTAAATTAAATGTACGAAAGAAATTTCTTGTTAAAATCATAAAATCGTAAAAAAATAAGTTTTCGGCGTTATCTTCTCTCTTGTAACTTTTTATACAACTTGCTACCAAGATGATGCTATCGACCTATCAGCATGACTACGTCCCGCCCAATGCCAAACGGTACGAGTTCCTCACACGACCAAAAGGATTCGAGGGTCACGAAGGTCCGCAGGTCATCGAGTGCCAGTGTGTGGACGAGTCGAAGATCAAGATGCCAGCCAGTGCGTCCAAGGACTGTGGAGGCGTCGAGTGGACAGGGAATAGCGCCCATGGGTAAGCTGGTGGATCCCCGAATCATACCCACCCAGCTGACCCAGGATCAGGTGGACAAAATGGCCTTCTCGGCGGAGACCGATTGCTTCAAGCTGCAGCCCAACCGCTTCTTGAAAATTCTGCGTACCGTCTACCCGGATTTGTACGAGCGTCTAAAGGTGATGCCCAAGGAGGAGCTGAGCCGCAGGTTGGAGACCAACCGCATGTTCACCACCTATCAGATCGACTACTGCGACATGAATGAGTATCCCGAAGGCATTTACGAAAGCCTGAAGACCGAGGACGAGTCCTCGAAGCACAACGGCAACAAACTGATGACCCAACGAGGACCCTGCAATGAGTTCCGGTCGAACGTGATGAACGAACTGGAGCGAGAAGCATCCACGGGCTACGATGTATCAAACGACGAATGCCAGAAGGTGTACAAGCCGTTCAAGACCAGCTTCGCGGACTCCTCGCAAACCATTGAAGCAGGCAGCAGCTCACATTGGAGCTCAGCTCCAACCACGTACCGGAAGGTCCCAACCTTCAGCGAGTACATGGACTCCATTAGCCGCAATGGCTGCGTCATCATGCGCAACAAGCTGCACGATCACTCCAAGTGCTTGGCCAAGTACTGCAAGCACGAGCTGAAGTTCACTTGCAACGACATGAAGTGAAGACTTGTGCATCTTGTATTGAGTAAATGTGTAATACAATCAAATGACCTGATTTCTTGTTCTTAGTGGGTATGGAGGTAGATCTCTCACTCACCTCTAGGTAGCGGAGCACATCCCGGAAGGTGGCCCGCTGGGCCTTGCGATCGCGCTTGGCACGGTACTTGTGCGAATCTGTGGCCAGTTGCTTAACAGCCTCCGACAGTTGGGCGATGTCGTCCTCCAGGAAATCTTCGTCGTGGGCACGGCCCGACTCCAGTATCAAAGCAATGGTCTCGCCAGCGGCCATGCGCACATCCAAGTGAGTGGATTGCAAGAGGCCCAAAAACTTCTTAATAGAACTGTAAATTATTAAATGGTATAATGTTAAATTAATTAAATTTCAAGTGTAAATTGGGTAAATTGTAATCTCGACTGAATATCTTTGATATTATAATAGCTCGTAATTTTATATAACTTACGGAAACATGTTCTGCCCGGTGGTCATCAGGGAAACAAAGTCTCCCGAGGGAATCAGTGTAAGGAGCAATCCCCAGGCGGACAAAGCCTCAGCATGAAGAGTTCCTGCTTCGGCGGTGACCGACACCGGGGTCTTGTCATCGCCCCGCAAATAGCTGCCGGCGAAGATGGCCTCGAAGTACTGCATCAGCTGCACCAGCTCCCCGACATCCTCGCAGCTCAGGAAGCTCAGCAGTCCCAAGGCAGTGCAGCACTTGGCCCGAGCATCGAAGCCCACAGACTTGTCCTGGACGGTGTTCAAAAGGAACTGGTTCATCGCCTTGGAGACGCCCTCGTCGCCGCCCATCTGGAGCACCAGGAGGGGGGCGAGTCTAGCGCCCCACACCTGCTCCTGGCCCTTGCCGCGACGAATGCTCTTCTCCACAAAGTCCATCAGCGTCATCTTGCGGTCCTCCACAAAGTCCGGCATGTAGCGATGCATCAGCAGCTCGCAAATAGCCTGGAGGGCCTGAACACGGGTCTGGGCCGACTTCTCGGTGGCCTGCTCCAGGGCCTTCTCGAATTTCTCCTCGAATCGCTCATTGGCCAGCTCATCGGTGGCCTCCGAAGAGGCGACCTCGGAGACATGCGAGTACACGCTCACATTGTCAAAGGACTCGTCCTCGGAATTAGAGTCATTGGTGCGGCCTTGAAATAAAAAGTAATAGAAAAGGTTAGTTTACAATTTATTAAATTTTAACTTTAGTGTATGCATTTTATTTTACTTCGCTTTATATTTAAATTTTAAAAAATATCTACAAAAATATTCAGATTTTCAAACAATCTTAAAAATATTCTTTTGGAGTTAAAACCAGTTTGTTAAGAACGCAGTAGGTATCGATTACAAAACAAAAAAAAACACATTTTTGTATGCAAATATTGCTGATATGCACATTTTTGCCACTTGACGACCTTATTTAATTGATTCGACTGGTGTTGTTTTTTTGCAGACAGTGCATTTTTGCACAAAGCTTTGTTTAAATTGAAAAATAGTGATAACACTTTTATTTTGGCTCGTGCACTTTAAGTACTTTTAAAGTTAACAAACAAAAGGCAATTCAAAAGTATTTACTGACAATTTGGACAAAAAAAAAGTGTTGAAAGTTCACAAATTAATCAATGCTTATCAGTAACATCAATGCTATGAAAACTAAAAATTTATTGTCTTTGGTTTCTTTGTTAAGTAGGAAACTTTAGGTACTTCCCTCGCACATTCACCAAACTGTAACAAACATTTATTACCACAGTGCTTTTAAAACCATTCGAAATGAGTCAAAGGCGGCAACGAATATGTGTGCCTAAGTTTTACGTCCGCGCGCAGTTTTCATTTTCTTGTGTACTCATTCCGATGTGAAAATACACATATGTATATCTTTTGTATATGCACAGATAAATTAGAAATTCAATTACATGCTTGCTACACAGCAATGACCTTCACGACGACAACACAGTTTGAGAGCCAATGTTGTGCAACAAGTTTTCTTTCTTTCTCTTTGTCGCTTGCTTGCTGCCTAACTGCGTCGAAGAAAACCCGTCGACGAGGCAACCCCAACTTTCATTATGGCGATTTCCCAGTGCCTGTTTTCTATTTGGGGCAAGGTAGTTTCCGCCTCGTGTTTTTTTTTTTTTTACCTTTCACAAAAGCAGCAAACAAACTACAAAGGCATGCTGTAAGTGAGGAAAACAGCTGTTTTTGTTTGAAAGTGGTTTGGATTAGTTTCGGGTGAGTAGAGCCATCTGTGTTTGAAAGAAGGTGTACATAACACATAGTTGCATAATTTATAGGTCACCCATTAGGAACTGAGAAGAGAGGAAAGTTTCCACCAAAGAGCGAAGACTTCCGTGTATTTATTTTTAAATTAAATGTGAGGAGCACTAAGGAATGTGGTTGGCTTAAGAAGTACCCTAAACTTAATGGTTCGCATTTAGGATTTAGGTAGAAGCTCTAAAACACATTTTTATACAATACAAAAAAGTTTAAATTTAAATCTTGGTAGACTAGTCTAATGTTTTTAATTAAACCATCAAATCTTTAAATACATTGTGTAAACGAGACTATTGTAATGGTGAAAACTTCTCAAGAGATGGAAGAGAAATAAACATAACTTCCTTAGGGAAATGTACACCCCTTATATCTTGGAGACTTCCTCCCAACCCCTACAAAAGAAAACCTACCCACTGGTACCCTACAATAATACCACTGATGTATTCCCATCTGCTAGTTGTTGTTGTGAGCGTGATTCTGATAAGCTGGCATTGAACGTTCACATTTGTGTTTGTCTATGTCTGTATGTACGAACGAGTAGACACAGCTGTGTTTAAAATAATAGTAGCGAAGCAATGTACAATGATTAAAGGAAATGTCTTGGAATATTATTGATACAATGTTTAGTTTTAGAGTTAAGTTTAGAATCCACTGGTTAGATAAGGATGTAATCTTTCGGCGGAATAAATAAATTATTCAATAAAATGACTTTAGACTCTAAAAGGTATTTATTTTGTAGAATTAATAATTTCTTTAACATCAGAGATTACCCAATGGAAAATATTGAAAAGCTAGTTAAAATCGCTTTAAAAAAATTCCACTTATTTTTTGCGACTGTTTAATATTTTTGATTTAATCTATTGGCGGCATAAATAAATAAAATTTAATAAAATGACTTTAGATTTTAAAATTTAGTTATTTATATAAGAACTAATAATGTCTTTAATATCAGGGATTACGCCTTGGAAAATATTGAAAAGCTAGTAAAATCGCTTTAAAAAATTCCACTTATTTTTGTCCAAATGTCTAAGATTTATAATTTCAGAAAGGTGATCGTTTATTGATACCATTATTTTAACCATAGCTGTGATTCAGAGTTCCGTTGATTACTTGTGTTGTTGCGTAGCCAGCTGAGCGCGTGAAGAGCTTTCGTTGCCAGCACAGCAACAAAACGAAAATAATTATTTCGAGGGTATATTGCCAAACAGGTTGTAGGCAGCGGAAAAGCTTCAATTTCGGAAGCCAACGAAATACACTCGACATATTCGAACGTGGAGTGCACGGTATTTATTAGTCAGTGTCAGTGCATGACTAATGCAAAGGTCAAACGAAAAGCAGCTGTGAAAATTTCAAATGCACTCGCCTACACACAACACATATTTCTCTTTGTGACTCACCTTTGCCTCCTCCTGCTTTCTTGTTGCGTCGCGGCATACTGTTGTTGTTGTTTGCGGATCTGTTTTTGCGTTCAGGTATTTTGTTTGAACTCAACGACGACGACGACGTTTTGGGTTGTTTTTTTTTTTTGTTTGGCCTGCTGCTCTTCGCTCGCTCTCACACAAACACAAAGAGAAAAAACAAATGCCCTGTTGCCGAGTGTGTCCTTTTCGTCCCAAAGATGGAGAATAAAAAACAACGGGCAAGTCTACACGACGACGGCAAAAATGTCTACACTCCCGTCGCTTTGGCGGTAAACTAAAAAACGCACGTGTTTGCCCCGATTTTTATTGATTTCTTTAGGTTAGAATTGGGTTCTTGGTTTTCTCGTTGATTTGGGAGGTGCTTGGTTTTGGTTTTAGATTTCGAAATGTTTCTGATCAGGAAGCACCTATGCAAAAGCTTTGGTGTTTCCAATTTTTGGCAATTCTACACGATTGTCTTTGCCGTTGGGAAATGTTCAACTTCGATCGCGGAATCGGAATGCAGGTTGTCGATAGGTGCGGGCGTATCTTATTTATTCTCTGCTGCTGATTTTGCTGCTCTGCTGGCTTGGCGATAGTACAAAAATGTCGTGCTCTTGTCGTGGTTGCAGCAAATTTCATGTTTAATTGCAATGAAGTCACTCTCCGCTCTTGGCAGACGCAGACACTCCGCCCTCGGTTCGTTCAGGTCTTGTGAAATTCCCTTCGCTGGCGTTTGGTTCCTCCAAAAGAAATGCGATTGCGTTTTTCCCCCTCTGATTCCGAATATTGGTAGTTCGCGGACTTCGCGGACTTTACGGTGGCAGCTTTCGGAAAGCTCTGCGGGCGTTTGTTTAAAAATAATGCAAATAATTAAGCACTTTGATTGCTGATTTTTATGAAATGAAAAAAGTGAGTGACCATATGGAGAAATGGCTGAGAATACCAAAGATGACACCGTAAAAATTTGATTGTTGATGGGACTCTTTGGCCCAATCGATAGTTTTTTTCAGTTTTATTTTAAGTTTTTACAAACTTTTTACAAAACAGTAATCCTTAGTTGGTTTTAAATTGTAATTTCATTATATTTTTTTTTTTATGTTTTGTATCCATTACTTTAAAAAGTATAATTTATTTGAGTTACAAAAAGCTGTTTAAAAACCTACATTGTTATATTAGTTATTGGTTAAATTATTTAATTTAGAAAGGGGTTGACATTTGGTTGAACTTTAGTTTTTAGAGGTTTTTGAAACCCACCCAATTATGTTTGTTAGGTAAACTTAAAGAGCACCGCCGAAAAGGAGAAGTTATTGCATTAGCAAAATATTTAATTATTTAAAAATCATTTTAAAAGCTACAAATTAATCAAACGTTTCCCAGACCCAGTAACTCCTTAAATTTAAAAATTTAAAAAGCGATTCCCGCCCTTTAAGTCCATCACTAACGTCGTACAACGGTTCATAAATATTTATAGCCTCATCGATACTTTTGTTGCAGCCCTGCAAATCACCCACACACACATGCACCTGCACACACGTACACGCTCAGCGATTCGCAGAGAGTTTTCGAGTTTTTGTTTAGTTTTATTTGATTGCAACTCGAATTAAGCGTCAGCCAAGAGCAGAGCGCACAACAATTAAACTGCGACTCGTCTGGAGGTCGATAAGAACGGGGGAAAAGCTCTGGCCAAACCGAAGACGACGTGAAGCGAAGCGAAGCTCAGAAGACTGGACTTCAGAACTCGAACTTTGTCACCAGCCCATCCAAAAACGTCGCCCAATTTTACGAATGCTTAGGCGGAATCAATAACGGAAAACAACAAAGGGGAAGGCCTGAATAGGTTTGCAACACCGCGATTGCACACAATAATAATTAGGTAATTTGTAAGCGGTAGCCGAGAAAGAGACGTTCACTTGGAGCGGTGAACTTAGCCCCGCTGGTATATCTTATCGATCAGAAACGAATAATCGCATACTCAGGCTAATCTTGACCTAATCTCTTGCAGGAATGGCGGCCATCGAGGAGCGGTTCCAGGCAGCCGTCAACGTGATCAAGGGCCTGCCCAAAAATGGACCCTATCAGCCCAGCACCAGCATGATGCTCAAGTTTTATGGTCTCTTTAAGCAGGCCACTGAAGGAGGTTGCGGGCAGAAGAAGCCGGGTTTCTGGGACATTGTGGGCAAGGCCAAATGGGATGCGTGGAACGATAACCGGCACTTGAGCAAGGAGCAGGCCATGCAGCGCTATGTGGAGAGCCTGCAGGAGATCATCGAGACCATGTCGTTCACCGAGAACGTGCAGAACTTTGTGGGCAGCCTGGATGGGCTGGGGAACATCAGTCTGGACGAGCTGGAGCTGGTCTCTCCTGGAATGAGGGAGCTGGCCGAATCACATCCCAACTCGCCGTTCCACTCGCGCACAAACAGCCCGCAGCACGGCTCTCCATGCAACAGTGAGGTGGATGCACCTCTGGAAACGATAAAAGAGAATGGACCCAGTGTCCCAGTGAGCAATGGCCACGCTACCCCACCATTGACCAATGGCTATGGGCCAAAATCCGTAAACTACTCACAAGACTTGCACAACTATACGAGCAACAGCAGCGTGGCGATTGTGGAGCCCTCAGACGATGAGTACGACGATCCCTACGACCTCAGCCACGAACTGACCCAAGCGATTGCCCAGAACACAGACCTGCTGCACCAAATCCAGACGGCCATCGCGCGGATGAACAGCGACGTGGGTGCGGTGCAGCAAAGGGTTCGCGGCCTGGAGCAGTCGATTAACGAGCTCAAAAAGCCAAAGGGAGCGGCAATCCAGCCGCGATCACTGCCCGCCTGGTGGCCCTTCAGGGACATCTCCCCCCTCTGGTTCGCCGTCCTCGTCCTGTGGCCTTTCTTGGTGCGACGCTTTGCGCGAATGTTGCAGTCAACGCCGCAGCGCAAGCGCTGACGCAGAACAGCTCTAAATCTAGCGGGAGGAACATGTAGTTAAATTGTAAGTATGTGCATTATTCTTCTTAAAAAAGGATAATCAATTGATCACAAAGGTCTAACATCCAGCATAGGTTCTTAATCTTAGTTTAAAGTTTAACTAAGTTTTAAATTTCTTCCTTTAATCAGTTCCTAATAACTAAAGTATTCAGTATTTGTTATCTATTTTGGATTTAAATTTCCTCTAAACAGAATTCATAAACAATAACCACAATATTATTTCCAAAAATTCTCACTTGCTGTTCGATTATCTTGTTTATATTGGAGACGAACATATTCCGGCAAAGATTCATGACCACTGGGGGAACCTGTTTGGAAGCGAAAGCTTTTACATCATATAATGTACATATTTGCATTTCATTAACATATTCAAGGAAACGGTCACTAAGCAAACTCAGAGTGTTGAATATTTGAGCTGAGTATTTGAACAAGGGAAAGTGCGTTTGTCTTTTTTGTTTATACTTCTAATCAGTAATTAATTAAAGTTAAAACAGAGTTGGCACAAAACACTACAAAAATTGTTATGAAAAGTTGTTTAAATAACTATTAGACCCCATTCCACTGCCTCATGTTTTCATCGAGAATGTGGAATGGGGCTATTATTTAGACTTGAAACTCACAAGAAATCTTTTCTTGGCAATAAACCTTTAATCACATATTAATCAAACTCTTTACTCTTTATATTTTCAGTTACCTTTGGTTACGGGCACGAGCTTTGGTCTTTAGCTTTCTTCTATCCTCTGAAGCGCTTCAGTTATTGTACAGATTTGGCCTTATTTATACTTTTCCAAACCCCAGGGTTATCCAGTTGCAATATCTTTACCCTATTTTGTATACATACGTCTTAATGTATATTGAATGTATATTTATTTTGTAGGACGAACCGAACACACACAAAACGCGACCTTTTTTGTCACATTCCCCCATCTGATTTAGTTTGTAAGTCGAATGTTTTTGGCACTTTTGTCTGGCAGGAGGTGCATTTTAGCGCCCTAAAAGCGCCGCCCTTGCTTTAATACGGTTGTAAGCGTATACTTTATTGTGCATTATTTTGTTATTAATTATAATTTTTGTAATAAAGTCATACTTGAAAGAAGACTTAGGGCTGAGGCGTAATTCGTAGATAACTCTTTCCGGAGGGAACTTCAATAGTTTCGATGCCGTTGGGAAAGAGTTTTGGAACATCTTCAGATTTAACGGTTGGCAAAACCATGCACTTGCCGCCCTTTTGCCAATCTGCAGGCGTGGCCACGCTCTTCGTTTGGGTCAAATGAAGTGAGTCGATGACGCGAAGGATTTCACTGAAATGGGCAACAAGCAATCGCTAGTTAAACATGGTTTAGTTTTTACGGACATAGAGTTAACGAGAGTCCATTTTCAGCAACTAATTTCTATATAAATTGTGTGTTATGGTACAAAATAGTACTTAACATCATTATATGCACGGTTTAGACTTTTAAGTAGACCTAGTTAAATAATTATCTTCAAGTGCATTAACATGCACGATTTAAAATTGTGTGCTTGTTAGTTATTATAACGAATATTTTTAAAATACAAAATAGGTTGAATTATAAAGCAATTAGAAGACCATGGAAAACAAGAGTTTTTCCCAATCAATAATTTAGATTAGTGAAAACACAAGAATTAAAATTAGAATTTAAAAAATTAGGTAGAGAAATAAGCAATGTATAAATTTTAAAAATATCTGATTCACTCACTCGAAATTGCGACCTGTGGTGGCTGGATACAGGATGGTCAAGCGCAGCTTCTTCTTCTCATCCACAACGAAAACAGCGCGACAGGTGAGGGGGATACCCTCGGAATTCAGTTCATCTTTGTCCAGCATATTGAGCTTTAGAGCTAACTCCCTCTTGTCATCTGCGATGATGGGATAGTCGAAGCTGCTAAGCTCTAAAATCAGGATAAATATAAGAAAGGATCTTAAGCAAATGCGTAGAACAACCCACTGCCAAAGCTCTTGATGTCCTCGATCCAGCCCTTGTGCGACTCCACGGTATCACAGGATAAGGCAATGGGCTTGACACCCCGCTTCAGGAATTCCGGAATCAAGGCCGCCACCCGAGCCAATTCCGTGGTGCACACCGGCGTATAATCCGCCGGATGGGAGAATAGGATGGCCCAGCTATCGCTCATCCAGTCATAGAAGTCTATCTTCCCCACACTTGTCTCAGCCACAAAGTTGGGAAACTGATCGCCAATGTTTAAAGCCTTTCCGGACATTTCTAGTGGTGTTTGAGAATGATAAAGAACTTCAGATTAATGGGAAACAAAATTGCCGCAAAATTAAAGTCAGCTGGTTGCGTGAGAGGGACCGTATTAGCTTTAAGCTTGAGCACCAGGGATGCAGTTTTCAAGTGAGCCAAAATTCTAGGTTCTTTTAGAAACCTTTTAAATTTAATTTTGCTGTCATATTTATTAAATTTCATATTTATAGTTAACTTTATAATAATTTTAAACTGTTTTTTTTCATGGTCCCTATTGGTTGAATCTAACCATAATTTTA
Organism: Drosophila oshimai; assembly: GCA_018150695.1. Classification (NCBI taxonomy): domain Eukaryota; kingdom Metazoa; phylum Arthropoda; class Insecta; order Diptera; family Drosophilidae; genus Drosophila; species Drosophila oshimai. Next base: position 1,362,514 of record JAECWM010000048.1, on the reverse strand, counting down.
TTTAAATTTTTAAAATAAAAAGGTCATCAGAGTTCATAAAACTAAATAACCAAAAAAATTAGAAATGGCCCTTTCACAATTGTACTATTTTTTGGTTGTATTTAAGTTGATTCTAAGCATATTTTTAAAACATTAAACCATGCATATTTTATATTTTTTTTAAAATATAAATTTTTTAAGTGAACCAGTGAACGTGAACCAAACCCACAAACATCTGCTTGCAGCCCTGGTTATTACACACACAAACTCCAATTGTCCAAAAGTAAACACAAATAAAATAAATTTATAACCTTCGTAACTGAATTTAATAAATTGTATAACCCACTCACCAAGGAGAAGAAACCATGGCCGATCTGAGCATCAGTGGACAGCAGGTGCCCCAAGCCATACCGATGCCAGAACCCTTCCGTATCACCACAAATGCCCCGCACCAGATGAACGACGCCACTTTGACAAAGGGAAGGAAGACGCTGCAGAAGTGGCTGGGGCGACCACTCCGCATTGTCATCACCGACGGCCGCGTCCTGGTGGGATTCTTCAACTGCACGGACCGGGACGCCAACATTGTGCTCTCCATGTGCGCGGAGTATCTGGTGGAGGGCCAGGAGCCTCGCCTTCTGGGCAACGTGATGGTTCCCGGAAAGCACATCGTGTCCCTCAACATCGATGAGCCCGATCCGCAGTCCAGTCTTCTAGTGCAATAGCTTATAGTCTGTTTTTAAGTTCGTTTAATGTTAATAAAGCTGCAAAAGTAAATGCACTTAAGTGTCCTCTTTGGGTAGGAGGAAATAGTATATAAGTTATTTTAATTAAAATATATTTAAGCCCTATTAAATTATATTTTATAAGACTTTTTCGTAACTCACCCCCTTTTTGCCTACGCCCTCGCAGCGATCAGCTGTTTGATAAGCGACCCACCGCGTTGCCAACCATCGCACAGATGAATCAGCTGCGTTTCATTAGCTTCTCTTGGACATTTGTTTGCTCGGTGGAACTATTCCTGGCCAATTAACTGAGTTAATCGAGCGAAACAGCCAGCAGAGGATCCCATTCAATTGCGAGCAATCAGCGATGGACTTCACGACCTTCGTAAAGCCCGCAAACGGCGAGGGCGGCGGCGGCGGCGATGCTGATGTGCCCCAGAAACTGGAGTTCTGGAAGCATGTGGAGTACATCGAGAATCACGGGAAGCAGGAGGACGACTACGAGTACTGCATGACGGAGTTCCTGCGCATGTCGGGCATCTACTGGGGCACCACGGCGCTGGACATAATGGGCCAACTGGACCGCCTGGAGCGCAAGTACATTGTGGAGTTTGTGAAGAGGTGTCAGTGTCCCATTACTGGAGGATTTGCACCCTGCGAGGGCCACGATCCCCACCTGCTGTACACGCTGTCCGCTGTTCAGATCCTCTGCACCTATGACGCTCTGGCGGAGATCGACTGCGAGGCGGTGGTGCGATTTGTGGTGGGACTCCAACAGCCGGACGGCAGCTTCTTTGGGGACAAGTGGGGCGAGGTGGACACCAGATTCAGCTTCTGTGCGGTGGCCACCTTGACGCTCCTTCAGCGTATGGAGCAGAGCATCGACGTGGAGAAGGCGGTCAAGTTTGTGCTCTCCTGCTGCAACCAGACGGACGGCGGATTTGGTTCCAAGCCAGGAGCAGAGTCGCATGCGGGTGAGTCATTTCGCTTTTCCCAGCTCACTTGCTCTTAACCCATTGTCAATATCATTTCAATTAAAGCTTTTTTTTTATTATTTTATGAATATTTGCTTTTATCTATTAAAGAGCACTGGCAGAAAAAAGTTCTGTTTAGTTTTTGACGTTCCATTCCTAAAAAATAAACTTATTAATCTGTGTAAATAAGTTTTAATCTAAAGTTCTTTATAAATTCTTAAATTTCTTTGATGTTTATATCTGTTGGAAACGCGAGTTCTTAGACTTAAAGGGTTATAATCTTATCTATCCACAGGACTCATTTACTGCTGCGTGGGCTTCTTTTCGCTGACCAACCGCCTGCACCTTCTAGACGTGGACAAGCTGGGCTGGTGGCTCTGCGAGCGTCAGTTGCCATCGGGGGGACTTAACGGGCGACCCGAGAAGCTGCCGGATGTGTGCTACTCGTGGTGGGTGCTCGCCTCACTCACAATCATGGGTCGTCTGCACTGGATCAGCTCTGAGAAGCTGCAGCAGTTCATTTTGTCCTGCCAGGACACGGAAACAGGCGGTTTCTCTGATCGGACTGGCAACATGCCCGACATATTCCACACGCTCTTCGGCATCGGTGGTCTCTCGCTGCTGGGACATTCCGGCTTAAAAGCCATTAACCCCACACTCTGCATGCCGCAGTACATCATCGACCGGCTGGGCATCGAGCCTCAACGATTGGAGAGGCCGTAAGAAGCAATAGAAAATTAGATCAGACCTCCACCCTCACCCTTAGTTTTATTTGTAAAGAAAAAGACCAAAATTCCACCGCAGGAATATGTTATCCATGCATGAAACTCAATGCTCCTTGCTCTTTTACTTCGTTGTGCATTTACACAGGATGTATCCCCTCGATAAGCTATAATTAATATATTTTGTATAACGAATTCAAATCAGCATTAAATAAATATTTTATTTTATTACAGCAAAGCCAGTTGTGATTTTTATTAATTGACTTTCATTTATTGACGAGTATGTATTGTGAATGAACCAGAATAAAACTAAAAACCAATTTAGATCAGTTAACATTTGATTTATTTGCAAAAATAATTAAACTAACATTTGCACATGTGAAAAACAAATTGAAATGTTTGCGCTAATAGTCTAGGACGTTATACATATTAGGTAAATACATATCGATGTGTAAATTTATGTACATGAGGAAACCAGTGTAAAGACTAAATAGTTAAGTGGCAAAAAATTGCATTACGCAGAGACGAATCACACAAAATTGGAATTACAAACTAAACGCTAAGTGTAGTCACCAGCATGTGGGTTCAGCTTCAATTAGAGATAATTGAAATGAATTTTACAGAGCACAAACAATATTAACCGACTACATATGTATATATAGGCAATGTCCGAGTGTTTTTAGGGTGATTGTGTGTGTGTGGTGTGTGATTGTAGTATACTCGATGCACGTCTAAGGCACTCTATAAACAATTTCAGCTAACAATCTTTTAAAATGTACTTCATTCATCTACGGACTAATGGAGGAGCATTAGGAATTACTGAATTTTTCGTCGCTAGTAAGGACATTATAAGCACATCCTAGGGCCCAGGATATTTCATGGCCGTCTATCTTCTTGTAAAGCTGCAAATAACATTGGAATTTTACTTCAACTGCTCAAATAAAATAGCCTATAGACTTACCTTAATTTTCTTTCCGTCGTTAAGGCCAAAACCTTCGCGCAGCAGCGTCGATATGAAGGTGAGATCGAAGCACATGAAAGGCTGCTCGTCGTTGGGAATGGAGCAGATCTCCTGTGCCTTCTTGCGGTACGCCTCCACGGTCGTCTCGCCGCCAGCGAGTGGATCCACCAGCCCCGACTCGATGGCCCGCTCAAAGTAGTAGCTAAAAGCGGCCACTGCATGCTGCTTGAGGGTGAATGGCTTGGGCTTGACCAGCGGCATCACCTTGCTCTTGACCAGCTCCAGACAGGCATCAAAGTCAACGATTGGCTGCTCGGCACTGGACTTGCCGTTCTCCTTGCCACTGATTTTATACTGCACATTGCCGTATGTCCAGGTGCGATTGGCGATGATGGGATTCACGCAGACGCTCTCCAGCACCGAGTCCTCCTTCTTGTAGCCATGCGAAAAGACTGCGTGACGGGCGGCCATGAGACCCAGTCCCAAATAGCTGTGCGTGAACACGTTGATCTTCTTGCTGGAGGTGACCACCTCGTGCATGTACTTGTCGTACACGGGCACCTGTTCCGGATCCGTGGGCGAAAAGGTGACCTGCGTGCTGCCACCACCCAAATCCAGGGCAGCTGCCTGGTTCGTTTTGGACAGGCGGCCCAGCAAAAAGTTGACGGTGAACCAACTGAAGATGCCCTCGTCCGTGCCGTCCATAATTTCCACAGCATCCATATCCACGCTGAACTCGGACTTGGCAAAAAGATCTCGGACGGCATTCAGGATGTTCTCCGCCTTGCTGGCGGGCAGGAGTCTTAGCCCAGCTGTTGCTTTTAGCACCAGCGGAGTGGACGACCAGTGTTCTTTGGGTATAAAGGCACGGGCTTCGTCCAGGAGCAGTTTGATGGTGTGAGCACCCTCGAGGGGATTGTCAGCAAAAGAACTGAGTCCAGGCTTGCGCTCCTTGAACAGCTCCTCGTAAAGCACCAGTTTGTTATCGATGAAGCTCCTGTTGAACTTGTACGCCAGCACCCGGCTTCCCGTGGACCCAGCATCGATAATAGCCGCATACTGCACCTTGCTGTACCCAAATTTGGAGGCCAATCTCGCCAGATATGGACTAGCATTCTCCGAGACAAAGCCTGCATCGTCGTCAGGTTGTGTTGTGGGTTTTTTGGTTAAACGTTTGAACGGGGTCGGAGATGGTGGCGGAAAATGAGGTTCCACACGCACATACGGCACAGTGACGGGTGAGAAAACAGAGGATTTGGTTAGCACAACTTTGGGGGGCACTTCTTTAGCATAATACAAATGATACACACCGAACACAAAGAGCAGCAGGATCACGCAGATGATGAGGCACAGGAAGGAGATCTTAAGGCCGCTGGTACCACCACGATTTCCGCTGCTGGCATTTGGTGAGCTGCTTTTCCGCCGCGGTGGCTTCTCATCCGTGGCCAACTGGAAAATAGAAGAAACCATTAGCCTCAGTGTCAAGAACAAGGTCAGTAAATCATATTTTGTCCGGTTGGCTATTTTGTGTCTACCAATTTATATTCGTATTTCATGGCTTGTTGCGTTGCCTGCACTGCCACAACGTTTATGCATAGCCGGTTTTTTGGATGGAACACATTTCAGTTGTTTGCTCCGCAAATATTAACACGCTGGCTGTTTGCTATCTCTTGAAAAAATGTCAACGATTATGGTGTTTTCATTTTTTTCGTTTGTTCTTTCATGTTCCAGGGCTGACACACTGCACTCATCGATAACAGTAAACAGGGCTGCAGCTTACGTTTTGGAACGGTATTGCAAGGCAATTGAAAAAAACGGTTATTTTTTTAACGGTTCCGGGAGAGTTTCTTGTTATGTTTTAATTTGACTCAATATCTGGGTCTTTAAGGTATATTAAAAAAACTATTTAAAATTATTCCGAGTTTAAAAAATTTTTTTATACATTTTCTATTTAAGCTGAGATGGTAAAAGCTATAAACAAAAAAACTTGTTTGCAAAACTTTTAGATCTTGTACCAAAGTGCAGCTTATATTTATTTCTGCATTGTCAAGTTTAAGAGTGTCATAAGAGGAATAAGGTATTATTGAAAGGGTAAGTTAGTAATATATTCAAATTTTGTGTACTTCAAACCGTGACTTTTGTATTTAAATTTTTTTTTTAAAATCTTACATTTCGTATAATCCTAATTATGTAGTTATTCGGACCTTGTAAAAATACATATATAATTTTCTGTAAAACTAAATAGCTTTGGAGCTATTTTTGTTTATATTATTTTAAGCATGCAAAGCCACTAATAATTATTTTAAACACTCCCGTAAAGGTATAATTACTATTCAAATAGACTTGTCAGAACGTTAAAGTTTGGTTTTTGTAGCAGTCAATGTGTCTCACTATAAAACCTGTTTAAAGGCATAACAGTATTGGTAGAAATATTACAAATTGTTGCAATAGTGTGAATTTTTAACCCATCAAAGTTAAAGTTTCCATTTCAATAAAAAAAATTTAAGTCTTCTCTTAATTTTAAAAATCCACTGAATATTCATACATTAAATGTGCATTAAATTAATTAACAACAAAGCTAACCTACGGGTGAAAATCGGGCCTTCTCAAAGTTCAAAGTCATGCCAAATTACACATTTTGCTGTGGCAGCCGCACACCCATGTTCATGCAGTTAGAATCTATAATTTAGAGGGCGCCTTATCACGTAACCTTCGTGCGATATGACAACGATAAGACGCAATCAGTTTGACTACCATATAGGCATGTCTGGTCGCCACTAGCAACAATCATAAGTGGGCCACAAAAGGCAGTCTTTTAGCTTGATTAAATATTAAAGTTGCCGTTCGGGGGCCCGCAAACAAAACTGATGAAATTCCCCTCTATTTAAACAAATGTTCCGCTATTGGTAAGTGGTTGACGCAAAAATAGCTTTAGACAATGAAAAAGCCAAACAAACTGGAAACTAAAGTACTAGTGTGTGTTTAGTTTGGCAGTAATGGAGTTGTCCAAGTACAGCCATTAGTTTATAATACATATTCAATTTCATACCAATTACAATGATGGAATAATTAAAATGCTCATTAAACATTCAGGGTGTGAACTTATCGCATATGTTCAGGAGGGCACGCTACTGTAATCAATAAAATCAATTGATAACTGGGGACGTGTAGGCCTTTTGTGCCTTTTAACGATGAGTAAGAAACAAACAATGAAATACTTTTCTGGGCTTATCACGAAATTCATATGCAAGTGTTTGGGGAAATGCTTTAATCTGTTTGGGGAGATAGTCGCTGAATTGATAGTGTTATTTCATGGGCTAGACATATTCAGCGTAAGCTGGAAAATGGCATAGAATACCAATGAATATTCGGGTTTCTTCTATATTGAACCCATTTATTTTTCAAAACTAAGTTTTAGAAAATCTTAGTTTAATAAAACTTGAAATTATTATTGCTATTTTTTTTTTATATTTTTATATTTATTATTACTATTTTACCCAAAGATATTTAAGATTTCAACCCAATCTAATTGTGTAGTTTTTTCAAATACATTTTTTATATAAACAAAATTAATACATCTTTTACTATGTAAAGTAAGAAAAAAAACTTGATACACCTTTTATTGTGTAAGGTAAAAAAAACAATTTTTTTTTTAAACATTTATAGCATTTTTCTGTAGTTGTATCAAAATATGTTTTAAAAGCTTCTATAGTTGTGCATATCAGTGTTTCTTATTTAAGCGAAAAATTTTTAAACTTTGTAATATTAACAAAATAATATTTTTTTTAAAATTTTTTTACTTTTTATCTAAACAAAAATGTTAAACAAATTAGAACAGTTTTAAATCAAGAAAACAAAAAAAAGTGTACTGCGTTTTGCTCGCGCCTTAAATATTCAATTTATCAGAGTAATAATGAGGAGACCTCTAGTATATGAAGAGATAAAAGCGGGTTATGCGTGTTTTTCTCAAAATTTGAATTCTCCTCACATACAAATTGTGTGCTATCTGAGTGCCAAGATACCAAGTACCCAATAGAGCCACGCACGAGGGTTAAGGCCACGTTTGCACTTACTTGCAACCTGTTCTGGTTTTGCCTCATCCTGTTCCACCCACACAAAATGCAATCCCAAACGATCAAAGTGCCCCCGAAATCGGCGTGTGTATCTGTGATGTGTGTGTGGGGGTTTCGAGAAAGCAATTGAAAAAGTTGTCTAGCGAGATTCAGGAACGGGTGCCAACTCAATTCTTTTCTTTTCAGATTCGGGGCCCCCTCAATGACCTTGCAAATGAGAAACTCGGAAAACCTGACCACCCTACAAATCTGCAGATGACATTATTTGAAAAGCAAAAAACCGGCCGGCAGAGAGTCACATGCATAAATTAGCATTGTTTCTTAATCAAAATAAATTTGCATAATGTAAGGAGAAAACCTGATTGACCGACAGGCCTTGTCTACATTTAAATAGCGTGTAAATTACAATTTGAAATAAAAATTGGCACAATCGAATGAAGCTCGAAACAATTATTTGCTGCGAGTCATTTGAATTTCAACTTCCGCGTCAAAAGAGCAACAATCTCAGGAATGTGTGTGTGTGATCGTGTCTGTGTGTGTGTGTGTGCGTGTGTGAGCGCCACGAAATTGGCATTAAATGTGTGCTTATATTACCCTTTTAACCTTTGCCTTACTTTTCTCTTTCGCACATCGGTGTTCGCCATGTTGTTGTCTTTATTTTACTTAATAGTTGAGTTAATTATGTAAATACACGAGCGATTAGCCTGGCCAAGTGCACAAACACCGCAAATTCGACTGATTCCCGCGATCGGCGACCGGAACGCACTATTAGTCAATCAAATCTAGTTGGCGCGCCCTCCCCAAAAAACTTAAAAAACTTTCCGCAGAACTCAAAAGCGGTCGTCCACGCGCACGGAACGGAATGGCGTCTCAAAATTAACTAAAAACGTTTATTTACCACCCGCTCATTTATATGCTGCAGCCCTGACAGCTGTTGGTCCACGGTGCTAGAGATGGCACGGCTATTTGTGTTTATTCGATATTTTAGTATCGATATGTTCCCGAATATGTCTAAGTAGAGACTTTTAACCGGCGCTCTCTCGGTCACTTTTTAGCCGATTGTTGAGGCTGTTGCTTATGTTGTTTTCATGTTAACTTTATGTTAACTTTATTGTAATTGACACTAATTTTAACTAAACCTTCACTAAACGGTTAACTAAATATCTCAAATGAAGTATAGACAGGCTGTTATCGTTTTAGTTCGTTATCAGCGAAATGCGGTCACATTAAATTAGGGCTTTAAATTTTAGGGTTGCTAAATAACAAGATAAGTTATGGGTTACATTAACTTAACTTATAAATACATTAAACTTAACAAAAATAATTTACGCGTCATTGAGGAAGTCTTTAAAATAATTTGTTGTGCAAGTTATGGTACTAATAAAAAACTAAGTTGCAAACCTCTGGTTTTTAAGAACTCAACAAACTTTTCCTAAATTTGTACAGAACAGTAGCTGGACCAATTTTAATAATTCTGAAGTTCAATGGTACACAACAACGAGTTATTAGAGTCCTTCTATTAAACACCAAAAAAAAAAAAACAGTGTAGGATAGCACGTCTTACAACTTAAACTTAAACAAAATCATTGTATAATTAAGTTTAACCATATGTATTTTTTTATTAAAAACTTTTACCAGACAAAAACTAAACCCGACGCTGCCCAACACTTAGAACGTAGCTGTCAACGAACAGCTGATCAGATCAGCTGGCCGATAGGTGCCCTATCGATTGCCCTGTTATCGAAAACGATAAGTGTTTTTCGTCTCTCTGCAACACAAAACACGCAGCTAAATTCGTTAAAAACCCCATCAAAAACAATGCAAAACTAACCAATTAAGTGATAAAGTGGCAAACGGGGCCGCGCCGATAGCGAGCGCAGTGAATTTTCCGCATGAAATCGCGTTTTTGGGGAAATTACACAAACATTTTTTCGTAAGCGCTCTGATGTTGTCTCTTTCGCACAGCAGAATTACTAGTTGCTGTGTGTGTGCGTGCGTTTGTGTGTGCCGTGTGCCGTGCCTGTGTGTGAGTGACTTTGACTGCAGTTCGCGTACGTTTTTTATTAATACCACACAACAACAGTAATGAAAACTAAACATATTTAATAAGTGGTGAGCAGTAGCAACAACAACGCGCCGCCAACGAAACAACAACTACAAGGCTTTATCCCCACCACCACCAGCACAACAACAACAAATTACTACAGCCCATTCCATTACTACACTGAAAAAGATGGGTGACTGTGTGCGTGTGTGTGTGTGTGTGCGCGAGCGTATTTGTGTTAAATAATGTTTAAACATTTCTGATTTCGCACACAAAACAATTTTGAGTTGTAGTCACCAACCACAGCAGAGAGAAACAATTGAAGCAGACGAGAAAGAGGTAAGTGCAAATTGTTATAAACAAAAAAAACGGTCAAATGTGTCAAAAGTTCGTCATGGCTTTCGCTCTTCTTCTTCTTCGCTCTCTCTCTCTCTCCCGCCACGCCGAAAAGAAATTAATTTTGATATTTTTTCCCTGCTTTGCTTTTGTTGCTCTCTCCTCGCAAACTTTTAATTTGCTATGCGCAGCGAATTCGCGCGCAAAGGCAGAAAAAAGAGGCAAACGCAGTGGCAGCAGCAAAAACAACAACGGCAAAGTAATAAACGTCAAATGCCATGCCAGACAGACGGACAAATCGGAAAGAGCGGAGAGAGCGATTACAAAAACAACTTTTCATACAAACCGCGTAAATTATTTTTTTTCGCTCTTTGAACATTTAATTTTTCTCTCTTTTTCTCTCTTGTTTTCGCTCTTTCTTGCGCGCTCTTTCCGTGCGTGTGTGTTTGCCCGTATTTGTTTTTGTACAAGTTTGTATTTTATCTGTTATTTAGGTGTTAAAAAGACAGGCATTAAAAAGAAATAGTGAAATAGCAGCATTATTCCTTATTTTTCTGATTGGTTCATGAAAAAAGAAGAAAAATAGGCAGGAAAAAAAACGGAAAAGAGAAATACTCTCACACACACGCACACACACCTCAAATAAATTCTGATAAGAACAATTGTTAATGTTTGAAAGCCGACATTCCAATAGTCCATTCGCGCAGCGACTGGAAATAATCGGAAATTGGGAATAATGAGTTCGCCATAAAATCTGGAGCTCTTTGACTCCGCTGATGAAATAATGCAGGCCCACGGCGTCAGTACAATCCCCATTAAATTTATGTTTTCACTTCGTTTGCGGGAATAATAGTAAATTGGCAAAACCCATAATAATCACATAAATCAATGATTAGACATGGGCTCCAAGGAAGCTTTGTTCAACTTGAAAAAATATAAAAACCAAGACAGTTATTGTTGGTCATTGCACAAATCTTTCAAAACTTTTTATAGCTCAAAAAAATAAATCGAAGAACCTGAATTTTTCTATTCTCAAGTACAAAACGCGTTTAAAAAATATATGTTTTTCCCTAAAATGTTGTAAATTCAATTTGAAAAATCAAACCAAATGAATTCACAACATTTTTTTTAATTTAGCAATTTTAAAAATATTAAAGTTTTTGTAAATACAATCACTCCCGAAATTAAAGTACTTCTTATAGGCATTCAGGCGTTTTAAATAACTTTCCAATTTGCTTCCGAATTTAATAAAATAATGACTCACATTGAAAAAATTTCTCCATGGATTCATCTCTTGAATTACCTCCAAAACATATTAAACAAAGTTTACCTTAAGGTTGATAATTTCCCTATTCTTCTGCGTTTTTTAACCTCATTATCCACTTTTATAAATAACTTAGCCATTTATTGATGAATATTTATTTAATTTTGTTATTAATTGCTGTAATTAGCTGTTATCAGATAGGAAATCAAATAAACGTACTAACTTATTGGCCTTCACCTGTTCGGGACTTTAGACAATGCCATTGCCCCTAGGGCTGAGTTTTTGTTGGTGTCAGTTCCTAAACGTTTTAGTCGTTTAATTTACTTTCTCCAATCCTCATTTTTTATATTTTACTCATATGATGGAATGACATAAATGTATTGGGCCAAATTGACATAAGTAACTTAAAGATAACGGCATAAATCAACGTTTTATCATAAAGACTAATCCATTTTTGGTATAACTTCTACTCCGGTTGGATTTTCTTTTGTTTTTCCTATTGAAGTGAACTGAAGACGTCATTAAATTTGATTCATGAACTCAAATTACAAAACAATCCGAACAAAAGACAATCGCAGAGGAGAAGAAGAAGAAGAAGCGGAGGAGAGCGCTTTTCTTTTTGTTGTTCGCACGGTCTCAAATTCCAATGTATTGGCAACACTAGCATTAAACAAAAACGACTCTCTCTTTGCCGCTCTCTCGCCGTATTCATTCACACTTTTTTTTGCGGTATAGACGATAGTTTTGTTCACTTTTGGGTTACAATTCGATTAAATATTTACCCATAATATTTATATATCTACGTAATCAATTAACATACCTAATGTAAAGGCGATCTTTGGCACTGTTAGTTTCGGATGCGCTGTTAAACAGCTGTTAAACTGCGCATGCGCTCTCTTTCTGTGCCCGCTCAGTTATCGGCGTTTGTTTTGTCCATGGTGAAACTTTACAAGGTGGTCTCGTCAGCTCTGCCGAGGACGTTAAATGTGTTTATCTCTCTGTCTCTCTCAGGCGATAGAAAGAGATGGCTAGATAAAGACTGGCACAAATAACGTCCTCAATAGAGGGCTCACCCTGTATAGTTACACCGTGGTTTTGTCTCTTTGGGTTTCTCTTCTCGGCGAGTGCCAAACGCGTCGACAAAAGCGACATCAAAATCAAACGGCCAACTGCGCCGAGAAGTCGACGGTATTCGTGACGTCGTAAAAAAGCAAAACAAACCAGGCCTGGCGCGATAGTTAAATATATTAAAAATTATCAATATTCGTAAAAATATCACGGTAAAAATATTTATATTTTTCCGAACAAAAAATATTGATATATTCGCATCCCTACGCTGTTTTGGATTTCGCAGCGGTCGCATCGCAAACACAATCGCCGTCGCGGCGTGTAAAAAAATGTAAAAGCGAAAATAGCCAAAGAAATATAAATGTCGCGCCGCGCCACCCGGAAAATCTCCAATCAAATTCCAATAAAAGTGCTTACAATTTATATTCAGATATAAGAAGTGTGTGCAATGAATGTTTTTTCGGTGTGCAAAGTTCAAAAGCAAAAGCAAAGAAAAGGCAATAGCAATAGCAAAAGCAAAGTAAAAGCAAATCTAAATCCAAAGCAAATGTAATCATAAGTTTGAAAACGTAAGAGTGTGCTAAAGAAAATTCAAAGGAGTTATAAAATGGAGCCCCCTCCTCCCCCTTTCCCCCTCGCTCAGTCTCGCTCTCCGCCGGTGGTTTATTTTTAATTTCTTTGCAAATTTCCAATGCAAATCAAATGGAAATCAACAGATCAAATACAAGTACAACAATTTCGCTTTCGCAAAACAAAAACAACTCGAAAACGGAACAGAAGAGACAAACAAAAGAGGAGCGAAAAAAAGTGAAATGCGCATTGACTTCGGGAACGTTTTTTTTTATTGTCAATTTTTCAAACGGCACTTGGACCTGGACCGTGTGATTGTCTTGCTTTCTCGCTCACTCTCTTGCTCTCGCTCTCGCTCTCTTCGCTTCGGCTAACGGAACTGCCGTCTTCTTATTTCTGCTGCTGCTGGTTGTTGTTGTTTTTGTTAGGCAAAGCAAACGCCAAAAGGAAAGGAAAATAATTTTTTTGAAGCGGTGCGTTGCCCTTTGCCTTGCTGTTACAATAACAACAACCACAACAACTAATGAATGAATGAGAAGCAAGTACAAAGAGATGCATCGCGATAATTTTCTCGTTCATCTGGTGTCTTTATGACATTATGTACGCTACATTTTTTGATTTTATATTTAACACCTGCTGTTCTTCCATCAACATCATGGCAACTCTACATGTACATATGTAATCTGTACATAGGTGTGTGTGCGTGTGTGTGCTGCAATTGCGATCAACAGCTGTTGCTGGGAGAGCGACGCGATTCGAGTTCGAGAGCACGAGCGAATATCTGAGTGTGTTTGTGTGTCCTTGCGTGTGGTTTTCTTTGTGGGCATTTTGTTGTTGCAGCTGGAAGCATTTTTCCCAAAAAGAGGGGGTTTATCGGGGGTAATGAAAGATTCCAATCTGTAATCGAAAGCGAGTTATCGGGTGGGAATCTCTTAACCCTCCCGTTTCTCAAGGGGCAAAAAATAAATTTTAAAGGTTATAGATTTTAGTCGTATTAAAAGAGGTTATAAGAACATGGCGAACTTTTGAACACATTATCAAAATACATTATCAAAATAAAATAATTAAACGACTTAAACTTTTCACCCCATTAAATACACTTCATCAATGTACCAATAAATTTCATATTTACAGCCAACTTTATTATTAAAATCGCCTCAAATACAAGCAATAACATAAAAATAAAAAACCGAAAGTAAAAAGTTCAACATTTAGTAAAGGAAAACAAATTATGAACATTTGCATTAACGAAATCGTAGCCATTAGCTTTAACAAACGCGTAAAATTTTGAGCAGAACTTAGCAAGCCTATAAAATACGCCTTCCAATAGTTATTATATATACACGCATTATATACATATGCATATACATAGCCATAGCACTTAAACATATATATACAAGCGGTCAGAGGAATTCAAAACCAAACGGGAAACGAAAGAACGATCAAAGAATCGTGAAAAAAGTGCGTTATACTCTAACGGTGCAATCAAATCTTAATGTAGCTAAGCGATATTACAGCTACAGTATAAATATATATATATTTCTTACATCCATCAAATAAATCAACCATTTTTACAATCCGCAAAGTTTAGCAGCTTCAAACAACCAACGCAATTACTTTAAGAGAATTACTTTATCGGTAAATAGACAAGCATATTGAATGATAAGCGATCAATGAAAGAAAATTTAAAACAAGTGCAAATTACAAACAAATTATTCTAAATATTAATTAATAATGAGAATTATAAGAAATTTCAAATATTAAAATCAAATTATCCTATTATTCATAGGTTTAAATCATGAATAACAAATTTTATATATGCGCCCCAAGTGCTTAATTAAAAACAAAATCAACAACAACAACACCACACAACCAAACAAGAAAAGAATAAAAAAAAACTATGTAAAACAACAACAACCTCAACAAACAGCGAATCGAGCAATATTATCAATAATAATATTACAGTAAATTGTTAATCGTTAAAATTGAAATTAAAACAACGCTAGCAACCTGCCAATAGCAACAAATATAACAACAACTAATGCGGTGCTCAAGAAACATCGCAAACTTAAGCAATCCGCAAAAGGGAAACTCAACATCTCCACAAGGAGTGGAAAATCAAGTGGGGCAGCATAAAGGATACGCAGCTTTTCCTGCAACAAAGTCCAGAGGCCTTGGATTAACTCAACGCCCATTTAGGGCGGGGGGATTCCGTTCTATGAGTCAACCAACATTTGCAGCAACAGCATCGATTGGATCCCCATATGGATATTCATATGAAGAAACTACCTAAGCCACGGTAAGTCGAATTTTTCATTTAATTTTTAGAATTCTTTTTATTAAAAGAAATGGAACTGCAATTAAGTTTGAGACAATTTAAGAACATAACAGTTTTGTATAGGGAGGCACATTTTCTAATGAGCGTTTAAACGTATTTTATTTTTACCAATCTAAGTTCATTATTATATATTCCTTTACTAAGACCAATAGGTAGTACCCAATAAGCTTAGGGCAACACACATTTCGTTAAGACCATGTTAAATCTTTGGACATTTCGCTATTGTCCGTCTTACACATTAAACCAAATGCTCTACGCACATCACATCAAATCGGATCTGCTAAAACTTTTCTCATTTTCTGCAACCCCTTTCTTTCCGGCTCTTTTCCTCATTTTCTCATTTTTTATTGTCAATGAGCTGCGGCGGCCACTAAAATGTATAATTGAAAATTGTACGCCCACATTTACTGCGCACACACAGAGGCCGACAAACAAACAAGCACATGCACATCCATATAATAGATACGTATAAAGAGCAGTCCCAACAAAAAAAAAATACAAGAAAAGAAAAGGAGAAGAAAAAACGGTCCCCAGTTGCTTTTAGCGCCATGCAATAAACAGAGCGAGAGAGCGCTGCCAAGTTTTGCGGGTTTTCTTGGCCTGCTCTTTTACCAACAGACTGCTCCACCCCCTCCCTACCCTTTTGAAAAAGCCTCCCCACCACCACCACCCCCCTACCGCAGGCTTGTCGTCTGTTGTCCCACCTTGAGAAAAAGTATAAAAATCTTAGTTTTTTCTTTAGCCGGTTCTTTGAGAGCGTAGAAAAGGGTATGTCAAATTGGTATTGTATCATCTCTTAATTTATACAAAACTTGGAAAAATATATATTGCTAGATACAATTGTATCTTCATGTTTTCCAATGTAGTAGTTAACTCAAAAAAAAAACCTCAAAATTAAAGTTTAATACATATATTTCTAAAGGTATACCTCTTTAAATCTGAAAATTATATTAAATTATATTTCAATTACTTTATTTGAATTGACCATATAAAACCTTATTTAATTATTGACATTTTAATTGTAAAAGAGGGCAAACAGCGTATCACATAGTCGGAAAATGCCACTGTTAACGTTCTTTCTAGTTTTCTTCACTCTTTTCTTCGTGTTTCGGTTTTTTGTTGTACATTTTGCCGGCGTCGCCACGCACTGTTTCCCCATGGCTAAGCCATTGTGCACTTTTCGCTGCAATTTGTCGAAAACTTGGTAATTTTTTTCATTCGAAAGTTTAACCATAACAGATTTCTTTAGACCACTTCCTTCTGCATGAAGGGTGTGGGTGTGGGTCTTAAGATGGGCTTTAGTGGTCCCCTAAAACTCTTGAGCTCTCATTTGATGCCCGAAAATATACCAGGCGGAAAATCTTGAATGTTAAAAAAAAAGGGGTTGCCTTTTACAGAACATTTAATTTTAGAGGGGAGCTTTTTTATATAACTTAGAAGGGGTTTACTTTAACCCTAATTAGTAAAAAAGACGCGGGTTATTCTTGAGATTTTTTATATTATTAAAACTATAAGAAACTATATAGTTTGAAGTAAATAAAACGTTTAAATTTATAAAATAGATTTTTTTGTAACTAGTCAAAACCATAGCATTGTTAGTATCTGTTGTAAAGCTAAAAACATGTACAATTTAATGGCGCTACCTGACGTCTGTTTGAGTTCTCGGTCATTTTATGACTTTTGTCTGTCTGTATATAATATTGGTTGGTATCTGGGGGATAGGGAAGAAAACTCTAAAACAACAAGCGCACAAAACGTGTGCGACACACTCAACAAACTGATAAAATTTTAATTTCTCCAAAATTGAAATTTTAATGTGTGTCTAGAGCGCGGTTTACCCCTGCCACCACATCGCATTTCCCCCCTTTTCCGCTGCTCATCCCTTTTCGACTGCACTTTGTGTCCTCCCCCTCTCTGGGTTTTCCCACCTTGCTGCAGGGAAAATGTGCTATGTGTGGCACTCAGACAGACACACACACGCGCACAAGTTTTGGGTTTTTGTGGGTTGGCCCATGGCCTCCTCTTACCACCCACCATTTTAGCCACCCAACCAACCACCCACCGAATCGCCCACTCGGCTGCCCGCATTCTATTGCATTTCGGTTGCCCCCCTTTTTTTGGCCGACTTTCTATCATTCGCCGCCTTTGGCATTGGCCAAAAAGCGAATTTCCTTCGCTGCGTCCACATTATAGAGTTGAATTATTAAAATTCGTCTGGTTGTGTGTGTGTGTGTGTGTGTGCCAGTTATGAATAGCTAAGTGGTTGCCAAGGAGTGGAATATAAGTCTATATATATATATAAAATGGTCTGCTTAAGAAGCCCACTTATACGGATTGGGTGATGGAATAAAGAGGAAATGGTTTATGCATGATTTAAAGGTGATATAAATCGAATTATTGGGTTGTCAATTCCTTAACAGATTTACAACTGAATCGCTAGAGGAAAGAAAAGCTAATGAAAAACATTGCTTCATGTGCATGTTGATAAATACTTGTTCCTTACAATTTAGTGGTTTGGAATAGAGTTTAATGAATCTTTAATTTTTATGATAAAATTTATGACTCGTTACTTGATCCAAAACCTTTCACTTACAAAATATCTAGGTTACACATACCTATATATCAAACTGATGATTCAAATAACCACTCAAAAGCCAAAAGTACAAAACGATAATCCTTTTTTGGCCATGATGCCAATTGTGAGACGGCCCATCATTGGGTATTGGGTTGCCTTGCTCTTTCACCTCCATCATTGGCCCACTTAAACTATTGACCCACACACCTAATTGATATGCTACACGTACAGTCGGCAATCAAAGTTTGGAATGTGTGGGGGCAGAGAGGGGGAGGAGGGTGTGAGAGATAGCAGAAGCCTTGGGCGCAATGAAATCTCTCTGGGGATTTTATTTTTTATGTCGAAATTATACATTTTATTATGTCATTTTAATGCTACAAAGGCGCACCGAACGTAAAAGTTGAAGGGAAGAAAGGAGCAACACAACATGCAAACTAAACAGTCATCCAACATCGCCCCTTCCCCAGCGTCCTTCCCATCTTATGTCACCATAAATCAGCAACAGTTAGGACCCAGAATGCCCTGGTTGGTGGCCAGGAAGGAAGTGCAGGGTAGCCCTGTTTTCGTTTTGTATGCAAAAGTGAACAAGGTGGAAAATAGAAGGAATACAAATATAGTCCGAGGTGTACACAGAAAAAATTGTTTATAAATAAATGAAAAGGAGTTTAAAAATTCGTAATTTAGTTCTTTAGTTTTTATGATCATAATAATTAATGTTTAAAATGTTTTGATAGAAAGTCTGAAGTAATGTTTTATTAAGTGTTTAATACTTAGCAGAAGGAGCCTAATATAAATAATTGAACCTCTAATTAAAATTACCTATACAAAAATATATACTACTACCCCCAGTAAATACCTCAAAATATTTTAGGATAAGGATAAATACTCCTTAAATAAGATATCCTTTTATTTCTTTACATTTTAAATGTAATTTTCAAGTCTCAAAAAAGAGTTATTTATTGATTTAAAAAAACAAATAAAGTGATCTTTTTTCTTGTGTATAGTTCTGTTGTAAAAAATTAAAGGATAAAAGTTTTAGGGCATTTTTACTCCTCAAGGACTTGCCACACGGATAGGGGCGAGATTTGCAGGCGCATGTAATTTTTATACCTTATAAAATTTAACCAGACAAACCAAACAAAAGGAATCGAAGATGTGCGCACACACAAATGACAGATGTTAGGGTGGAAAGGCAGGAAGGAAGGAAGGAAGGACGAGTGCGAGTGCGAGGACGAGGACGAGAGAGCAGGACAGAAGAACTGTCATTGAGAGGCAGCCAAATTGTTTTATGTCTATCGATAAAGTAAATCACTTTCCCTTCTCGCACTTTTGTTTGCAAATAATTCGCTTCGTACTTTTTACAAGGGGTTTTTCATTCGAGTCCAATTCCGATACCGAGTCCTTCGTCCTTTGACTGTTTACGCTTTTATATATGTATGTGTGTGTGTGTGCTTTATTTAATGACCCGAAGCTTGTGTTTGAAGCCCAAACGACAAGCAAGAGCAGAAAATAAAGGAAAAACGGCAAACGAATCTGAGCCACAATTGACACGTGTTGGGATTTGCGAGTGGTGGTTTGCTTACGAAAAGGGGAAAGCCTGAATCGAAGCTTATTCACATATGGCATATATACAACCTCTGGGAGTAACTAATTAAACAATATGGGCAATGATAAACTCTGTGGTTGCTTAGCGATAACCTGTGACTCAAGCTTTTATTACAAATGCAGAAAATATAAGGTAAAGATGAGTCTGCATTAAATATTCCATAAAAGTTTGTCTTCAAGTCATTATTGTTAATTCATAAACTCGGACTCAATTCGAGCACACCTTTCTGCGGGCCACTCCCATAAATGGCGACCTGCTAATACCATATCCCCGCCCACTTTTAGCCAGGGCTTTCTCATCTAAGATGTGACCCCTTTTCCCCCTCTGAATGATTAACTGTTGCACACACCGTGCCACGCCCATCAGTCAGTTGCAGTTTAGCTGAAGGACACGCGTTGTGGAAGAGGTCAGGAGGAGATGAGGTTGGGGTGTGGGGGCTTAGCTGCAATGCAGTGTGCACTGTGCAGTGTTGCCTTGGCGATGTCCATGTGCATTGTGTGGCTCCCCCTTTGCCACCTTTCCACCTCCAGCCATTTCCTTGTCGCCTCCGACTCGCACATTTCACACACAAGTGCCGCCACTTTAAGCCAGAACGCGAGAACTGTGCTGGCCAAGAGAGTGAAGACAAGAAGAACCACTGGAACTGTTGCCACCGTCTTTAGTCTTCGGTTTCTCTCCCTTCCCTTTTGTTGATTTATACCAACCTCCCAGCCAAAGGATTGGGTATTTCAAGATAGTTATGATGTTAAAAGCTGCGTAGAAGAAGTGGTTCCTAGACTTGACGTTTTGCTGCTGTGTAATAAAAAAGGGTTTTGGTTTTGGAATAAATGTAATTACTAGCATAAACAAAAAAAAACTAACTGAAGTAAAAGATATTTAGTGCTATTAGTAGTAGTTTAAGTAGAAGTTAAATATAAATAAAACTTCTTTTAAAACGAAGTCAGTCAAAGTATAAACCATATGTTCAAAACATATAAATAAACGAATCAATAAACCATTATCAAGCTAAAGCACGTAGAATTGTTTCTATTTATTAAGAAACCAATAAGAATGGGGTTTATGTGGTACAAGAGATTTTGTTTATTTTCTTTTGTTTAAACAACAAATGAAACATAATAAACTTTATGCTAAGAAAGAGTATTCTTACTTTCTTATTTTCAATGGGGTGCACATATCCTTTCTTGATGCTCTACTGTTGTTTTTTCTTGGACTTGGACCAACACCCTCTTCCTTCCGACCTCCGTCACATGGATGGCTATCCCAGGAAACAGTAAATAAGTTGCACTTTTCCGCTTACAGGGGGAGGGTGTTTGGCATTGTGGAGGATTTCTCATCAAATGGGGCGTTCGTTCGTTGGTTGGGTGTCCTTGGTGGTTTTTGTTGCCCCGGCAAATAAAAACAAAAACTTATTTGCCATTTATTTGCAGTTGACTTTGTTTCTTCGTTATTAATATTGACAAGGAGAGGGCACAAGGAATCGACGACAAGGCTGAAGGGGGTGGGGGGATGGGGGATGGGGATTTAAGGAGAAAGGACCTCGTCCGTCGACAAGCCTTTGGGGTCTCTGTCGGCATTGCGTGTGTTTGTTTTTGTGCTTAATGCGCTAAACTGGACGCTTCCAGCTCTCCGTCGTCTTTTACCCTCTTTTTCGCTCGCTGTCCCCCTTGCTCTCTTTCCAACTTCCGGTGCTGCTACGTAGGACTTAACTTGTGGTTGTGGTTTTAAATTGTAACCTGAAGCTTTATTGAAGGACTTTATAATGAGTGTTTGTATTTGATTGCCGAGAACGAATTGCTGGAAAGGAAGTCGCTTCTTCCCGCTGACCTGGGAAACGTGCTCTCCGCTCTCCAATGTAAATTTATCGAAGAAAAAATAATGCACAATATAAAAGAACTTGGGTATCGTGAGGTAGTTGTGTTTACATC
Source organism: Drosophila oshimai (assembly GCA_018150695.1). Classification (NCBI taxonomy): domain Eukaryota; kingdom Metazoa; phylum Arthropoda; class Insecta; order Diptera; family Drosophilidae; genus Drosophila; species Drosophila oshimai. The sequence continues at coordinate 1,341,354 of JAECWM010000048.1, read as the reverse complement.
CGGTTCAAGGGATTTTAACATAGAAAGACTCCCATTTCCATTTTTGAGACGTTAGGAAGTGTATAAATATTCATTCAACCCCTGATCTTGTTTCGGTTTCACATTCAATTGGAATAAAATCAGATGAGTGACATTTCTTGTTTTTTTTCAGGAAATGATACAAAATGTGGATAAAATCTTTGTTTTTTTTACAACTTTTAAATGAGAAATTTCATTGCAAGAGGCTCTTATAAAATTTAGTTTTTATAATTTTCAATTTAAACTAATTTAAATAAGTAATGAGGGTAACATTTTAATTTTTATCAAGAAATAAGTAACTTTACAAATTCTTTTAAAGTTCTAAGTAACAAGAAGTTGGTTTTCCTCAAAATGTGGGTAATACCATTGAAGTTATAAGAGTTGATGTGAAAATTCCAAAGTAATTAGAGAGTACTTGCTGAAATCAAAAATGTCACGTTTCCTCTTTTTTTCCCCCCTCCCTTTCTCGCTTTCTCATATTCATTTCCATTTGCCGCCCGGTTGCCACTTTCGGTTGCACTTGATTCCGTTAGTTTTTGTTGTTTCTGCCATTTTTGTGGAGGCTTTTCCAGCGCACACACACACACATACAACAGCAACAATAACACTTGAGGGGTGCCGGCATTACCTCCCCCCACTTTCTCCCTCTCTCTTCTTCTCTCATCCTCTTTGGTCTTGTTCTGCCCGCCTCACACGTTTACCATAATTAGGTGTTAATATGACATTTTGCTCGACATTTCAGCAGCAGCAGCAACAACAAAAACTACAAAAACAACTGAGCAAAAAGCTAGTTGAAATATTTATGCAATGTTTTTGCTCACCTGGAATATTTGTGGACTAGCACACATTCATATACACATATATATATATTTATTATTTATATGCATTTGTATGAGTAAGTGCTTTTTACTTGTAGCGCCCTCTCGCTCTCAACAGTTTTGTTGTTATTTGCTTAACGATCGATAAACTGTCGTCGTCGGCTCTCTTTCTCTCTCTCTCAACTCAACTCAATGTGCGTTTCCTCCCGTTGTGCGTGTGCGTCTGTGTGTCTGCATATGGGTGTGTATTAGTACTGGTACTTTTGGATTACATTGTAATGCTGTTCTTCCGCTGTTTCATCCCCTCTCGCTCACACCAACAGCATTGGTATTTTGTAAACACTGGGAAAATGCCTCAACGTGTGAGCAGCGCAGTGTTGCCAACTAAAGATTACAAGAAACGGTTATTAGAGTAGTTACAAACTAACACAATTTCCCACTTAAATAGGTGGGTTTAATCGTCTAACAGTGAAGTAAAAATTAATCTGTCATGTTCAGATTTGTTGGGGGTACTTCGCATTATAGTTTTCATTTAAGATTTCATTGAAATACTTTTGTGCGTCCCACTTTTGTTATAAAAGGTATTTCTTAAACCCACTATTAAAATTTCCCCAATCCTAGTACAACCCTGATTGTTTGTTCATTCCTGATTTAAATATGATTTAAATATGATTTAAATATGATTTTAATATGATAATAATATAAAGACTTTTATGTCACTTTGTTTTTGATGTGTCAATATTCTTTTCTAAATTAATTTTAAATTTTGTTATAGTTTTTTGTCTTAAAACCACGAAAGAGCATCGCGTTTTCACTAGCCACTTTCTTCATCTTTTTCGCCGCCCCCTTTCTTTTGTTTATTTTACTGGTTGTTGTAGCTTTTAGTTGAACATTATTTGAGACGTTTGCTCGTCGTAAATGTTTATCGATTGCCTATCGACTGGGGGAATTCCCCGCCGTAGGAGGTTAAACTTTGCTTAACCACAGTGTGCATAAAACGTAATTGTTGAAATGTGCGCTTAAACAATATGACAAGTGTTGCTTGTAAATATGTTCCATATGGGGGAAAAAGTTTGTAGAGGAAAAATACAACACATTTTCCTGCTCCATCAAGGATAATATGACAGTAATTGCAAACATGTTAAGTGGGGTGACCTCTTTAAAATCAAACGTCGAACCAACATTAATTTGTGATTTATTCACCTTTAGTCATAATGAACCCTCGAAAACAAGGCAAAGTGTGCAGCTCAATAAGCAGAGGGATAGTGACAAAGCATCGACCCCGACAATTGGACAAGCCCACATTTCGTTTCGTTTTATGAAAATGTATTCATTGAGTGAGTGGTGGAGATGTGTGTCGCAAGCAAAAAGGGTTAGACTCTACTCGCAAATAAAAAGCAAGAAAAAAGAAAAAAAGAAGTGGAACTTTACCCCGAGTTGCCCCAGTTGCGTGTGACGGAGACAACAAGAGGATGTGGAAAAGAGAGGGTTAAAGTCTGAATGAAAAGGGTTAGTCAACCAAGCTTGTCGCTATTATTATTATTACTATTATTTGTGTTGTTGTTGTTGTGGGAAATTCTGGCAATCATCATCATGACTTACTGTACTATTATTCGAGGAATATTTCATAACACAAAGGACTCTCACACATTGGGGTAATTTTACTAATTCTTTTCAATTAGGAATTTCCCAACATTTTAAGTGATTATACAAGTGGAATTTCCACTGATATTTATGCATTTTGAATGTTGTAGTGCATTAGAAGAGTTTTAAGGTAATGGAATAGTAATCAGATTTTAAATTGGAAATTATTATAAATGTGTTGCAGTTTTGTACTAAAAATGTGCTGTAAAATCTTCTTATTAATTATTTATTACTTTGATATAATTCGTTGCAATTTTGTACTAAAAAATGTGCTGTAAAATCTTCTCAATAGTTATTTATTAACTTAGATATGATCTAAGAGACAAAACGTTAGTCCCTTCAATCACTTAGTTTTTTTTTTTTAATAGTAAAGTCCTACTTGATTTTTAGCACTCACATGTAGACAGATAGGAGAAAGGCGAGGCAGACGAAAGGGGCTGTCTCTTTTTACTCGCTTGGATGCAGGCCCAACATTGCTGATTAACACTTCATTTGCATGCAAAAACTTCAATCACTGACAAAGACCCAAGAGCAAGGAGACGACAACTATGATGACGTCGTCATTCCGGCAACAACAATGCGAAAAACGTGTCAATGCATGTGCCATGAATGTCAACACACGCGCCAAAAGAAGGGGTTTAGTAGTGGGTGGGTGGGCAGTAGGCGGTGGGCGGAACGAGTGGGGGAGTGGGCAGTAGGGGGCATGGCAAGTCGAGACCCAACGCAAACATCCCAAACACTTACACCCACCCACCCACACATTCCTAATCTACCATCGCAGCAAATGGCCAAGCCAAATGCATTTGGCACTAAGGGAAAAACTTTTGGATTGCCCGGAATCTGCAATGTGTTGCATTTGAGAGCTCCAGCCTTTCTATTTTCCCGTTTACCCTTTATTTGCTTTCCTTTCTCCATTATGGTTTTTTTTTTTTTGTTGTTGAAGCCTTTGTGGTAAATTACTTTTGTTTATCATTATTGAAAAGGCACATTAAGTTCAAGTGTTGAATAACTAAAATGTAGTAAGAATATTTAACTTCAAAAATATATATTTGATTTATTTGTTTAATTTGGTTTATTGTCTAATCAATTAATAAACAAATTTTTCAATTATTAAAGGTTTTAATTAACAACTATTTAAACAAAGGGTAATTCAGAATTTGAGTTTGCAAAAACTTATTTTTAGAAAGGGGTAAATAACTTCAATGTCATTAAATTTATCGATTTTTGCAAAACAATTATTTCGTATTAGAAATAAATAAAGTTTTTATTTACTAGAATCATTTTTAATAACCTAATTGAGTATCAAAGAAATATTTTTCAGCGTCCTGCTTGAATTATAAACCCATCGATGAGGCAAGCAATCAATTCTAAATCGCACAGCGCAATCTCTAAGGGGGTGGCACGAGTCCTTGCCCAGCTGCCAGTTGTGAATTTTCCAGAAAATATATATTTTCACTCAGTGCCAAAGCAGGGAAATTCCGTAAAATCCAGACACCCGATGTCAGTGGTTATTGTTGTTGTTTTTTCAGACCGCCCACTTAACGCAAATGAAAAGCAGGCGGCGGGCGGCAGCAGCAAATATAACAAAAATAACAATCAGAAAAAAAAAAGTAATTTTAGCTACAAGTTTGTTGTGTGAATGCGCGCGGCGGTTATTTTAAAAATAAACATCGACAAGGCAGCTCACGCGGCATCAGAAAATAGATAGCAACTGAGGTGAGAATGGCCCAGAGAATTGCAGAGCAAGAGAAAACGTAAAATAAAACACAGATAGAACAAAAATAAATAAAGAGTTCATTTATTTCTAAACGCAATTCCCATGATACATTCACTCATACATTTGTTTCATTATTGAGTTATCTATAGTTGCTTCTTGCGTTTTTCAATTAGCCTGTTGAATGATTCATTTATGCTTGGAATAGTTTATAAACAAATTTCAATTTCATTGCTCGCGGAACATGCTGCCAAGTTTTACCATAAAAATCTCTCCTCATTGCGCCATTTTTATGGCCTTATAATTGCCAAAGCGATTTGTGTGCAATTCTATTTTAAGTTTCCCACTAGCTTGTGGTTTCAATTTTTAATTAGTTTTTAAAACTCGACGACTGAGTTTTGCAAAGTTTACTGGAATGGAATAGAAATTTGTATTAAAAATATCACATATTTAATAATTTAACCTTTGACTTGACTTAACATATTAAAATGTTTTAATTTGATTTTCTTATTCATTACTTTTACATCAATTGATGTTCTTAATCAAGTTAACTACTTAAATAAAGAGTTGTATACTTGATTGACTTTCTATACAACCAAACTACTTTCATGGACAAACTTCTTAACTTGGCCTAAATCACCATTACCGCCTTAATCAAGTTCCTAATACTTTTCCCCCCACTTGCAGTCAATCCAAATAGAGGAGAGCACCTAGAATTAAGTAGCAGCAAAGCAACTCACATGGCATTCAAGGTTAACCAAGTTAATAATCTTTTTGCCGATTTGAGGGCTTGCTTTTGCCATCACGTTTCATCTGCCTGATAGCGCGATTTCGTAGGGAGTACATATAAATATATATATATTTATATAAAAAGAGAGAGAGAGAGAGAGGTCAGAGAGATACACATTCATGCGTATATAGATGTCTGATAAGTTGGCACTTGATAAGACAGCAAAAGCTGGGCGAGTTTTATTTTTTTTTTTGCTCGCATTGTTATGGAAATAATAATTCTTTGCATTATTCTTGGACATTTTTGCACGTTTTCGCTGTTGTGGGCGCGACTCTTTGTTTTTCTTGTTTGTTTGTTGCTTTCGCTATCGGAATTATATGGCTTTTATTTGCTTTCCCATTGCACGGCTTTGTCAATGTGTTGCTTATTGCATCGATAATGTTTTTTAAGTGTTGCGCGATCGTAAACGTTAATAATGTCAACGATATTTCACACAGCACGATAAGGTCGCTTTATATTTGTCCATGTTTTTTTGTATTTAATAAGCACATTGAAGTATAATTACAGCTTGTATTTGGTGTAAGTTCTATAGGGATTTTGATTTCGGTGTATAATTAAAAAATAAGGAATGTTCGGTGTGTAACGCCTTAAGTTTGATTTAATTTACCCTGGATCTGTGGAAAAATGTCTGTTTTGTATATAAACGAGCAAAGACAAACAGTCAATGATTTAAGTCACATTTATAGCTCATTTGAATAGATTTAGTGCTTGCAAATCTCAACAGTCTTAATAGTTTTCCAGAACGCGTTCGAAGCGTAAATCAAATCAACTCAATTTGTTATCGATAACTGAAAGCAATCACATATTAGTTTACCAGTTTTTCATTTATACTTCCAATCGAATTATGACGAGCGTGAAGCCAGCAGAATTGGCCACCCGAAGAAAAGTTCTTTTTGCACATTGTACAATGGTTGTCAACCTGTAGAATTTACAAAAAAAAAGGAAAACAAAAATCTAAACAGGTTTAAAACTCAGTTTTGCTGTAGACACTTTATAAAGCTTTTCAATTACTTAAAATAATTATTATTATTCAAAAACTGACTAGGTCTTAAGAGAAAAAAAATAGTAGTCCAAGTGGAATTCAAATTAAAAGGGCTTTGACACAGTTCTTTAATTTTGAGTATCAACTTTGGAATAATCAACAAAAAAAAAGTTGTTATTTAAGAATTTTAGCTTAAACTTATTTATCCAAGAAAATCGACATTGCGACCATTGTGCGTTGGCAGGATATTTGCCTGGCAAACGTTGCCACCTCGTCTGCTCCGAGGACTCTCCCAAACTAACCAAAACCTTAACACATTTTCATTTCTTTTCAACGCGCGCGGTTCCAAACTTGAAGTAACAAAGTTATCCCCCTGCACTGTTTCACCCGCCACACACAAAACATAGCACATGAGTACACTTAAAAATATATTAAAGTGCATATTAATATTCAATATCAAAATAATTTTTTTTTTACTTAGCATTATTTATTATTTTGTACGACGGGCACACAAAAATGTTTTTTAACCATTTTTAAATTAGTTTAACCATTGTTTTGCTACCCTAAAAGTTTAGTTTGCTCAGGAGGCTGTTCAATATCGCCGTAATATTTTTTTTTATGAGTGTAGACGGTAATAGCAAGGAGCAGGATTCCGAGTCACGTAATTTAATAAAATGCCAAAGTCCTTGCTGCACACACCAGACAGAAATGCTGTGAGAGAGATGCGAGGAACGTGAGTCTCAACAGCTTTGCTCCTTCGCCTCGCCTCGCCTCGGCTCACCTGTTCACCTGTTCACTTTTTCACCTGCTCCGCTGAATGCTGAATGCCACGCGTGACACAACCCCTTGCCCCAAGCTGCCGGCACACACACGTGTCAATAAAGAATCGGCAAATTGGTTAGGTCGGAAAACAGTTGGGGTCTGGCGATGAGAGAGAGCGAAAGAAAGAGTCACGAACGGGGGAGGTCGTGTATCGGTTGTGTCGAATGAAATTTCCATAAAAATGTGGAAGAAATAACGACTCGCTTCTTGTGTTTTGTTCACAATTTTCTTGGTGTCTGGGTACTTAAATGCAATTGCCAACTCAACTGCACTAAATGTAAAATATCACTTTTGTGTGGGAATGTGGGAATGCAAGTGAAGGGATTATTAAAATAAAGCACATGTTTAGCACTTTTTAATGATCGTTATGTAAATAATATGATACACATAAAGAATAATGAAGACATTGGTCTCCAAAAACCATTAATTATAATTGTTTTTGAATTATAATACGTAAACAATTTATTATATTGTCTGCTCTGATGATAAAATATGATTATTGCATCATTTTTACATACTGAGAATTTTCTTCAGACAAACTTAAAAGGCTTTTGGTCATGCCCTTCCTTTTTAATTGATTTAAAATTGTGTAGGTTTTTTTTTTGAGTCAGGAATATCAATACTTTCAAAACATATTGTTGGACATATGTACCAAGCTCTGTAAAAATAGGATTTTGGTCAATCCTCTTTTGAGAACTTTGGTTTCTTCTTTTTAAATTTCAACCGAACGCGTTAACCAGATTTACCTATTTCCTGTACCTTAAACATTGCACGATTCATTCCCCTAACACAGCCGTAGGCTCACACACATTTCCACACAGACTCTCACCTCAATGACGTAAAAGGCTATGCAAATTGCAATTGCAACATCAACATAAACAACAAACCAAGTGCAAAACTCCCTCTGCAGACGGTGACTGTGACTGCAGTGCATCCCAAGTGAAATAGCAACAGTTACTCGAGGGGGAGGAAAAGCGCGGGGAAAGTTGGGTCGGGTCAGGAGAAGAAACGAAGCCAGCCGCACCCAAAAGAGCCAACAAAATTTGCATTCCACCATTCTCCATCTCTATCTCTAAGTTCGTCCCCCACCCGCTTTTCCCCACAGTCCTTAACTCTACTTGACTCGCTCGTTTGGCGCTACTTTTGCGGCATATCCTTGCATATCCTGCAGTCTGCACTCAGCACCCTGCATCCCCCTGCACTCTGTCACTTTCTTTTGTGCCTTTCTAATATGGTCTAGTTGCCGTTCCGCCTTTTCCACTCGCTTTTAAGTTGAGCGCCTAAAATGCGACAGCAGCAGCAGTAGCAGTGGCAACAAAAACAACACGTACACACGGAACACATCCCTTTTACTTTGAAAATGCAACATTGAACTGTCAACTGCCGCCTACGCCATACGCCCTACGCCCCTGCCTCTGTTGCCACGCCCCCTTTGTCCTCGTCGACGTCTCACAATCCATTGCATTTTGGCATGCAATTTCCAAATGCAACTTACTCGCACAGCCTACAAAATAGTGCCTCTTTTTTTTTTTGAAAGGGCTGCCAGGATTTTTGTACTCTTATGTTACGCACTGGAAATGTTGACATTAGGTCTGAAATTCCCATGTGAAAAATACCTGTTTTCATACACTTTGGTTCGGACTTTGTTTACTTAAGGGGAGGTTCTAGTCCAGAGGCCCGAAAATGTGCGTAATTTCATGATTTTTTTAGATAGTCAACAGGTATTTTTTAAAAAAACTTTTGTGGCATTTTTTGTCTATACTTTAAAAAGATTATAAAAAATTTTTATAGTAAAAAAAACAAAATGGCGGCTCCAGCCCTCAATGACGGCGGTCGTGCGGCGGTGGACAGTGTGCGCGGGGCGCTCTACAGCCCCGCCAAGTGATCGGAAACGAAAAAACCAAAAAAATCTTAAAGTAGATGAAATTTGGGGGCCTTCTCGGTTTCCGATTTTTAAAAAACCCTTTAAAAAAAATGGTGATTTTTAAAAAAAAACAACCTTTTGCCTCTTTTTTGTTTTCACGCTAAAAAAATACTAAAAAATAAAAAAATAAAAACGCTTCGAGAAGGCCCCCTAAATTGAATAAGCTTTAATTAGAGCCGCCAAACGTCGAAATCGGTTCAGCCGTTGAAGCGGAATCACGCCCCGCGCGCAAGAAAAAGGTGTTTCGAAAAAACGCGTTTAAAGTTTGACAAAGACCTGTTTTTCGGCCGACGCGCTCTTTCGTCTATATGCTATAACTCGTAAAATCAATTAGATAGGAAATATCCTTTTGCCTACACATTTTTAGGACCATAAAGATGAAAATAAAGCAATAAAAAAAAAATTTTTTTTTTAGTCGCTTGTGACTAGAACCTCCCCTTAAGGTTTCTAACCTCAAAGTTAATTATTTCTTGACTATTTAACGAGATTTTCCGTGTCCTTAATTTTTTAAATTAGAAGTAAAAGACTATATAGTTAAAGTAGACCTCTATCTTGAAGTTTTTTTGTATCAAAGTTTTGTGAAATTCGAAATTCTCTGAAAACTTTTGGATGATTGACAATCATTGATTGTAATGTTGTGTTTTAAGTCGAATAAACTCTACAAACTTTATGCTTCCGAAACAATTTATATGATGTCAATACTGTTCACTCAGTTTATTTATTTAGCCAACGTTTTTAATATTTAAAACATTTTATTGCTCATTCCCATCTCTAATCTGTGCATTCCCTGGCTACTTTTTGTGTGTGTTTCAGTCCGAAAGGATTCTTCTGGGTGGCACTGGGACTCTGTCTTCTCTGGGTTCTGGCCTCCGTTTAGTTTAGGGCAAGTTTAATGGTGGCTATAACCCAGAAATTGCATGAATACTCAAGTGCTTCCTTCTGGCTCCCGTTGCTTGGTTGCTGCCGCCGCTCCTGTAACGCTTACAGAGAGTCCAAGGCTTGGTCCTCGTACATAAATCATCATTGCTTTTGAGTTTGCCCCCGACTCGATGTCGTCGTCGTCGGCAATGTGAAGTTGTCCTCGTCGTCGTCGTCGTCCTCGTCCTGTTCTTTGGGAACATCCTTCGGCTTTCGCCATGTCTTTTGTTTTCGTTTTCGCTGCCTCCTCTGTTTGTTCGTTTTCTGCTTCAAGTGGCAGTTTCATTCTTTTCGGCTTGTAACCCTCCTCCTCCTTTTTTTGGGCGGGAGTCCTTTGAAGCTTTTTTTTTTCCCGTCTGCTTCTTGTTTTTGTTGTTTATGCGCCTGCCACTGTTGCCACTGCTGATATGTATTTTATAGCTCATTGGCGGCGGCAGTTACGCTTCAGTTTTTCCCCCGAATCTTTAATTGAGCGTGTGCAAATGGAGTTTTCGTAGCCCGGAGCGGCAGAAGGAGTCCAGATTTGAATTACGGATAGCGTGTATCTCCGGGGAGGAGTGGGCAGAGGTCATGGCAATAAAGTCCAACGTGATTGATATGATGGTATGTTGAATGTATGACAGTCTTCGAAAATGTATTGAGTGGAAAATGGGTATTGTCTTTTGATGAATGTAATGGGGGGGAGTGATATTTTCAGCATTTTTGAAAGCTATTTGAAACAAGAAAAAGGAAATCACATAGCTTGAGATTTGGTCATCCTTCTTGTAAAGAAATTCTTAAAATAGTTTGAAACACAAAAGCCATTTTATTTAACTTTAAATTGTAAAGCGAGTTATTTAAAATCATCAGTCAGAAATCCCTGTATATCCATAATTTACACCTATTAAAGAGAGTACCTTATTTTATTATTAAAAGCCAATTGCTAAAGTACAAACAAATGTTAAACAAAGTAAATTGGGTTTTAATTAAATTAGTTTCATAATAACACTTTTTATGTCAATCATGGAGTTGAATACAAAATAATATTTATCTCTCAAATAAAAGGCATTAGATGTTTTTTGTATGTGTGGCTATTTGCTATCAATAAACAATTAATAGGGCGATAAATCGACAAATGTCTGGGTATTTGATGTCAATAATAGCATCTATTATTTACCAATATTTAATAGTATTTACACGCGAATATGTGTGTCACTGCGTGGTTATTTGATATGGGCAGCAACTTAATCCGCTTGAGCTTTTGAAAAACGGAATGCAAATTCCAATCGTTATTTTTTTTTGTTTGTAAGTTGTTCTCCTGCTTTTTTTCCCTGACGATGACGGCGCTTCATTAAACAAGCTTCTTTCGACCGACATACTTTGCTTAATTTATCAATACCAATTACGCAGTGTATATACCTACCTCTACTCTCTTGTGTTCACTCGGGGCTGTTGGGTCCGTTTAAAAACGCTTACATTGATTGATTACCTCGGAGGCGCGACTTTTGTTGCGTTTTTGCACGCGTGCCTATCTCTTTCTCTTTCACTGACTTTCCCTCCCTCTCGCTCTCGTTTCCTCCAAACAACACAACACAACAAAAAACACATGTGTGTTAATTGTTGTCAAGGTTGCTTTATTTAGTTTATGTTTTTGCTCATTCTTTTCGTCTCTTCCTCTTTTTTGGCTTTTGCATATGTTTCTCGTTTTTCGTCTAGATGTCTGGTTTTAGTATTTTTTTTTCTCTGCTTCTGTTATTTTTCTCTTCGCTGTTTTAATACCCAGTAATCGCACAGTAAAAAGGTATATTATTTTCTAAAAAATGGTTCTTAAAAAAGTAGTATTGGATTTTTTTAGCTATGTTCTAAGACTCATATTTATAAAAATCATTTTTAGCAATAAACTGCCAAACATTGTGCCTAGTATATAGAAAAAAATATAAATAAATAAATATATAAATAAACTTGTTTTAACATAGTAAAAGCAACTAGTAGGATTATTTAAGTAAAGAAAGTTACGATTTCAAATCTTAAAAGTTGAGAAAAATCTACACCCATTTTTTTTTAAGTTGTAAAAATTAAGAAAACTTCTATTGGTTCTGTTAGTTTGTAAAAACCGCAGTAATTAACAGGTATCTGATAGTTGGGTCACTGGACTTGTACTTTTTGTATTTATTTATTTGTCTTCTTTTTTTTCAGCTGCTTGCTTTCTTTTTCTCGGTTGTTGTTGTTCCGTTTCAAGCTTGAAAAGTTTTGTGTTGCTGTGATTTGGCTAATGCAATTTGGTAGCTGCTTTGTTTGTCTTTGGCCTAAATTTTTGTTCGTTTTTTCCTCACTTTTGTCAGTTTGAGTCTTTACTTTATTTTTTTGTTTTTTAGAGCTTTGTTGCTGTTGATGATTTGATTTGATTTCACGCAATATATACAGCACACACATTCGTTTTTGGGTTTTTGATTTTTCGGCTTCAAGAAATCACTTTTAATTTTATTCACCAGATATTTGGGTTAACTGAAATGAAACAAAAAAAAAAGAGAGACTATAAAAATAATTTAAACCAGGCCACTGAGAATTGTTGGGGCTTTTTGCTTTCCGCAAATATTTTAATCAGAATTGAAAGCAGTAAATGCAGGCAATGGAAGTGAAAAAGTAAGAATGAAGAAATAAATTGTTTCCACGCAAAATTCGTTCGACTTTCTACGCTCAAGCGAGCGAAAGAGACGGAGAGTATGGGTGTGAAAGAGAGGGGAATGGAGTACTTGTTTCTTGTTTCTGTGGCCGCCCGCTTCCATTTGTCACTCTCAATGGAATTTCACGCAGTTTGATCGATAAAACTTTAAAATAGGCCAAGAATAAAAACGGGTAGAACTCGCATAAAAAAAAAACCTGCCAAGGTCGTTTAGAAAGGGGAGTTAACTACGTGGCACACTACAGAAAAAAGTAACTGAAACCGTTAACATTCAATAAAGATATATCAAAAGAAATACATAAGAATGGCATATTTAAACATTTAGAATCTTGAAATCTTAGTTTGCATTGAGTTCAAGCAGCCACAAATCTGTGGTGACATTTATGTGGAACATTGAACAAATCCAAGCAAAATGAAAAAATAATCGTGAAAAATGTATGTGAACTTTGTCTTAGTGTTAAATCTACTTTAATTTAGGAATACTTGTTTTCTCATGTGGTTTCGTGTGTTTGTGTTGTGTTTATGTGCAAACCGCAAACATGACAAACTGATAAGGGGCAGAAATTATACAATCGAATCAAGAGTACCGAGCCGTTTAAAAGTAAAACAGAGCGAATCTATAACAACTTATCAGGCTGGCAAGCAAGCAAACAGCAGTCTAAGAAACAGAGGGAAAAACGAAAAGAAAGAAAGATCAGAAGTCTGATTATATTGAAGAATGCTTCGAAATACCAATTAAATCGTGTCTTTTAGACTCTTTTCTTTGCTTAGGAATATTTTCACTGTTGTTTTTAAATTTAAATACAATTAAACTTTGAAAAAGCTAACTTGCACTTATATTTTTAAAGTACCCAAAAAATTAAAAAGGTTTGAAGAATGTAATCAAATCAGGGAACAAAATGTGGACACAAAGAAATGTCTTTCATTGTTTACTTTCTTATCATTCATTTATTAGAAATTTCTTAAAGAAATCAAGAAATGGTCTTTATCGTTAACTATTCCCTCAATTGCCTAAAAATAACCAACTACAATACAAGCTTATCAGGTATTTTTCATGTGACTTAGTAAGTTCGTTTTGGCATTAAACATTGTCTTGCCGATTAAATATAGATTTTAATATTAAAGTTTGTATTTACTAAAGTTGTATATAAACATTTGAATATTATTTTCTTCTACACATAAGGTTGTAGTAACAAAATGATGTAAACAAACTTCCACTTACTTTTACATAACCACACAAATTCCGCTATCATCGCCAACGACCACTTCCTTTCACTATAAAAAAAAGGCAAAAAAAAGACATGCAAAAATTATACAACATTTTTGCATACAACAACTGTTGCTGCGACAACATCCAATTCGTTTTAACTTTGTATAGAAAACCTAATATTTAAGCTGAAAAAATATCTTCATTTTATTTTTTTTGTTTAAATTTATTCATTTATTTAATACTCTTTGTTTCTTTATCTCTTTACAGGTGAGTCATCTACGGATTAATAATAATACTATAAGATTACGAGCCAGTGAATGTAAGTCGATTCTTGATTTTCTATCTGTCGATGCGTTGCTCTCTGTTCGAGTGAAAGTTATGGCCAGGTTCTTTCTTTCTTTTAAGTTTGTGTGCTGTGTGTGCGCTGCAGTTGATAAACCACTTGAGTGGAAATTTATGACAAGTCACAAAATCGGACGAGAAAAGAAAATTAAAATTTTAACTACTTTAAAACGTGGGAAAAGTGCCACATCCACACCCAAAAACACACTCTAAGATCGAGAAAGAGACATTGTTGTGGGTGCTGGCTGTGCTGTAAGCTGTAAGGAATCGCCAGGAAAAGTGCTGTGTGAAAATTTTTATTATAGATTTCACTTTCACAACGACGAAACCTTGCAAAGGAAAGTTTACGAGGCGTATGCTTGATGACTTTTACGACATTTTGACCCGCTCTAAAACTCTGAGCTTATTAAAAAAGGTCGAGGAGTGGAGGGCACACAGAGCTGATGGTCAGAAAATTAAACTTGTCCTAAACAGAACGTGTATATACACATTCTATTAACTTTGTATGGCTTAAAATGTTGTTTAAATCGTTTGAGGGAATTGAGCTATTTTAGATTTACCATCTTTTTATTACAATTGTTTTTAATGAAAGACCAATAAATGTAGAAGCTTTGGTTAGGTGATATAATGAAATGAAAAACAGTTTAAAAAGTGTATGGTGTATATGCGTAGATAATTATTTAAAGGTCGCTATTTATTATTCTGGACATTATTATGGGTTTAATAGGTTTTTAAAATATTCTTCGTGATGATGAGCAAACAGCAGCGACTACAAGAAAATGTTGACGTTGCTAAAGGATGGTGCCTGAATTATTTTGTTAAGCTGCTCGTTTTGACGTCAACTTTGACCTTTTTAACAGGCTGTACACTTTGAAGGCGCATTCCCCCCTCAAATTTGGACCACATCCATACCCCCCTTTTGCCCCCACAACCTTCGTGTACTTATTGTGTTTGTCATCATACAGTTTGACAGTCGCTGGGTTTCACTTTTCTTGTCTCTTTGGCTGGCACGCGATGCGTGTGCCACTTGTTTGGGTTTGGACCAAGTTACCACCGTCGTTTGTCGTCTCGACGTTTCTGCTGCCTGTGCTTGTTATTGTTTAACTGGCAATGATTAATGGCAATGGCAGCAGCAGCAGTAAGGCAACAACGAGAACAAGAAGGTGTGCAAAGAGACTTGAACATTTCTTTTTGCCAGTGACCCAGAAACATTTTACGCTGTCTTTTCATCGTTTCAGCTGCCATTCACATTCACCACACTTGAGAGTGATTAGAATTTTCGCTGCGATAAAAGGAGCATTTTATTGATTTGTCTGACTCATTGAGTGGAGGCCACCAGTGCCGCCGGTCCACAAAAATGTGTGTATATAAATGGAGTTCCATCTGAATGATGGGTCTCCTGGGTGGAATATCGTTTCCAGATGGTTAGAAATTAAATACGTGCTAATGTCATCACTGGTTGCGTTTTTATGGTTCAAGAAATAATAAAACTAATTAATGCTTATGTTTTAGTCAATCAGCTTGAATTCATTTGAATAGTTACATATTTTGAGCCTGACTCTATTCGAATACTCTGAATCATTTCCCCCTCCTTATTCAAATCATATTCAATATGATCTGATAACTTTCTGAGTCACTCGATACTATTTGAGTCACGTTCTGCGAATCTGTTGAATTTTTTGTATTAAAAGTATAACTTTTTTCCTTTTAACGCTTCAGCTTCTTTTGAGGCGACTTCTGAGGAAATATGTATTTTGTTCAAAAGTTTTAATCACTTTGATTCAACGGGGGGATAGCCGCATATATATAATTTGTGACAAGCCAACGCACACACAAAGTATTTACTTTTCCTTTGCTTTAATTTTCTGTGGCATTTCACATACTTGCGTATATATTTTACATAGCTTTTACCTGTTTTTATATTATTTTGTTGTTGTTGTTGTTGTTGTTGTGCCCGCCTTTTTATGAAGCTTATTTTATTACACGGTGAGCGAGACGCTCTTGCTCTTGCCATCTTGCTGTCTCGCTCGCGTAATCTGTGTGCGTCTCTTTCGTTTCGAGCTGACATCGTCGTTATGTGAAAAACCTGCCTCAAGGTTATTGCCTTCTCTACCCGAAACCAAGACCAAGAAAAAGAGAGCGCAAAAACAAACAAATTTCTCCATTACACGATGAGGCAGGCGGCTCTTTGTGGTTGTTGTTGTTGTTGTTTTTGTTACTTTACGTAGTTGTTGTTGTCGACTCATTTAGCTGATGCTACTTTTTCTTGGGTTTTTTTTTTCTCTGTCTCTCTTTGGGGCTTTGTGGAAAATAGACACCGAATATAACCGAAAAAAGAAGGAAAATCTTGAAAACTTATCGAGTTCATTATCTTATGTACTTGGAATTTTCGGCACACATAATAAGGTCAAGGATTTTCATATTTGTGTGTGCCCAAGAACATTGAATATCGTCTTGCGCTTTTGATCCTAAAACGTTTGGCTTAATTCTTTATAAAATGTTGGTACTTAGGAAATGATTAAGAAACTTTTGGCTATAAATTTGTATGGTTTTCAGGTTAAGTTCACATAGACTGCAAAAAATTTAAATAATCCGGTTTGAAGGACCTTGTAAAAATAGAACAATTCTTCAGGTGGAAATGTATTGCTCTTGTTTAAGATAACGAAAGTTATTCAAAAGAGTTTAAACTGCAATCATAAACTCCTAAAAGGTTAACATTGTAATTTAAGCTCAGTGCTAACTCTAACCAACATTTCAATGCCATTTGCTAATGTACAAGTTCAAAGAACTTAAGCTAAATGCCAACAATAATTTTTCATTAGTCCAGAAACAACAATATCGAACAATATTTGCTATACTTAGTTAATTGTGCTCTCCGGAGGTGAGAGAGCGGACAGGGGGACATTATCGGGGTCGTTCGACTCTCTTGCTTTTGTTGTTTACGGCAAACTGTCAACGGTGTCAACAGCACGCTACAGACATTGGGTCGACGTCATTTGGTCATTTGTCACACACACAAAAAAAAAAAATACGAGAAAAAATACTACGGAGAGAGCCGGAGGCGGGTAGACAGACAAACAGACACGGCTCAGGGGGCGGTGGGTGGTGGGCCATGAAGGGGGAGGTAGCCGCTTTTGGGGACAGCCGTCGAAAAAACGAGAGAACAAAAAACGCCTCTGTTTAAGTGAATCACAAAACGAGTAAAAACGGAGGCGATGTTTCCAAAAATGAAGCAACATTAAGTTATAATGTAAGAAAATGCTAGTAACTTCTATAGTTTCTTTAACATAAAAGAGTATTTAAGGGAAATACAATTAAAATTTATTTTTCGAAAAATTTTTGTCTTAATGTACCTAAATAGTCGGGAATAAGCCTTTAAAATCATAAAGCCGTCCGGTACTTATTTTCAAAGTAATACGCAATTTAGTGAGTGCTTTTCACCTACCTTTCCACAAAAATAAACTTAAACGCTTCTACTGAAAAGTCGTGTTTTCAAAGTCGCCGTGCAATGTACAGGTCAGAGATTTCATTTTAATCGAATGCGGTTTTCTGCTTGTGTTTGAAATGAAATTCCCACAACATGAATAACGGATTTTTCATATTTTTTGTTATAACATGTTTTTTTAACAAAGTCGAAAAAAAGTGTGTTTTACATTTTTCAACTTCACATTTTTTATGGAAAATCCATTTTTTACATATGAAATGATTCATGTTGTGCGCTGTACTTTTAAGTTTAATGCCCAGTTGCTGTTTTTGTTTTAGACGTGATCCTGGGCCTGGAGACTGCACGGCGCAAAGTTCCTCCCTCAAAACACGACTCCACATTATTGATCATAAATGGGCTTAATTACAATATTTTTTAAAAAACTTGACTGATTTTCATTGCTCAATAATTTCCTAATAACATGCAAAAAGAATCGCTAAGATTCATTTAATTCCCTACTTGCAATCCACTCCCAAAGATAGGCCTCATTTTAGGCCTTCTAATTGTATTTCCCCCCTTAACAAAATGAGAACTTAATCATTAGCAGAGATAAACACTCGCTTTAAAAATGTGGACAAAATAATAAATTTAGTATATTTAGTAGTTTCAGTATGTTTGGTATTATATCAAAAATAAACTGCTTGTTTTTATGTTATCATTTGAAGAGTTTCTCATATTAATACACGAGTCTAGTCTACTTTTTTAATGTGAAAATCATTCTAGCTTCTCTTCTTTATTTAGTTCTCCTATTGATATGGTAGTTGTTGGTAGTTTGCGCAAATTAAAGTGGCATCCAGAAGTTTTTCCCCACTCAAACTAAGAAAATGCTAGCAATCACACCCACACAACTGCCGAGTAAGAAGAAAACTAGAAGAAAAGTGTGGAGAGCACACCGTGCTGGCTAAAAAGTAGCAGCAAAACAAGTTGATGAGTCTAAGTGGTTAAAGAAGTTGAAAAGTCAAAACTGGACGATGCGTTCAGTCCTTCCATGTCTGTAAGGAAAATGTGGAGTGGAGTGGGGCTGAAAAGTCTGAGCGTTACTTCAAGCAGCTGTTCGGAAAGTTGTGTAAAGTGTTGTTGTTGCTGTGTTGCAGTTGCTGTGAGTTTTCCCATTTGCTGGGAAAAAGAAAGAAGGCAGGAATGAAGTAGTAGTGGCTCTATTGCGCTGTGCTTTTTGATTAAAGGATGGTCGAATTTTTAAGGAGCTGACAAGTTGAGAGATACTTGAGTTAAGCTCAAGGAGACACACATATACACAACACAAAATACAGGACGAGGTCAAGCAGTTTGTTGTTGCTAGATAAATGCGATAAATCTTGTGTGTGCAAGTACTTTGCATCCTGTGAAAATAATTTGTCTTTTATAGGTTATACCTATTTGTACATGTGCTTCATATAAAGAATTTGCGTTGTGGCTTGTTGTTTTTACACTATTTCTTTAAAGTAGCTTAATTAGGAGTTGTGTTAAAGAAAATCTTACAAACATTGAGGTAAATACCAAAGTAAAAGTATCTCAATTATGAGGATTTCAAAAGCTTAAAACATAAGGACTCCCAGCTTCAGTCCCTCTTTCTTTTTATATCAATTAAAATGCAATGTTTATTAAGAATTTTTGTTTTTTTTTTTTTTTTGAGCAAAAAAGTAAGTAAGCATAAAAAAAAGTCGCGAAGCAAGAAAGCAACGCAGAAAGAAAACACTTGAGCCAAATAGAGCGAACAAGAGGAGCAATTGGTAGTACGAGTGCGACAAGGTGGTAATAAAGGGGGAGGTGGGATTGGCAGGCAATGCGAAAATGTACGAAACAAGCTTTTGGCCAACAACAAGCAAACAGACGAAATGTTACTGCCGGCGGCTAACACAGCCAACAACCAACAACCAACAGCAGCAGCAACAGCAACAACTGCCCCAACTTCATTTCCAGATGAGACAACGTGGGTATGTAAAGAGGTTTAAAGGGCAGGAGCAGAGGCAGAATGGAGATGGAGAGTCAGAGGAAATTTGTGGGCATAAGGTCGTCGCTTTGGTTGCCAAATCTTTTCCCTTCAACCCGCTGCTTACGCCCCCAACTTCAGCTTATATTTGTGGCTTTATCCTCTTGCAACCAGTTGCCACCGCCAACGAACGAAAGCAACAACATTTTGGCCAAGTTCCCTTTGAAGAGTCGCAGGAACAGCTGCCGCCACCGCCGCCGCCCCTTCTTGGCTTCCTCGCGCGGAGCATTTGATGAGTTTTTAATTGGTAGTTTTTTTTTTCCTTTTACTTTTCCTTTGCCCCTCTTTGAGAGCTGTATTTTTCCCTCTTTTGGGGTGGTGGCTCAAAAAGCGGCTAGGAGGAGTTGATGATGGCTGAACTGCGTTTGGAGTTTCGGTTTCACGTAGATTGGGCTGCTTATGTAAACAAACCCCGATGCAATTAAGTAAACAATTCGCTGGTCAAAAGCTGCAAGAGGAGCGTAGACTATACTAATTGATTAATGCCAAGCGATGGAGCCATAACTTAAAGGTTCAAAGTTGAAACTAAGTAATTGCTAAATACTACAGGTCTGTTGGGGTGTAATTTGGTTTTGGTATGCTGAAATATGGGGTTGTTGGCTGTAGATATTATTAATGCTAAATGATTTAGTAGGACGAGGAGTGATTTTTTAAAAGTAATATTTAAATGAATTTTAACTACTTTCATGAAAAATTCATTATCCCCAAATTATTTTCCATTTAATGAAAAAGACTTTTAGTTTATTCTACATTTTGTTTTGTTTCTAACAGAGTGTTTATCCAAAGCTAGCTTAAATGTGGACTCCGGTCTCAATATCTCTGTTGATATAAATTAGCCAAACATGTCACAGACATTTGTGTCATTGTCATGCCAACACCTCTCTTCCTCCCCATGATTCCCGGTCACAATATCTATCCACCACACATAAAACCCCTCTCCACTGTGGCAGTGTCAACTTAATGATGTTTTGGGTGAGGAAAATTATTGACCACTCTCTCGGCTTTTGGTCTTAATTGACATGGGTTGCCAAATATATTCTGTTGAGAAAAGTATGTTTATCAATCTATGTATCTCTGGATTGTATACTTGGTGATTGTTTCTTTTTTCCCAATCGATAACCATGATTTATGATGAGTTCTTAATTTAATTATTTATTTTTATCCCGATTTCGGTAGCAACTTTAAACGCTAAAAACTCACTTTTACTCTTAACCTTTTAAATGTTAATGCGGTTTTATGGAACTAATAAGGCATTTTATTCTTAAGCAAAAAAACTAAGAAAGGTAAATAATTGTCTCCCTTTTTATGGGGTTTTTTTTTTTTTAATATCTGGTGGGGGGATGAAAATATGTTTACCAGTTGTGTTTATTCCATTTGTAATCATTTTTTGCAATTGTATTCAATTGTTGTGACATTTTAAATTGCCGCCCGATGTAAGCTTAATGTGATGTAATTAATTTATGGTGAGCGACATTTAATTTTTATTTCATTGTAAAAAACTTGTTACATTCATTTCAATGAACCGTGCCTTTTTATATGTCACATGAGATCATGAGGCAGTGAGACAAATAAACTTTTGCACCGGAAAAACTTATGGGATATCATAATGTTCTCCCTGTGTATTGCATGGTATTTACATAATCTTAAAATAAATCTTTGGATTATCATGAAACATATTTTGACAAAACAAACCGTTTTCAATCACAAATGTTTGTTTTCTTTATTGTTAAAATTTAAATATTAAAACAAATCATGGACAAGTTATTTATGTACATTTCCTGTTGTGTTAATCCTCATAATCCATTTAATGGATTCTCAATTGTTCAAATCCGCTTAAAAGTGTTTGCTTAATCGCATAATTTAAACAATAACAAAACGAAAAAAAACTCTTTGTCAAGCTGTAAAACTTTGGGGAAACCCCCGAAGCCGATCGACCTACAAGGAACTCAGCTTGTCTTACCTGCACTTTTCCATGGGCTGCATTTAATGTGTGTCATTTAATGTCAACTTAAATCAATTGAAATGTCAATTACAACAAAACACGAAACGAAACGAAGACCCCAAAGAGAGAAGAGCAAAGGAAAAGCAGGCAAAGTTATGCGACAGAGAGATGGTGATGGAGTTGGAAGGGGAAGTCCTTATTTCTTTTTTTGTGCAAGCCTTACATTTACCAAAGTAATCGAGTCGAATTGAAGGTGAAATCGGATAGACGGAGAATGTTGTCTGGGTGCCACAGCCATCCAGGGGCTTCCTCCTCGTCGTCGTCGTCGTCGGCAGTAGTAGAGTCTCCTCCGTGTATTTTTAGGCGCACGATGTCTCGCTTTGGGTGTCAGTTTGGAAACAGGTTGACATCAAAGTTTCAGTGTGTTTCGCAGTTCAAATGTCATCGTAGGCAAACCCAAATTGTTGGGGTCTGCCCACCAAATCCGTTCAAGGAACGAAGGCTACACATTTCCGAGGACATGGTTTGGTTTTGTTTGCTTTGGTTACTTAGACCAGGAATTAGCACAAAAGGAAAAACGTTCAAGCGAGATAGACAGTGTGCAAACATGAAACGAACTTGCAATTACACAATCTTTCTCTTTTTCTCTCTCTCTCTCTCTTTCAGTAAAAAAAAAGTTTGTCAAACTCTTAGCTGTCGATTTGTTTAAGCAGTTTTTGCCGTTGTGTGTAATATCTTTTGCCAATTTCTTTTTACTTTTCCATTGCCACCTCTCGCATTTTCCTTCTTTGTTGATTTTCATTTGCTGTGTTGGTTCGTTATGCAAACGGCATTCGTTTGAGGTAAATTTTTAAGACGATGCAGGGCTTTGATTTTTATTTTGAGAGCTCTGCACCCAAACTATTAATTAGAAAGCTGGGAAGGTGAAAGGAAAAGAACGTGAAATTTCTTAGCCACCTGCTTTTTCAAGAAGAACTGTTTGACAGCATAAGAACTTTCAAAGTTCGGTTACATTCGGTTCATTTTTTATTTTAACAGTTTTGACTTTAGCTTCCATTTTAAATATTTTATTAATATTAATATAAGTGCTAGCAAAGTTGAGGATTATGTGGTTATTTCCCTCAATCAGTCTTAAAATATTTCCCTTTTTATTTGCTATTCTACGGTGAGAAGAAAAGAGTGTGAATTTGAGTAGAAAAAAAGAACAGGTGTTATGAGCGGCTAATCCTCATATTTTTATTTTTTCCGGACCTGCTTGCACAAAAAAAATATCTGTGCATAATTTCATAATGAGGCACTGAACTAACACCACCCACTGGCGGCATCGTCTGCGGCAACTAAGTGGGCGGTGTGGGTGGGTGTGGGGAGACTTTAGCATATGCTCCGCTTGGCATTTGGTGGAAATGCGCTCGCATTTTCACTTTGAGAGTGAGCAAATTGCTCATACGCCGCGTTGGTTGCGAGATGCGGGCCAAAAGAACGACGGAGGACGACGACGGACGACGACGACGACGACGAAGAAGGAGCAGCACGTCAGTCAGCTCATAATTATGGTTATATGAGCCGTGATTATTCGCTTTTGGCTGCAACGACTGCCTGCGGTGGCTCCTGTGATTTGGCCCGTGGCACATTGACTAACTGACTCACTGAATGAATGCCTCTCCTGGGTTGCTTTTGGGGAATGGAATGGATTGGAATGATTGACTGACTGACTGAATAAGTGATGAGTAAGCAGAGTCCTTCCCAAATGGCTTTATTTAATAGACGCTTAATTATCCGATTTGCAGGCTGACTGGCTTGGTGTATATGAATATTTTGTAAATAAAAGCAAATAGCATTGCTTTTAAATGATGCTGGAAATCAGAATAGTTTTTGTTATTTTATAACTTTTATAAAATTCTTTATTTACATTAAATCATAGTCGTTTCTATACTTGCTTTATCAGTGTTTACGTTCAATTTTGCATTTGTTGACCTTGTAGCTTTTATACTTTCTAGTATATTTCAGCAATAAGTTTATGTATTTTCCCAGAAGCTACGTGACCGCAAATAGTTAAATAAATGAAAGCTGATAAAAACGTTCAGACCGCCAAACGAAATTCTGAATAAATGCAGCCAGATAAAACGAGTAGAAAGATGCAATGGATTATTCAGAGGGTGGTGATGTTGGTTGGTGTGAGTAAAGCGAAGAGGCTAAAGGCAGCCAACTCATATTTCAACTATAATCTTATCAGCTTTTCGATGTTGAATTACAACCCAAAAAACGAGAAAAAAAAGCCAGTCAGAAAAAAAAGAGCATGAGCTAAATAACAACAAGTAAATGGATTTGTGGTTGAGAAGAGAAGATTTATAAAAATGCATTAGAATTTGTGAGATTTATAGATATTATGGGTCGCTGATATATTTATAATGTTATTTTTAATATGAATAAATATTTAGAAAATATTTATACGCGAGTTCTTTAGCTTTAGAATGGTCAAGTCATAACGCTTATGTTTAAATAGGTGCAAGTAGTAAAATATTTTTCAGGGAATTAGTTTTATTGCCAGGCAAAGGAGGGAAACCATCGGATGTTTGCACACATGGCTCTCTGCTGCTGGCCGCATTTGAAAATAAATTTGCATGACGATGGCAATGGCGAACGGCGGCAAGCCAACAATTGTTGCGGCAGTGTCCTGCCACGCCCCATCACCAGCCACCCACCGCCCAAAAGCAACAAAAACAGCAGCAGCAGCCAGCGGGGATACACTTGCTCATCTCGAGTCCTCTTTTTCCCGTGCTGCCTCCCTCCCGGCCAGCCTGCTCCCAGTTGCTTCAAAATTTACGAGCAAAAGCATTTTCAAGAGTTTTATGCGCGTTGAGTGGCAGGAGACTGCAGGAGGACCTGCTGCTGCTGCTGGGTTTTAGGGGGAGGACCGAAAAATTTAACTTTACAAAAAAAAGCAGCATGTCCTGTGCATAGATATAGACTATATATATACATATATATGGGCATGAGCGCGCATAGCGAAAAAAAAGGGAATAAAATCGCGTTTCATTTGAGTTTCCATCTCCTCTTTCATTTTGGTTTTTTCTGTGTTAGTTTTTCTGTATAGTTGTTGTTGCTTCTGTTGATTTTTAGTGCATTTTCGTAGCCAGTTCGTCAGCCAGGAAGTAGGAAATTTTCCGGTTTTACTGTTGAGCCTTCTGCTGCCAGGAAATCGCTCCTAGCATCGCTACGAGAGAGTAGTGGTAAAAAAAAAAAACACACACACACAAACACACATACAAAATGAAAAGCGCGGAAAGTCCCCTTGGTCCTTGGTCCTTGGGCCCCCATCTACTATCCATCCATCCATCCACTAACCCCACCAAAGGCAATTGGGTTGACGGGCGTAGTAATTTCAGTTGAGAGTTGAGAGACAGAGCAAAAGGAGAAGGCTCAGAGGCAGTCTCTCTGGCGAATGGAAATGGAGCATTTATTGAACTTTT
Source organism: Drosophila oshimai (assembly GCA_018150695.1). Classification (NCBI taxonomy): domain Eukaryota; kingdom Metazoa; phylum Arthropoda; class Insecta; order Diptera; family Drosophilidae; genus Drosophila; species Drosophila oshimai. The sequence continues at coordinate 1,316,624 of JAECWM010000048.1, read as the reverse complement.
CGCAAAAGATATTTTTGTATTTTTCGAAATGGGTTAACAGTGGGGGGGGTGGGGTGGTACCCAAAATGTAGGCCGTTTATTTTTGGTCCCCTGCATTCCCCCCCGCAACTCTGGGCGAATGAGATTGGAATTGGGATTGGGTTCTCCTCTTTTGTGAGTGAAGAGTTTTCTGCTGCTACTTTAAAGTTTTTCGCTTTTACCCTCCCATGCAATTGTAATGAGTTCAGGTTGGTGGCCTGGTGGTGGTGGGTAATGGTTGCAAGGATAATGAGTAGGAAAGAATGTTGGCTATTAACAGGAGTTGGCCCTTTTTGCCGTAAAAGCCAACAATGGGAAATGGTAGATACAAGGATGTTTAAGCCTTTGCATAAATAATAAGTGGAAAGTAAGTTTAACTTTCAATTTAGTACAAACCAAAAACATTTATTTTATAGGCTACAGAAACACATGAACAAGAAGTAAGATTTAATTCTTATCTTTGTGGAGTTCAAAGATTAAAAATTCCAATAAAGTGTAATTCCGAGAATCAAGCAAGTCTTGATTACCAAGAAAAATATAATTATCAATACGTTTAAAAACTTGAATTGCATTTTACATACGCGATTCATGAGAACGTTGTGACCTTTTTGAGTAAACAGAAAACAATTCTTAAAATGTACAATACAATTAATGAATAACTTATGCTTACACATGTTTTTTGGGAGTTTGCAGAGGCAGAAGTTGCACAATTGCAACGAAACAGCTTTTGACCTCGACAAAAGAAATACGAGAAAAGAAAACAACGAGTACGATATATAAGAATATATATTCCAACATAGTCAGCAACGATGTCGATATGTCAAGCGTAAACATTTTTGCCGCGCGGTTTTTTCCTTGAAAATGGAGAAAAGTTAAGAGCAGCAGCATTCGCTCGCTGTTCGTTCCTCGTTCCTCGTTTGTTTGTTGTCAGTGGGAATATAAATAAATAAATAATTTGTTCTGTTGAGGAAATTCCCCCAACCATCAGACAAGAAGAGCAGGAATTTTTCCTTTTAATTTGTCACCTGTGCGAAAAATTTGCGGAAATAATTATCGTTCGTTATGCGTGTTGCGTTGACACATTTTTCTTCGCTCCTTGTTGACTTCTCTTCACTATTATTTGCCTGTAAATTGCTTTTAATTTACGGCGGATCATGAAAAACCATATTGTATCCAATGTACAAGCAATAACAACAATAATAACAATAACAATAACAATAACCATAAGCAAACGACAATCGTTTGGTATTTTTAAAAGCGTTTGCCAAATGTTTCATGAATCATTTCATTTGTGTGTAGTTTTGGGCATTTTGGGAAAGAGGTTAGCAATGATGAAGCTGGAGGAGATTAATGGGGTCGATGTTTTCATTGTGGAAAAATAGCAGCTGCGTCCAGATGAAAATGTCAAGTCATCGGGAAAACGACAAGGAAAAAAAAAATGCAAAGAAAATATTGTGTGGTTTGTTGACTCGTTTGATTTGTGGGTGATTTTCCACATAAAAATATGTTTAAAAGTAAATGCCCCATGATCTGTATAAATGAATTATACATTTGTTTTAATAATTACCATTTCATTATCATAATAAATAAATGCAATGATTTCGAAATTAACCAAGCCAAATGTTAATTAATTCAATGTTCCCTTGTTGGTTTGTGTTTCCCTTTCATTCTCATTTCAAATCGAATAATTACTTAATCCAATTTGCATTACTGACCTATCAAATAGTTATTTCCGTCTTTATCATTCTGTTCGTTTATCCTCTCATTCTTCTTGTTTATTGTTTGAAAAAGCTGCAAAACTAAAATCAAGATTTTTCCTTCCGCTGCTTTGCATTCTTCTAGTTTTTCTTTTTCAATCGTGCTCATTTCTGTTTTCTATTTTACACCTTGTGTATATTTTTTGCTAGGTTTTTTTTTTTAATATTTCTTTTTTTTTTATTATAAAAGCAGGGTTGTTTTTGTGGTGTTTGTTTGGCTTGCATTTCCGTTGCTCTTATGCTTGCTAAAAAAAAACTAATGCATATGAAAGTAATAAGTAATATATATAATTTAAGAACTAACCTTGAACCGAAGTATAAATATTTTATTTTTAATAGATTTATAGATAAACTTGATGTTTAGATATTGGTTTCATAATCAAATTATTCGTAATAACACAAAAATCTATCCTCAAAAGACTAAAATTGTAATATTTCCAGCTAAGAAATATGAAAAAGGGTATACAAGTGAGGAAAAGTTGCATTTCCGTGGAAAAAGCGTCACTCTCACGAGTGACTGACTGTTTGTGCGACAGGATTTGTTGCTCCTGCTGATGATGATTATGTTGTAGTAAATATATACGCTCGTATTTGTCCCCTTCTTTTTTTTTTGGTTAACAAACGCAACACAGTGAAGAGCCACAAAGTTAGAGCAGGGCAGGGGTGGGGTGAAAAGGGGGCTCGGTTCTGCTGACGTCTTGCGGTCGTTCATCTAACAACCTAAATAAGTTTCGCTGCCTTCGCCTCCATGGAGAGAATAATACTATACATTTGTTTGTGTGCATATTTTACTTTTTATGGTAATGGAGCACACAGACCCCGACCATCATCATCGTCATCGCTGCTGCTGTCGCAGCCGCCGCCAACTCACTTGCTGTCCCACTGTTCCATCGACCGACTGATTCACTCTATGAATAGGCCTAGCCCCAAAACAACATGAAATAATGCGAAGAAAACATGAAAAAAAAAAAAATAGGAGAAAAGACTGCAGAAAAAATGGCAAACGGCGTTGACAGGCAAAGCTTGAAGTTCTTTTTTTTGTATAATTTTTTTTTCTCTCGAAGAGTGCGTGTGTGTTGGCGACAACTCGTTGTGACCGTCTATATTTAGTCAAAACTCCAACCGGGTTGACTTTTCAAGTCTGCGTGCTCGTGTTTGCCTTTAAATTAAAAACAAAGTGGCTCCACAATTTTGATATAGTAAAATGATCAATTTCATATTAGTTTCACTTCTATATTTTAACTATCCATTGTATCAATTGTAAGAGCAAAAACTAAAAATGAACAGCACAAAGAAAATATTTTATTCAATGCATATAAATAAAAAGTCTAAAGAAGATAATATCATTTTAAATCCAATAAACTTCTGTTGACAATATTCAGCTTGTGATATCGTTAAATATTCAGAAATAAAATAAAAACACAAGTTTGATGGCTCTCGACAAATAGCCAAACTGTTCAGAATTCAACTAAATCCCCCATTGAGCCGAATAAAATAAATGAAAAAATATTCAATAAATAACAAAATAAACAATATATTCATAACTGGTTATTTGAATACTCTCACCAATAAAATAACGATACATGCAAATCGCTAACAATTAAGTTTTCAAACTGATATCGAGATGAGCTAGTTATAGATTACATTTCACATACATGTTAAATAAATTGCCAAATTATTTCCCACTGAATTTCCAGAAATAAAATTCAATATACCTTGTACAAAAGGGCAGACAATAAACAACAACCGAAAACCACACAAAAATCAACAAATCGACAGTTAGACAGACACAGAGGAAAAGGGAATTGGATGGATATCAATAAAAACTAAATTACAAATACATAACAGATGTAAAAATAGCTCAAAACATTTTTATATTCGACCCGAAAAATGCAAACACTTCAATTTGGGTTTTTACAAGAGGGGGTGGTAAAAAGGGGGAAAAAACACCCATATGCAATTTGTCCTAGAAGCAAAATAAAATACTGCAATTTTGATACATTGCAAAATAAAGTCAGAAAAAGGGGAAAAACAAATGTTATTCTTTATTTAGAGGCAGTGCGTTACATTATTATAAATCAGTTCTTACGAGAGACTTTAAAAAGGTGATTGTTTTTATTACTTTTTATTCCTGCTTTCATAAAACATAAACAAATTGTTATAAATTTTTGTAATTAAATTTATTTGAAAGTACCAACGATAGACACTGTGCAAAACTGTATCAATATTCAGTCCCCCCTGTCGTTTTATTTATTTTGTGTGTGTTTCTCTTTTTGCAATTTTTGTCATCTGAGCCCGGGGGTTAATGGTTGGGGAACACACAACAAACACTCGCATACACATATTCGCCATTCCGTCAGTTGTTCTCCATCTGTCGCAGACACCTGCACTCCTCCTCCTCCTCCCCGCAAAAATAAAAAACAAATAATGGGGAAATAAAAAAATAAATGAAAAGCAGAATTTGTTTTGACTGAATGTCATTGCAGTCAACAGTCGTCAGTAGTCAGTAGCCGGCAGGCAGGCAGGCAGCCAGCCATCATTCTGCCTTGTGCCTTCTGCCTGTTTGTCTGCCTGTCGGGGACTCTATGACGATGATTATACATTTTATTTATTTTACTTGATTTTAGTATTTGTTTATTGTGCCATGTTTCAATTGCCAGTTAATTATAGCAGAGTGGATTTCATATCACTGCTGCTTTTCTGTCAACCAAAAATAAATTCGTAAAAATATATTAAAGTTTATGCACTTTATTAACAATATGTTATTGAATGATTTTAAAAGTTTTAATTAAATACTCCTACGCATAGAATACAGTATTTTCCTAAAAACAAATTCCTCCTAAATTAATAATTTTTAGTTTTTATTTAAGTTGGTTTAAGTAGAACAAAGTGAACTTCATATAACTGTTGGTTTTCTGTTTGCCAAAAAAGTTCGCATAAATATAACAATATTTACTAACAATATGTTTTTAAATGAAATTTAAAACTTTCACACAGAATACAATTTTCCACTGTATTCATAAACTTTTATTTGAATTTGTACCTAATTAATACACATTTGTTTTTGTGTCATTAGATTTGGAAATAGAAAAAGGAAATATTTAAACTTAATAATATAGTAGTTTATTTTAATTTTTGTAATTTTTCTAAGTCGATTTAAATTTCAAGTGTATTCGCAACTCTGTCAAACCAAAACTCGCCGGCCCAAGCGAAAAAACGTTAAAAACTTCTAAACTTTGTTTACTTAGCCACACGCTGTGCGCTTCTATCTTTTATCCCCACTCAAATAAAATAGTAATTTTGACAGTGCAGAAGGAAGAGGGGAAGCAGGAGGTCGGCCGTCCGAAAAAAAGGAAAAGAAAATTAATTTGCAATGCAAATTACTTTTAATAAATTTTATAACATTTTTTCTTTTTGTCCCTCTCGCTTCCTAGTAGCAAGTGGCAATGGGGATTGGTGTGGGGCAGCTGTTGCTCACTTCTTTTTAAGCAGGGGTGGTGGCTGGCATTTTTTGTTTGGGGTGGTGGTGGAAAGGGGGTCGGTCGGTGTCTATCTCATTGCTTGCCAGACAGACGGCGGGCAAAATTAAGCGTCGCAACGGCATTTTATGAAGTGGAGAAGAGACTTCCATTGGGGGCAACCAAGAGGTTGGGTTGGGGGCCTCTGAGAATGGAATGGACAACAGGAACAACCGATGACAGGGTGGATAATTTATTCCAGGGGTGAAACGTCGCGAGAGGGGTCGATGAGTTCGTTGGAAGCATTTAATAAAACGGGCAGCAAGGAAAATAAAACCATGAGATGACGGGACAAAACTCCAGACATTTTTTGGCCAACTTGCTGAATAACAGAAAACTTTGTTTCATCACACAAAAGTGAACACAAAATATGCAAAATGCTTGTCGTGGCCTAATTGAGGCTCGCTAAATTGCATTGTTTCCAATCCATTGAATTTTTTTCCAAAATTTGTATCTCTTTTAGGTTTTGTTTTTTGAAGGCTTGAACTTCCAAAATTATTAAAAATACTTACTGTATAAAATAACTTACACAAAATTATTATTAAGTAACCACAAACAAAATGGTTTTGTAGTATTTCTTTTAAATTTTAATTTAAGATCTTTCATAAAAGGAAATACTATATACATTTCTATTTTTACCTCAAAGATAAACGCTGTTTATTAAACACCTATAACAAATAATTAAAAAATACCGAGTTGGAGAAAACAGTTGTTAATACATAATAACACATTTGCTTCACTCAATAGTTTGTTATTTATTATTATTTCTAATGACATCGCGTGCCAGGCCAATAATAAACCACACCCCTCAGTTACCGCCTCCCCGTGAAATTAACTTTAACAACTTTACTGGTTTTTGTTGCTTTCTTTTTTTTTTACGTATTGCCTGCTTTATATCTTTTTCAAGCTAATTTTATTTGGTTGTGTATATAAACTCCAAAAATATCATTTACTCTTAAGGCAGGAAACATTATTGTTTCAGCTAAATTTTGTAGTAAACAAGATAATTATAAAATTCATTAAGAAACCTTCTCAGACTTAGTTTTTGTAATAAAATCTAGAGTATGTAAATTTCGGTTTGCCGATGTCTCTTTGCTTTTTCGCTAGTTTTGCTTATTTAAATTTTTTGCGTTAATTTATTGTTGCCACATTTGTGTTGTTGTTGTTTGTCTGCTGTTAATGGCCTTTTGCATTTGCTATTTTCAGGTGGTTTTTTTGTTGTTGCTGCCATATTGACTTTTGAACAACAGATAATATTGTTTTTATTTGTTGGTTTGACTTTTAAAGTCATAATTCATTTGTCTCTCGGTTTTTTTTTTATTAGTTGTAAAAAAACAGGACCAAAATAATGGCTACTATTAATCTATAGTCGATCAGCCTTTTGTGGGATATTAACCATATTTTATTGTATTTTTTCAGTATATTTTTTAGCTCGTAATAATAAATGTTCAATAGTTATAAAAAATATAACTCTTTGACATCCATAGTGTATACAACTGTAATCAAATCGGCATTAATCCTTTGAGTGAATCATGTGCCCCTCCTTTTTTGTTAACTGACAAACATTTTCAGGGACGTTAACCCCCTGAAGTCCTCACTTGCCACTTGCACGATTTATATTACTCATTTGGTAGCTAATTACCAATGCCAAGCTAATAAATTAAATGTGTATTAAGTGCAGTGGCAACAACAACAAAACACAAAGAAACGCAGAGGCAGGGAACAATTTAGCTTTGCTAATTAAAATGCAGTCAGGCGAAGCAAAGCAAACAAAGCTAAATAAAATGCATTCTGCGATTTAATAAGCTGCAATTTTTAAACCATAAATTTAATGAACCCAAACTTGTGTTAAATACAGCCTTATGTTGTGCTACCAACAAAGTCAAGGCCCAAAAACATAAAAAAAAGACAAATAAACTGGCTCTCTCTCTTACTTTTCGCCACAGTCGTCTCTATAGAATTATGCAAATCAAGCGAGTGATTCTGTCCTTGAAAATTAGTACGATGCGCGCGTGAATCAAACGCTTGCCTTATACATACTGTATTTGTGTATAAGGAATACTCTTACCATATATATGTAGATCGAGTGGGATTTGTTTTTAAGTTAAGACTGCAATCAAAGTTATGTTTGTGAAATAAAGAGGAGCGCTATTACCCTTACCCCTGATGTTTTAATGTATAGTTCCTGTAGAGTAGTAAAAAGAATTCACTTAATTTAAAAATGCTTAATTAAGTGCTTTACTAAAAATAGGTGTTTCACAAACACACTAAAAATTAAAATCTAATGTTTTTATTTTGTTTATTAAACACCCTCGACCTCAAGCTGACAAAAACATCCAAACAAGTAACAAAAAGCTTACATACGGGGGTGCCACAGAAACCGTTCCGCCCAAAGAGGGTTGGAATTTACATAGAGAAGGGGTTGGACATTCGGTTGGAATTTGGGCGGAACGGTTTCTGTGGCACCCCCGATAGAAACGCGTAACTTTAAAAACTATCTCATTTCAATTATAAACACTTACAGAATAATTTCAGATTAAAGCTATCTCTGTAAATAAATGCATTATTATTGTTCTGTACACTCTGCATCGATACAATTAAAGATTTATTTTGATCATTGTATTTAAGCAAATTTAAGACAATGTGCTTAGGGCCAAACAATTGTCTTGCCTTGATTACAAGCCACTTAAGGCGATCAGGTTACATGTGAATTGCCAGCAATTGGGCAAAAACAATTCAAAATCGTTCTGGACGAAAATCGAAGGATTTTGCTGAACAATTAAGGCCACAAGCGGCGATGACGACTAAAAGGGGGGTGGTGGTGGGTGTGGGTGTGGGTATCAGGCGTTAGCATTCCGTGCAACACGTTGGCAAGGACATAACAAGTACAAGCCCTTTCACACACATGCTGCTCCATACGGTGGTCATGAAAAACGCGACTCGCAAAATTGTTGCGTGGTCAGAAAAGGAGTTGGCTTAGTGTGGGGTCCTTGGGAAAAAGATGAGGCTTCCGGTGGGTAAAGTGGGTGAGCCTTTCTGCGTGCCACAACATCACTTGCTGTGCATATGGCCCTATATGCGTGGCAGAGTCATTAACCCGCCCCCCCAACAACGACCACGCCTCCCTGTTAACCACATCCACATGCCCAACAGGCGCTACCAACTCGTGTGTGTGTGTGTGTGTGTGTGAGTGTGCGGTTTCTGGCCAGTTTCGTGTGACAATTTTCCTACGGTTTTCCCCTTAATTTTTCTCTTTTCTCTTGTTTTTTTTCGGAGTCCGCACTTTACCCATTAGCATGGCCAATAAGCATTGCCACGGGTTCCTCTTTCCACTTGTTTGAGTAATTGCCGCTCTGTTTGAATGGGAAAACGAAGTTGGTCAATGTGCGCATACTTTGCGGGTTAATCCCCTCATTAGAGTGTTAAAAGGCATTTTGGTAAGGGAAGTATAAGCTGATTTATTCATTGACAAGTCCGACATGATGGTATCAGTTGTATACATTTTAATTTCATGTATTTGATATGCTAATTGGGCTACGAAAAATAATTATATTTAATTATTGTGTCTTGTAATTATTAACGTTATTTTGAAGTATAATAATAACCTACTTTTTTATTATATAATATAATTATTTAACTGGGTTATTTATACTTACGAAGGCTTAACAAAAGGTTTTCCTAGTTTTTTAGTTAGATGTCGAGTATAAAACCTAGGGGTGAACTTCTAAAAGTTTGAACTTCATCTATTTTGTATAACATTCTGTAAAAAAAAAACAATAAAGTGGTAAACGATAAATGACTTTATTAACATGAACAACTTAAATGACATTGTAAGCCCATCTGGGCTAAGATATTAAGAGTCATTTCCCGTGCTATCCCCTTGATTATATTAAATTTATATTCCTTGGCCCTGATGGTTGGTTGGTTGGTTGCATGTCTCGTCAGCGAGAGGTTAATGAACCTCAATTGTGGGCACGTGTCCTTCCAGTGGGCACGCAACAGAACAGAACAGAAACCCCACTGGGCACATACACAAAAAACCCAAACTAATAGCTGAATATTTAAACGGAGAGATATTCAACAGATTAAGGGGAGCTTCTCATGTAACACGTCAAAAGTAGTGGTTTTTTGGGATTTTTTTCACTCGGAAAATAAAAACACACACAAATAATTTTTAGCATATATTTACAGACATGTTTGAAGTATAAAAAACAAAATGGCGGACTTATTGAAGGTCGCGTGCGGCGCGATTCGGCTGAGGTGTATATCGCGGTACAGTGTGGAGCCCAAAGTTTTCATCTGAAACATACAACAAATAATTTTTGTTATTCAGCAAACATTAAACGAGTGCGTGAATGTCTGCATTTAAAAAAATTTTCTTTTACAATATTGAAATCACGTCTTGAAAAAAAGTGCTGTTTTTTCGTAATTTTTTGTCGGTAAATAAGGCTTAAAAGTGTATAAAATAATTTTTTTTACAATTCCAGACATTCACGCACTCGTTTAATACAAATTCAGCAAAACACTTTTTAAAAATCAAAAATCGGTTCAGTAGTTTTTGCGCAATCGTGTACCGCGTTTTTAAAATCATAGTTTTGAGAAAAAACGATTTAAAGTTTTGAGTTTGCGCCAAATCGCACACAAAGCGCGACCGAGCGCACTGATTCAATCAATCATATCTTTCATAATATTTAGAGTTGAGTCATAAAACTTTGGGAATATACTCCCAAGACGTTATTCTATCAATCTATGAAAAAAAAAAAAAATTTATTTTTTGAAAATTCTATATGAGAAGCTCCCCTTAAACACCTCTGAAGGGGTTAAAAATACAAAAAAAAGCAAAAATCTCATCTAGAAAACCGGGAAAACAAAGCAAAAGTAAACAACTTTTATAATGTTTGCATTTTGCCCCACTAAGTTTTAAAGACTCTCGCTAATATTTACTGTTTGCGCTTATCAACAAATGCGACGCGGTTGTGTTTCTTCACACCGAACGGCGACATATGCGGCGTATACGTAATAAGCAATCAATTGCAAAAAAAAGTCGGTGAGAAAAATTGACAACTCGCGTCAAACCCATTGCGACGACAGTCAATGGAACGAGAATTGTGTGAGAATGTGTTCGACTTGTTTAGTTTTTTGCACAAGCTATTTTTTATTTTTACTTTGCATTTATTTTTGTTCTCGTTGATTCGACGATGCCTTTTTTTTTTTTGTTGTATTGGTTTTTGCGTCACCATCTGTCGCTCTTTTTTTCTCTCTCTGTTTCTGTGTTTTTTCCTTCATTTGCTTTGACTTCCCACATTGTCGCTCGCTTTTGTTTCGCTCTTTCTTTCTACATATTTCGCTGCCTCTTGGCTTACATTTGGATTGCAAATTGTTGCTTGCTATTTATCGCTTTCTAGCTGATTTAATTAATTTTATTTCCACAAAAAGATATACCTACACACAAACGTACCTATTTTAACTAATATTAATTCGAATTTTTTCTCCTTTTATCTTTGCAGGTGAGTTGAAAACCTTTTCGTATGGAAAGCGAATCGAGAGTGAGTGCAAAAATAAAGATTCGTTATTTCGAAGTCGAAATAGAAGTCATAACTCCATAAGTATAATTTTAAACAATCAAGAAAGAAGTCTGAAAAGATTAGGAATTTTTAATTAATTAAACCAAAATATTTTTTTAACCCAGATTTATATAAACATGGTTAATATTTATAAACATCAAGTTTTTGTTTTGTATTTCTCTCTCTCGAAAGAGAGTATTAATTAACACAAAAAAGGTTTAAAAAAATAATATTAAAACAATGTTTAACCATAAAAAAAAAATTATTTTTTATTGGTTTAAGTAGATAAAAACTGGCTTACATATTTTTAACGTTCTCAAAAGACATTCTCAGCTACATTTTATTGCGGTTTAACAAAAACCTTCCTAGGGAATGTTACATGCTAGTTATCAACTTGACTTTCACATTTGAAAAGTTGAGAGTGCCCATCAACCAGTCTATTTGGAAGTCGGTCGAAACTCAAAAGTGGACAACAAAAAACCCCTTCCTGCACTGCAGCACACACATGGTCGTAGTCGTAGTCAAAGTCATAGTTATAGTCGTAGTCAAAGGCCAAGCCTAGTCCAGGAATTGAGCTTTTTGATAGTGCAAAGCCCATTGAGCTTTTCCCAAACAATAGCCGGCGAGTAAGAGAGAGGCAAGATGCCAGCCAGAAAGAGAGGAAAAGAAAGAAAAGGGTTTCTAAAGGCTCTTGATGAGTTGACTATTTGCAATGTTAGCAACAAATGGGAGCAGATCCTTTAAAACAACAATACCAAAAACGATGA